>JAWNNO010006359.1:0-60195 GCA_035044985.1 Lordiphosa fenestrarum | reverse complement strand
GCTCTCTCTCTCTCTCTCTCCCTCCCCGCCCCGCCCCGCGGGGCCGCCCCGCCGCCGCCGCGCCCCGCCCCGCCCCCGCCGCCCCGCCCCGCCCCGCCGCCGCCGCCGCCGCGGCCGCCGCCGCCCGCCCCGCCCCCGCCGCCCCGCCCCCGCGTGTTGACATTCATTAAAGCCCAAAAAAACATGATTTTTTGTAAGCATAAAAGTTATCTCAGATGTCCGCAAGGATGCAAATATGCTCAGAAAACTGCAGTAGTCGATTGCTCGCCTGTTCTGACGTTTCGACAGGTTCTTTGATCCGCTTGACGGCATATCTATTGCAGTCCGTTTGCTAAGAAGTTTCTTGACTTCTCAATACATTTCGTCTTGCACTTTTAAGATTGTGAAACGATCGTCATCCCATTTTAACACGTTCGTTACCAAAATCTGGCCTACTTTTAGGCTGCAGCTAGCTATGACTTAACTTCCACACACAATCCACAAGCAACGGAAATGCCAAATTCAAAGAGAAGAACCTCTGCGCTCGACACATCACCACGTACAATCACTAAACTGACACCGCGCAATTAGCGAGCACATGACTAAAGTTAAAATTTGGTTGTTTTTTTTTTGAGGTTATTTGCTTAAATTGTTTGTACATTTGTGGGCGGAGAAGGAAGGCCCTCCTCTACCGCAAATAAGTCAGACAATTTGTCTAACTTTCCGACTGATTAGCTATCAGCATAGACTTCAAAGTGAGGGCCAAAAGCCAACTTAAGGTCAAACAATGCACTTGGAGCGGTGGAAAATTGTCGAAAACGGTTTGATCTTGCTTAACCGTGCATACCACAATATATGAAAACAATTAAGTGCATAGAGTTTTGCCTGGCTTGAAGAGTCAGTTGCGTTTTTGCGGTTGTCAAGGTGACTTTTAAAGGCGACAGACCGATATGGTCTTCAAATTTATTTGTATTTTTGTGGGAATTTCAATTGAACTGTGGGAGAAGGTTGTTTGGTAAACTTTACTGAAGATCATAGAGAGGTTAAGATGATGTTGATGGTTTTTTACCGAATTAAAGTTAAATTCTGTACACTTTTGTAACGTTTTTCTTGTTGATGTGAAACCTTTTTATAGGAAGGAGATTTTTAAGACAAAAAAATCACCAGCAAGACTATGTTTTAGGAAAAAGTTAGAAAAATAAGAAATACTTGACCCTAGTAACTGATCATGCAACATTCATAAGGAAGCTTTGTAAACTTTACTAAAAGTTTAAACGAACAAAGAAGCACAACTTCGATATTCTCTACACATGACAAACAAGAAAGAGAGAGAGTCGGTCGAGCCCGACTATAACATACTCTGTACCAAGAAATTTTGTCTTTTGATCATAACTCAAAAACCGCCATTCATCCGATCTTCTTCATTCCTTTGGCGGATCGATATAGTTATTCTAAAAACTAAATATGTCCAGAAGGAACAAGCCATCTATCTTCAAAACTGTGGGAGATAAGACGTTTTTGTCTAAAATATGCGGAGGGACGGAGAGGGGGCGATGGCCAAATTGAAAATAAACTTGCATGTATATACATGCCTGCAGACATAAGAAGAACATGTGTAGCACACACACACGTCAAGCTCTCTACCACATATACACATCTACATGAGGTCTGTGCGTTCATACGGACAGACAGACAGACGGACAGACAGGACAATGGCTAGCATCAACTGGCTGTTGATGCTGATCAAGAAAATATATACTTTATGGGTCGGACACGCTTCCTTCTGGATGTGTACGTGCTTTTGCACAAACTTGTAATACTCTATGTACCTGCATACAGTTGTAATTGTAAAGATTAGCGGGATAACCTAAGGGAGTAAGAGCTACTCCGAGACCTTGAGAATTCTTGGTATACAATTATTAATTAATATTTAATTTGTACAGTATACCAAAAGGCATAAAAGGGGTAAAGCCAGTTCAAAATAAAAGGTGCCTTTCACTCAGTCGTAGTACTATTATTAGTAGTAGTATTATTAGTAGTAGCGTATCGCTAGCTTGCTTAAACAGTTAGAAAACAAAGGTTCAAAAATGCTTGAAACGGTACCAATTTGTAGCTAAGGTACACCGAGTGTATTCAACTCGTGCAAAAGTATTAAACAGCCAGTTGAAAGCATTTCCGACCCTATAAAATGTATCACCATTAACAGCCGAGCCGTTATTGCCGTGTCTCGTCTGTCCGTATAAACAAACTGATCTGAGAGATGGTAACAAGTAGAGGTGTGACATGGATGTGACAGCAACGCTCCCTGTACTTTGTCACGCTGCTTTATGGCAGTAGCAGCACTGCTTTCACCTGCTACTCCACCTTCAAAACCATCTTCGGAGCATCTACGTATTTCGCTGGTACTGAGCAGACTACACTCGGACTTGACCGACTCTCTCTACTCGATCGTTTTTATACTCTGTACCATAGGTACATAGAGTATAATAAGCAAATTCGTGCAAAAGTATGTAACATCCATAAGAAAGCATTCTCCGAGCCGACATAAAGTATATATATTCTTGATCAGCATCAACAGCCGAGTCGATATAGCCATGTCCGTCTGCTCCGCTCCGTCCGTCTGCTCTGTCTTGTCCGACCGCACGAATGCACAGATTTCAGAGATGGTAAGAGATAGAGGTTTGACATGTATGGGACATATGCTTCTCATGTCTGCAGGCAGATCAAGTTTATTTTCAATTTTGGCCGCGCCCCCCTCCCAGCCCCCGCAATTTAGAGAAAACGTCATATCTCCCACAGTTTTGGAGATAGAGATGGCTTGTTCGCTTCTGGACATATTTAGTTATTACGATAACTTATCGATGCCGCCAAGGACATGAGAGAAGATCGGATCAACGGTTTTCGAGTTATGATCAAAAGACAAATTTTCTTGGTACAGAGTATGTTATAGTCGGGCTTGACCCCACTTTCTTTCTTGTTACTTATGTAGAGTGGCTTTGAGGAGACTTGTGTGCATCTTAGCGCACACGACTATTAAACGCTCCAGAGTATCCCAGTTGGAGACTATTGCATTACAACATTAAAATTAAACATTAAAAATTTCCCCGACAAAACATAATGAACATATACTAATTAGCCCTCTTCTTTTGTTATACCCTTGCAGAGGGCATATTGAAATTGTCCAATTGTTTGTAACGCATAGAAGAGAAGCATTTCCGACCACACAAAGTATATATATTCTTGATCAGCATGACGAGCTGAGTCGATATAGCCATGTCCGTCTGTCCGTCTGATTCAATGCTATCTCCTCCATTAGTTTTAAAGCTATCATAACCAAAATTTGCAGGAAGTCTTCTGGTGCAAATACGATGCACATTTGTCGGAACCTGCCGGATCGGATGACTATAACATATAGCTGACACAGGAACGATCGGTCGAAAAACTAGTTCTAGTGAGAAAAACTTTTTTGTTTTCAATGCAAACGTCTCCAAACTCCGAATTTACTAGTTTTCTATGCTTCTCCATGATTCTGCCATGTTTGGTCCAAATCGGATATCTATATAGTATAGCTGCCTTAGAAAAGTAAGGTTAGAAAAAGAAAAACTTAGTAAGAAAAACTTTTTTGTTTTCAATAAAAACCTCTTTAAAATTGGCATACATTTAATTTATAAGGTTTTACACAATTCTTCAAAGTTTTGTTCAAATCGGATGACTATAGGATATAGCTGCAATAAGATAAACAGTCGAGAATCTAGTTTTAGTGAGAAAAGCTTTTTTGTTTTTAAAAAAAACGCCTCCAAACTTTGTATTTCTTAGTTTGCTATGCTTTCCCATGGTTTTACTAAGTTTGGTCGAAATCGGACATCTATCATCAGTAGAGTCAGAAAAGTAGTCTTATTAAGAAAAACTTGTTTGTTTTCAGTGGAAATGTCCTTCAAATTAGTTAGAAAAACATGCTGCAAGGGTAAACAAACTTTCACTCAGCCGAAATTAACTTTCCTCTGTTTTAAAGTATAATCTATACTTAAGACAATCTGGGTAATTACAGCATAAGTCGTACTCAAAATTTGAATCCTTTCGTTGGGCTCAAATCATATGTTTCATACTCAAAATTAGCTTGGCTCTTCGTTTTCTGTGCACCGTAGTTATATTGTCTAAGCCGAACTATGCTCGGAGAATCGATATCTTTTTGATCAGAAATTCAATAAAACTTGTACCATTGCGCATTTGGTAGGTAAGTAAACAAATATCAGTTATGATGAACAAAGCTGTCTCATATTTCATTGCAAAATCATAGTGATCTCTTTTTTTAAGGAAGGAAATATAATATGTAAATATCTGAGTGAATTGAATCATCTTGATTTATTCATTTCAACCAGTCAGATCGCAATATCAGTAAGTGAAATTTCTCTCATCTCATAAATATGAAGTGAATCAAATTCTATGAGAATTTTCAAAAAACTACGAATTGGTGAATGAATCATGATGCATCATGACTAAACCATAACGAAATGGTTTTCTGTTCATAATATCAGCAAATTATTACCATTTTGATGAGTGAAAAGTGATGCCATTCGAAAGCATTAAGCTCCAATTTATAAATACCCATACAAAATACTTAAAATTTACCCAGAAGAATACAGAACTTGATTCACGACAGGCGGTTGATTTTGAAAAATGTTTTGTTAATTGGTGGGACAAACTTAGGTTAATCTGCTTTAGCTTTGTATAAATAGTGTTTAAATATATGTATGGAGACTAACCATACAAATTATTCAAATCACTTTGTGTTTTCCAGTTGCTCATTATTCTCGTGATTTTTGTGTCATTTTGTTTTCAGTCCCCACAAAAATGCTTAAGTGCTACAATTTAACGCCTCTGACGGCAGTCACCTTCACCAAAACGCAAACTCAACGAGGCGCATTCGCATTAATCACAGCATAGACACAAAATTGACTTGTTTTAAATCAAATTATCAATTCCTTCTCATCATATTAATTATTTCTACGACTTGCACTATAACGAGCAATCTTCAAGTCATTGCTTGACCATTTTTTGTTTGTTGTTTTATTTGTGAAATTTATTTAAAAATTGTTGTTGTTTTTTTTGTCGTTTATAGCAACTATATAACTCAAAAGGTTCCCACAGCGTGTGTAAGATGCAAAATTAACAGGCAGTGTAATTGTTTTTCTAATTTTTGCCATGCAACTTGGGGAACAGTTTGTGGGTGCGTTCGGGTGAGGAGTGGAGTTGGTGTTAACACAGCCATAAAAGTGCTAAACAACACAACAATTTGTGAGGCCAGGCAATATCAACTTAAGCATTTTCAACTGCTGTGGATTGTAAGTGGCAGATCGTTGGGTGAGGGTATAAGGTCGGAGCTGACAATTCAGTTATTTGTTATCGGCCAACCATTTTGACCTTAGACGAAGGAAAATTGTTTATGAAATTGCTAAAGTCAAATGGTATTTGGGCAAGTAATTTCTGTTGTGCGGCTTACAACATTCACTTAGTATTTCCAATGGTGTGGCAGTTTGAAGCTACCGAGGGCGGATGTTGTCAATATACAACATACGCATTGACCCAAGTCACCCCCAAAAACACCATATCGAGGTAGGGAGTATTACCAAATCTTTAAGTTTGGAACATTTCAAGAAACTTGCCCAAGAAAGTTCATCAAAAACACTTATTGAGTTCGATTTAGAGATCTTTATACTATATCCCTTGAAATCTTGACAATTAAAAAAGTAACTATGCAGTTCGATTCCTAGAAACTGACATAGTGGGAACCCGCTGCCTTCAGATGTATGAAACGGGTAGAAAGTAGCATCTCCAATATCATAAAGTATATATATTCCGGATCGGTATTAACAGACGATTCAATAAAGCCATACCCGTCTGTCCGTCCGTATAAACAAACAGATCTCAGTGATGATAAGAGACGAAGGCTCGACATGTATGGGACAAAAACTTCTTATACTTGCAGGCAGATCAAGCTTATTTTCAATTATTGCCACGCCTTTTCACGCCCCCCAATTTCGGAAAATACTTCCTATCTCCGACAGATTTATGACTGAAGGTTTTTACCTTCCAAACACATTTGGTAAATCTTGATTAATATGATACAGTCATATTTAGGCTGCTACTGCATCATCAAAATTCATGCGGAGCATACACTTTCTCGTTGATACATTATAATAGGGCTTGATCGATTTTCTTGCTTGTTTGAGCGGAGCTCCTGGGTCCGTTTGAAGTGTTTTGTCTGTTCTGTGGTTCAAAGAAAACGATGGGTGCCCTAAGCCAGATGAACCCAAATTGCTCAATGCTAGTTTAACCACCAGGACGGTTTAAAGAATTTTGGTGGGTTTTCAGGGTTTTTGTGGTTCAGGGCTGCAAAGCAAACGAAAATTCAGATCTTTGGAAGAAGGATTTTGTTCGAACCTTGGTGCAGTTCATGCTTTACACAATATTAATAATTTTTTGTTCTATGTGTTCTAAAAATGGCATTCGACCTAAAAACTACACAAATCGTAAGGGAATTGCGGGGTCGGAATCGGTTAGTAGAACACATGGGAATATTCAATATATAGTTTATTGTCAAGTAATATTCAATTGCGGAGTTTTCGTAGAAAAATATTTCTAATGTAATGTTAGACTCTTGCATTTGAGAATTGTTTAAAAAGCTTGAGAGTTATGCAATATTTTAAAATTACAGTTTTCATTGGAGGATGTTTTGACGAAAATGGGGTATCAAGTCCAATATTTGTCCTAGGATGTTAAACCGGTCTAAAGCTTTACCTCACTTCATACGCGACTATAACCACAGGGGAATTCCTGCCTAAGATGCCGAGACAGACAAGCCGTTGTGATTGAAATATCGGCCCAAAAAATAAAAATATATTTTTCTATTTGTTTAAAGACAAGGGGTACGTAGTTATTGAAATTGATTCCCCGTCTTTGACTTGTTGGATAAATATTTAAGGTAATATTTAAGGAGCCAAACATTCACGGAAATGCATTATACGAAATGACATCTTCGCCTTTAGTTCATCTCAGAGCTGAATTTAGCTAGTTTTTGTTTAGATCTAATATTACAAAAAATTTTTTTGTGCTCCGCTTAAGGCTGGGCAAGGATTCAAGAAAGCCTACACAATCCAGGTGCCAATTTCTAGCAATTAATTTTTGTAAATTTATCAACTTTTAGACCTAACATTCTGAAAACACTGTAATGCGCCTGCAAAGTACATACTGAGCATACACTTTCGTTGCTAAAGAGTATTTTATAGTATGGTTTGACCAACTTTTTTTACTTGCTTGTGCCTTAATCAGTTAGTCTTGTTCAGTCACCTTTGTTCAGTGACTGCTCACTCTGTTCGGTGACTAGTTAAGCTGTTATTTGCTTCGCATTTTTGTTTTGCTCTAAGTTTGAAGCAAAATACTGTTGGCAGATGCAACAGTTTTTGATCAAAAAATATATAATAAACAAATAAGAAGTACAAGGCGTATGGCAAGTTAGGACTATAAACAGACTATACACTTTCAGCCTAAAGTAGACAAGTAAAACACTTTTAAAATAAGTAATTAAACGAGAAAGCTGAGCTAGCTTGGTCTGTGCCGAAGTTTTTATACCCCTTGCTTAAATATTTTGAAAAAATACTATTTTTCCCATTTTCCGACCGATCGTTCGTATGGGAGCTATATGATATAGTCATCTGATTTGGACAAAAATTTGAAAAATTATGTGAAAGCATGTGAAACAAACAAATACAAAATTGCATGATGCTACCATTGAAAACAAAAAAGTTTTTCTAACTAAGACTGTTTTTCAGAGCTATCTTTTGTATGCCAGCCATACCATATAGTTATCTGATTTTAATAAAACTTGGTAGAATTATAAAAAAACATAGAAAACCTACGATTACAAAGTTTGGAGATGTTTCCATTGAAAAGAAAAAAGTCTTTTTCACTAAAACTAGTTTTCCGACCGATTGTTCCTATGGGAGCTATGAGAAATGGTCATCCGATTCGGTCGGCTCCGACAGTCTGCAGCAAAAAGAAGACTCTGTGCAAAATTTCAGCTCGATAGCTTTAAAACCGAGAGACTAGTTCGCGTAGAAACAGACAACTCAACTCGCCCTGATCAAGAACATATATAGTTTATGGTGTCTGAAAGGAATATTACTATGCGTTGCAAACTTCTGGGCAAAATTACAATACCTTTTGCAAGGGTATAAATATAACAATTTCTGCTTAATATAAAAGTTAAAGTTGACAACAGCTTTAAAACGATAAACCAAAGAAAAGACCTGCTTGGTAAGTTGTAATTATTGGCGATTATTGGAGTTATTAACTGTACCAATATGACAGTTGAAAGCAAAATTGCAAATGTTAAACGAAGCCAATGAGAGTTGGCTTGAAAAAAAAATGAAAATCCACTTTGCCATGCAAATGAGATTAAAATACATTAAGAATATGAAAATAATTATTCTCCAAGAAATTTTACAAAAATTAAAAAAGCAAGACAAAGCCACAAGCACAGCGTACTCAAAACATGTTTTGTTTACTCAACACATTTTCACCTACTCTTCGCAACACAAAAAAATACAACAAAAACCGAAAACCCACTCAGAAGTATTTGCGGTTTGTAAGCCGATGCCGTCGTTGCCGAAGCATTTCCATCTCTTTTGCACTTGCTGAAAAATCAGCAGCTTGAAACACGGTTGTAATTTTATTTAGTTGACAAGACAACACAACAGTATAGCTCTTTGTGAGCGAAACTAATAAAAAACCGAACGCCCAAACTGTTCCCACAACCAGTTTCAAGCCAACGTTCGTGCGGTCGAGACGACGACGGGCTGGAATTTTTATACACAAATTTTGGTTGGTCTAAAAACAAATACGAATTAACTTAAAATATATATGTAAAAGTGAGTTAAATTATGGAAAACAAATAGTACGAAAATAAACAATGAGAAAACAGACGAGGATAAACAAGTGTGCAGGCTTAGAAAGCAAAGTCAAAAGCAAAATACACAGAAAAAAAAGTGGTTTGCCATGGAGAACTGCAACCAAGTGAAGCCACCAGCAATACAAAAAAAAAAAACAAAAAAAAAGCAAAACAAAATTTTCAATAACAATTATCCACAGGGACTGCCAGCTGCGTCTGCGTCACTGGATATGTGCACAAAGTGTTGATAGGAAAGGAATCAAAGCACTATTTTTGGGTTCTCTTTTCTCCTTCCCTCTCCCTCTTTTCCTCACTCTGCGTGGAATTAATTGTTCCACTTCCTTTTTTTCTTCGCCACAGTTTCCAGATTAAACTTTAAAAGCCGTCAAAATTGGTTACCTAACGAAAACCTCGTTTGTGCTACACGAAGGCAAACATCGAGTAAGTACAAAAATTAAAACATTTGAGAATAAAATTGCAACGAAAAGCCACTTAATGCTCAAGCAACTGCGAATCCAACATTTTGTTAAATTCCTATTAAAAATCATGACCCACTGATGTGCTAAATTAGAGTCCGGAAAGCAGTTATGTGTTCGCCTGGCCTACTGATTAGAAGTGCTCACAGCATGTCATTAAATTTTAATAACAAAATACACACAAAAACTTTGTTTAGTTTTTATGAGGACTTAAATTAATTCATTAAATTTGTTTAAGTATTTCTGTGTCTAATTTCAAAACCGTTGTAAGCTAGCAAGATCTTTTCGCGGGATTAGGCTTAGGTTTGTGGACTTGGTTTGGAATTGGTTATTGGAATCTTGGTTCTTTGGGGTAATATTTAAACATATTTTAGTGTTATTCAAATTATGCTCCCTGAAAATGTAGGCACTTTTGCATTCATTCAAACCAATTTTCTAAGCAACTTTTCCACTCCGATTGAGGCATCTCCAAAGCATGAGTTTTAAACGCATCAACGACTTGCTACGGCGTAGAAAAACGTTAATCACGAAGTTTTTGTTTTGATTTGTTGTTGGGGAATATAATGAAATCTTGGGTGCTAAGTCAGAGCTGTACGGCGGATGACCTTTCAAACGTTTTGAACAGTTATCATGATGAAGAATGATTCATCTTCGGCAGTAGTTTTTCTCGAATTTCTCGGAAGACTTTCAAACAATCAAATGGTCGTAGATACCAGTCAGAATCAAGCGGTACAAGGGCCACATGACCAATTCGGCCAGAGAAACAGGCAACCATTTGATTCGCAGTGCATCGTGTGTGTTTCTGAAGAAATTTGACTCGTGTTGGAACACCCACACGGTCAATTGCTGTTTTGATTCCGGCTCGTACTTTTATATCCTGTGACTATCTTATGAACGTATTTTAAAGCTCTGCGTATCTATTTAGCATTTTTTTGCACTAATCTACACGAGCCATTTTTTGAGCGATTCTTAAATTATGTGAAGTCTAACGCGAACATACCTTTTTAAAGGCAAGGTGTTGATTTTAAATCTTACATATGCTGGTGCAACTAATGTTAAGGGCAGGGCTGCAAACCGGTTTTGAACCGAACCGGTTTGAACCCGGAATTCCGACTGGTATTTTACTATGAACCGAGCCTTGAACCGAACCTCTTTAGAAATTAAAGCTGAACCTGAACCTGTTCCGAACTCAAAATTTCGGTTTGGTTCAACAAAACTGATAGACACAAGAATTTTACCTTTTGTCTACCGACTTCATCTGTTATTTGGTGCGACTGACTCCCAAAATGGGCAGAAAAGTTGAAAAAATCTGGCAAAACGTTTAGATTTCCATTTGAAATCCCCACCTAAATGTTTCTTGTTATATCTATAGATATAGAAAAGCTATAGCTTGTTAAATAATTCTTAAAATCAAGAATCTAACATTATTTTGGTAATATATTTCTACGTAAACTACGAAATGGAATTTCACTTAACTTTAAATTATATATTGAATATTTCCATGTGTTCTACTAACCAATTCCGAACCAATAACCACTCGGTTCCCGTACAATTTGGGGAGTTTTTAGGTCGAATGCTGTTTTGAAAACACATAGAACACATCAATTATTAATGTTGAACCAAGGTTCGAACCAAAACCTTCTCCAAAAAACCTCGAACCTTTAATTTCCGACCCTTAACCATTCGTTAATTTGGGTTCGAGCCAGTGTACCGGAGATCCGACAATATTTTTTATTTTGCAGCCCTGGTTAAGGGATGCCTCAATTTCAAGGTATTTCAAACGACGTTCTTGTATTATCAGATCACGCAGAGTTTCGATGTTTTATGGCACAACAACCGATTTTAGACCACCTTTACGGAACTTTAACATCAAATAAATATTTGGTGGTTTTTAATGGTTTATCGACGTACAAAAAAACTGAGGTTATCGAGCCACTCTGGTTAAGTAAATCCTCGTCGAAAGTATATATTGATTTCAAATCACTCACAAATAGCGCTAGTACATCAAAACGTTGTGAGGCTGTTCATGTAAAAAAAAAATGTCAATCTGTATATCTGTATTGTGGTAATACCAGATTTGAACTATTGACATCAGTGTTGCCAGTTCCCAAAACTTAGATATTTGCCAACGTATTTCATGCGATTTTTACAGATTCGTAAAGAACAATTGGTATTTTAAGAAGCAGTCGAGGTTAAGCTGGCCTAAGGCAGCACTCAACAAAAACACATTAAACAAAGGACAAGAGCGAATACATAAAATTTAGTAGATTTTGAAGACTGAAGTAAAAAAAATACCTAATTTTCATGGCATAGAAAAACTTTGAGGGCTGCAGTACATATTTAAAGTTCTGTGCCCGCTGAAGTTTTGTGAATTTATACCAGAAACATTGAAAGTAGCAGGTTTTATCCGGCAAGAGGTTAGAAATGTTTTCACATAACTTTCCAAACATCATTGGTAAAGATTGGTTAAAGATAGTCAAGTTATGAGCAAAAGAATGCTCGCTGCAGCGGCATAGTAGCAACTGTATTATTAAAACTTTTACAGAGTATATTACAGAGCTGTAAGCTACAATTACCTCTACCATTACAATTTTTCAGATAATTAAAACCAATTCGCGACTACAATATATTAGTAAAATGTAATTACTTTTACAATTACATGAATAGTTATACCTGTAAATGGGGGATTATTGAGTATTTGCACTTGAAATGATTAATTATTCAAGTATTTCTAGTGGTAAACTAAAGCTTTTTTCGTAAAAATCATAGAAATCATATTCAACGATTATGTATTCTCTTGAGGTCATTATATTCGCATGGCATATTTCACTGCTTTGGCTATAGCAGCACTCTTTAAGCTAACGATCTCTGTGAAATCAAAGATTCTCTTCAACTTTACTGTCAGTGTAGTCAATGTCAGTATAAAACATCCATAACATCCATCCAAATATCTTTTTGTAGTTTTTAACCAACAATTACATGAATAATTCAACTTTTCAAGCACAATTACTCATTAATCCCCCTTTACAACTACAATTATTCAAGTTTAAATTATTCAATTGTAAAAGTAATTACAACTCCGAAAAATAATTGAGTAATCGTAGTTCCAATTTACAATTTCTGAATGGGTGAGATTTTTGTAATGAAAATTAGTTAAATACGGGAAGTAATGATTACATTACAGTTCTGGTATATTAAGGTCAGGCTTGTCCGACTTACTTGTTTTTCATGGCATATTTTACAAAAGTTTTAGAAAACTTGTTTTGTTTCTTTGAAAACTTGTGTAAATAAAGAAAGTTAGACTTACAAAAAGGGTAATTTTAAAAAGATCCTTTTTTTGTATTCACTTAACACTTTACAGTTGAGACTGCAGTTTATTCATCACAAACCCCACTGCAAAGCCGCCATCTATCATCAATAAATCACGTCCTAATAATTAGTTTTATGCGCACAATTGTTATTATGTATAACACGTAGGGTCCAACAATTACCATAAACTTAATTAGTTTGTGTTTTAACAAACTATAGCTACTCGTTGTTAGACCGCTTGTCAGGCAACGCCCCATAATTAATGGCGACTTTCAGTTGACTTACTGTCATCTTCAGACACGATTCCATCAGCATGCTCTAAAGTTGTTGTTGCAGCTGATCATATTCAAAAAGTGTGAGAACATTTTCGTAATAGCCCCCCGCAACAATTAACTGACAAAGTCGCTCGAGATGAGATGTCGTTTACGGGGATTACTCACAAAAATTGAGTTGCCTGGGACGTGTATGGTAATTACACTTAATTTATGTTTAGAACATCAGCGCAGTACAAACCGATTCGGTGTGCGAAATTGGGAGAAGGGGCCTGCGATTCCAATTAAATGAAATGTTTCGAGAATTTGTACAATATTTTACACGAGGCTAATTGCCCGACGAGCTTGTTGGGGCTTCCAGGTGGAGTGGAGCTCAAACTATAAACTAAGCCTCTCCAAAGCAAAATCGGCAAAAAGCATACAAACAACAACACTAACCAGATATTAAACGCTTGTCTATGTAGCTGTGGCTGTGGCGCACTGCGTCGGTTACGTCGACGCGTTGCCGTCAGAAAAGTGGGTCATGGTTAAGTGTACTTCGGTCTCAGCTGCGCATGCGCTTGCGACTGGGCTACGCATTGATTGTAAAGCTGTCGCTTGAGCAGCTTCGCGGCTCCTACATTCCATATCGAAAATTACAAAAGTCCCTATTTGCTTATCTATTTTGCGCAACAGGACGACGACATGGGCTTTAGTTCGCGCATGGACTGCTGCGGCCAGTTCGTCAAGTACAGCCTTTTTATAGCCAACTTTGTTATATTCGTGAGTACCTCAAAACTTTTGCTTTTGTAATCTTACCAAACAATGGTTATGTGATTTTTTACCAAAGGTGGGAGGCGCCATCGTCTTCTGCTTGACTCTATGGACTCTGGTGGATCGTAGCTTTGTCAATGAGCTGCTGGGTACAAATCTGTTCTCAGGCGCTGTATATGTTTTGCTGGTCACCTCGATTATTATCTGTTTGGTGTCCTTTTTGGGCTGTGTGGGCGCTGGCAAGGAAGTCAAGTGTCTGCTACTAACAGTGAGTACACATAATCCCCTCCGATTTCTTGAAAGTTTTCATATTTAGCATACGATTTTTGTAGTATTTCATCATTGTGGCTTTGGTTTTCGTGACCATGCTAATTGGCGGCGTTTTGGGCTATGTTTTTCGTGAACGTGTGCAACAGACCATGCGACAGGTAAATACTCCACCTTCACTCTTTGGACGAATATAACACACTCTCGTTGTCCGGGTATCAATATAGGAAATGCGCTCCACTATGGCGCTGTATGGCAGCCGACGAGAAATTACTCAGGCCTGGGATTTGACGCAAGAACGCCTGCAATGCTGCGGTGTGGATACCTGGCATGACTGGAATCGTTATGGCCCAGTGCCGGAGTCATGCTGTCAAGAGTTGTTTGGTGGACAGCGCAAAGAGTGCACCATATTCCCGACCATTACGAATTTGTACAATCAGGGCTGTTTGTATGTAACGACCAATTTCATACGAGATCATGCGGCGGTCATCGGTGGTACATCCATAGCGGTGGCCATACTCATGGTGAGTGAAAATCTATTAAGGAAGATTTAACCATTTTTTTCCTGGAAAGTGTAAAGTTTTTCACACAAGTTTGGTTTTTTGTTTTCATCGATTTAGAGCGAGAAACTTGTGTGCAGCTGGCGCCAAGTTTCATTTTCATACACGTAAAATCTACATAGAATACACAGAGTAAAAAAGGATATCAAACATTAGCCATTGGATGATTTCCGGTATCCATTTGGAAGAGATATGTCTTAAATATGCTTTTAATCATCCAACGGATCTAAAAATCATCCATAGACATGAAAAATCATGATCATTTGGATGATTTTGCAGCTCCGCTGGATGATTAAAAAGATATTAAGGACATATCCCATCCAAATGGATCTTTTCTTTTCTGTGTAGGATTTACAAATGGATTTTCTATAGAACCGACCCGACCGATCCAGAGGTACAAAGAAAAAGTATATAACAGCCAGAAGGAAGCATCTCCCACCCCGTAAAGTATATATATATTCTTGATCAGCATTACCAGCCGAGTCGATATAGCCAAGTCCGTCTGTCTGTCCTGTACTTGTTCGACTGGTATGGGAGAAAATCTTCTTAAACTTTCAGGCATAGCAAGATTTTTTTTAATTTTCGATACGCCCCCTCCCGCCCCCGCATTTACGAAAATCGTCATATCTCTTACAGATAGAAGGTTTGTTCCCTCTGGACATATTTAGTAATTAATATTTTTTATCGATTCGCCGAAGGAATGGCGAAAATAAATATTTATGATTTGCAGCACTGGCTGGAACAGCGATAGGCAGCACTTAACACACCTTGTGTGGTAAATGCAAACTTTGGAAGGAGCAGAGTATGTTATAGTCGGGCTTGACCGACCTGAATCAATAATTATACATCAACAGCTTTTCAGCGGCTGGTGTCCAAACATCCATCATGACTATTTTGTTTCATTTTCAACCGACTGCTAGAAACAGGGTAGTCAATGCCGGAATAAAACATCCGTAACATAAATTGTCCCTTTTTTGGAGTTTTTAACCACAATTACATGAATAATTCAATTATTCTAGCACAATTACTTAATATTCCCCCTTTACTGATCCAACTATTTAAGTAATTGTAAAAGTAATGACAGCTCTGGAAAATAATTAAGTAATCGTAGTTCCAAGTTACAAATTCGATTACTAAAAAAGGAATCGTTTTTCATTTTTTGAATAGTCGAAATGTTTGTAATGAAAAGTAATTAAATAAGGGGAAGTAATGATTACATTACAGCTCTGGTATATTACATACGGATTTGACCACATATTTTTCAAAGTTTTAGACAACTTTTTCTGTTTATTTGAAAACTTGAAAATTGGTCTGCTTGAAACAGTCTCAGATATATGGGATGTCAGCGTACTTATACTCTTAGAGGTTTGATTTCAGTCAGAAGCTGTTGCAGATAATTTGTCCGTGTCCGTGTCTTCTATATAGCCTGGGCCTTATATTAGAGATTATAGTGTAAAGGTACATTTTGACACAAAGTATCGCTACATTCATCGTCTAGTTAGAACAACGACTTATCGATACGGTTGACTTCTGTAACCCCAATTAAAGTTAGTCTCCGTTTTGTCCCACACCCTTAGAACCAAATGCTGATCCTTCCTTCAAATGTCATGGAGTTAATTGTACTAAAATAATCGCTATAGAGGTGTGTAGCTGTACACTGAAAAAAGAAATCAATCCGAAAAGGGATTGAAAACAGGGCAATCCCAAATTTTTTTGATCTGATCCCCAAAAGATTGATTTCTCTCCCACTTTTTTTTTAATCCCAAAAAATAGGATCACTTTAAGCCTGCTCCGGTATAACCCTGCTTTCAATCCCATTTCGGATTGATTTCAGATTTTTTTTTCCTGTGTAGTTTTCTAAAACTGTGAAATCTGTTTTGGGAATCTTGCGTATGTTTATATAAACCACTTTTCAAGAACCTTCAGAACTGTCCAAAAAGTGTTACTTCATAGCATAATTTCTCCAAATACTTGACTATTAATTTTCCTTTTTTATCTTACAGATTTTCGGCATGATATTCTCCTGTCTTCTATTCAATATGATTGAATAGCGACAACTGGCAGGGGGTAACGTTACGAGAATACCCAAAGCCAATGCCCCCAGCACCCAGGAGACCCACTTTTAAATGTATTCCATTTAATATTATTTTAAGAGTATTATTCAAAAATGTACGATATGTTGGTTTCCATCGATCAACCAGCAAAAGTGCGTTTGTATTATGTATATATACACTGCTTACGAGTTTAGTAGTTACATGTGTATAGTGCTAGTGTTGATATATATATTGATAAAATTGTTTTATCAACTGTTACATCATTGTGAATTATTGTTTTTTTTTTATATGAAAGTATGTCTACTTTTTATATGTCATAAGTTGCCCCCCCCCCCCCCCCCATAAAACTCGAATTGTTAATTGTTTAAGTCATTTTTGCGATTGTTGATAGATAATTTAGTTGTAAAGTCATATGTTACTTCAAATATAATAATGCTTATGCAAAATTTTGAAAAGATGATAAAGCTGTTGCAAATTTTAGTGAGCCCAAAGGACTGTATTGACATTATCATAGTAAAAAACTTTATAAGGCTTGGATAAAGGGCAGTTTGATCATGTTCCAGTTGGAAATGGCCCTAACTCAAACAGAAAAGTTTCGATGTCTGCCCTTTCCGTATTCAAGCATCTTATAGATGGATGATTTTAGGCACTCTGTGTCAAATCTAAATTAAGCAGAGTGAAACATCTTGGGAAAATTATTTTATTATATTTTACATCTCAATTATGTCCTAATTATTCTAGTTTCTTAAACATATTCGACTCTTTCGTTATATTAAAGGGTTAGAGGTGATTCTAGCTGATTTTCGTAAGCTGCACAAGCATGTGTTTTAGGAAATGGTAAATGTGGAGAACCTATCCGTTTGTTTTAACGCTCTCCTTGATATATTCGTACAGTATTACATTAAAGCTTTAAAATAAACTATCTCAAACCATTCTGCGATGTTTTCAACCGGAGATATGCCATTTTGAAAAACAAATGCTTAAAATTTTCTTGTTGTCTACTGCCCAAAAATATGCTATGCAAAAGCACTATAGTTTGTATTGAAACCCAATGAAAATTTTCAACAACATCCATTGCATATCTATGGGCGGTACAGAAAATGTTCTTAAACTTAAAATAATGTATCTTCGCTTTAAAAAATCGCATAAATATTTGGGATAGTTCATTTTAAAGCTTAGAAATAAAAATTTACGATAAAATCAAATTTGAGCCTACGCAAAAGATAATGTTACCCCTTAAACGAGCCTACTGCTACTACTATACATAGACTCACCAAATTATTCGTGATTAGTGCCCTTCAAAGTATGCAAGCTTTATTTTCTTAAGTTATTATGTATTAAAATGAAGCCATTGCACAGTATATTCATTCAGAATGTTGGGTATTCAACAAAATGTTTAGTTAAGTGAAATAGAAAATATATACCTGCCTAAAACTATAATTTTCATATAACATAGCATACTTAAAACGGCATTAAGCATGATACATTTTGTGTGTATAATCGTAGTATGTACCTACCATAGTTTGTATTCATCACACAAAGTGTTAAGGTGTGTAAAGTGCTGCCCATTGCTATTCCAGCCGGTGATGCCCATCACATTTGTCCCACACACATCAAACCTTCATGTTTAAGCAGCTTTAAGCTCTAATTACCAGACCTGATGATCCTTTTCCGAGTACAGATTAGTGTTCAGCTTTCGTAATAGGCTAATTACACTAGGAGTGCGATATGCGTTAATAGCTAACAATCGGCTTTTTTCTCATACATAAAAAGCTGAATGTTGGCTATTATCGCATAACGCACTACTAGTGTAACAAGGGTATAAATCATCTAAAATCACCACCAACACTTCAATATACTGGACCAAGTGTAACTAAAATCTATTTATTAAACATAATACTGCCACAATTGTCCACAGCCATGTCCAGGCTCTGTCCCCAGCCATCATCTTGGCACTACCACCAATTGCCGTTTCATTCCACCACTCCCAGTAGCCGTCATGCAGCAGCGGATTTGCACGCTCATCGGATTTGGGTACTCTGGCACTGGGCACAGCTCCCTGACGAAACTGCTCTACCTCCTGTGCTAGTAGCTGCAACTGTAAAGGGTAAAGATTGGCCAGATTAAAACGTTCACATGGATCCTTGGCCAAATTAAAGAAACATGGTGCCTTCAGTGGTTCACATCGATACACAGGCTGCTGATAATCCTTTTCGTTGGGCGGACAGCGGTGAGTGGCCTCTTCACGCAGCTGCTGAATACGTGCGTTGGTCAAACTAGATGTGCCCAGAACTTCATGCACTTCCGAGGATAGAACTTGCTGTACATAGTACGGACTGAGAGGATCATCTTCTTGGGTGTCCAGCTCACCCAGCCATTGATCATACTGTCCGTCAAAACTGCTGCCATTCACATACTTTAGCTGATCCCGCATATAGGAGGAATAACCGAAGACATTGTCTAAAACATGCAACAGTCGACGCGGCTGTGGCTCGGTTTTGCCACTGAGCGAGGGCCACAAATTGACACCATCGAGTTGAAGATTCGAGGGCAGCGAAACACCAGCAGCAGCTGCCAAGGTAGGTAGCCAATCGATGGCATGAATTACTTGGTTAGAGACATAGCCACGCTGTTGCAGCAAAGGACTCCAGAGGGCACCAGCTGAGCGTATGCCACCCTCCCAGGGAGATTCTTTTTGCTGTTTCGGAAGCGGAATTCTGACCATTATTCGGAAATTTTACCTTGCGTTCATACTTACGCCACGATAGGGATAATTGGAGCCAGCATTCGAGTGTATACCCACAGTGGGTGCTCCATTGTCCGAGTACAGTAAAACTATGCTGTTATTCAGCATACCATTATCGGCCAAAGCACGCATAGTCTGACCCACGCTCTTGTCCAGGCTGGATACCATGCCTACTTGGCATAGGCAAAAGTTATAACAAACCCGAAATTATATTTATATAAATACTTTACCCGCATAGGTGCGTCTCTTAAGATCCTTAATGTGCCCAAAC
This sequence comes from Lordiphosa fenestrarum, assembly GCA_035044985.1. Classification (NCBI taxonomy): domain Eukaryota; kingdom Metazoa; phylum Arthropoda; class Insecta; order Diptera; family Drosophilidae; genus Lordiphosa; species Lordiphosa fenestrarum. Next base: position 40,561 of record JAWNNO010006359.1, on the reverse strand, counting down.
TTGGCCACTTCCTCCTCGGGTGCCTGCATGGGATTATCCTCGTTGCCCGTATGCACAGCCAAATGACTGAGTACCATAAAAAGCGGACGACTCTTATCATGTTGCTCTATCACCCGTCTGGCCTCTGCCGTAAAAGCATCCGTTGCATAGATACCATTATCTTCGCGAGAAGCATCCAAGTCACGTCTGAAATCCACTCCTGCCGTATAATTTTTATCCAGCATGTGCAGTGTATGATCATAGTAGTCAATATATCCATTATAGTAACCATAATGATGATCAAATCCACGCATAGTCGGCGTTAAGGCACGCTGCCAGAAGCCCAGATGCCATTTGCCTATCAACTGGGTGGAGTAGCCCGCCTCCCGAAAGAATTCCGGCATGAGACGTTCTTGTGTTGGCAAGCCCCAAGGTTCATCGCTGATAATCACAAAATGTTGCATACCTAAATAGAGCAAATGGAATTATCCTTAAGCATAGATCACTTTTAATTTAAGAACTAATTACCCGTGTGTATGGGATACTTTCCGGTCAGGAGAGTGGCTCTTGAGGGTGTACACAGATTGGGCACATAATGCTTATTGAGCAGTATACCATTATAGGCTAGAGCATCCATGTTGGGTGTAAGTATCTGATTGGAGCCATGAAAACTTACATCGTTGAAGCCCTGAAATTGATAAAACAATTAAACGAAGTAATTTGGCTCGAAGACTTACCATATCATCTATCAATATGATAATTATATTTGGTTTAGTTGAGGTAGCTGCACCATAGCTTAGGCCAAGCACTAGGTTTAACGTCACAAAGGCATGGCAAAGGTTTTGCATTTTGCTAAGGAAACTGTAAGAAAATGTGGTTAAATGAATTCCACGACCAATGATTAGACAATAGAACAAAATTGAACGTTTTTCAGTTTATTGAAAAGGTGGTGGCGGTTTTAGATGATTTTCGTCTGACAAATACAAATCTGTTTGTTATAATGGCACAACAGTTAAGAATTTATTGAAATTCTTGAGCTTAAAGTGGCTGTAAACACCTATTTCGATGCCTTTAATGCACCCCTAGTTTTGTTTTGGCTCTCTTTATTATAAGTAAAGTGCTATCTACGCTATGTATTATACAAATTCGAAAATTTTGCTCCACAAGGTATGCTATATATTTGCCCCACAAGGTATGAGCTGTTTCGGGGAAGCACACAGTCTTCCGTAGTCATCCGAAATGAAAAAATCAAAAAGATTATTAATGTGTAGACCTTATTTTAATGTAATAATTAATAATGTAGGATATGAGGACAGTGTGAAGTGCCTTTCTGGCTTACACAATAACTCCAACTGTTACGTCAGCCAAAGCTCGTCTGCAGTACACTCTCTCTCTCCCTAATGTCTCTCTCAGTTGATCGGTTGAATGAGAGAGCAGTTGCAGTCAGTCGTCATTGAGTCGTTCGCCAGTAATGAAGTGAGAGTGTCCACGGTTTTGCCAAGAGAGTCGGTCCATATTTAGTTTCAATTAAGTTTTATGTCATTATTTCGTTAATCCATATCTAATCGTTATCTTTAATTCAACATCAAAAACCCTGTGAACTTTACCCAATAAATAAACTATAATTTGTTTAACCTACAATAATATACATAATAAAAAAAAAAGTGAAGTGGTGAAAAAAAGTTCTCAAAATGTAACTTTTTTTGTTGATAAAATGTTTAAAAAAAACTAATTTATTTTTAAAAAAATTAAATGTTTTAAAGGTTAGGTTAGGTTAGGTATAGATATGTGTATGTAGAATAACTAGTTAAATTTTGAGCCAAATCGGTTAAATAGTTTTGAGTCAGTGCTTCCCCGAAATTTCAAAAACATGGTTTCGAGAAAACGCGTTTAAAGTTTTGGCAACAAATAATACTAACATTATTTAATCAGCTGTACCCGGTGCATACAGCAATCCTTCTGTTTCCTCAAAATCGTCATTAGCACTAGATATACCTTGGTATCTTTAAATAATAAAGGTTGGAAGGACAATAAAAGAGGGAACGGTCAGAGCAGCTGCCGCTGGCGTGTCAACACACTTTCATACACTCTACGGCGCGCTCTCTTGTTTTGCCTGTAACTTTGGAAATATTCTAAATTTCGGTCTGAAAATTTAAGAGCATATTTTTAAAATGTGGTTCTTCCGAAAAATGTAAAAAAAAATAAGTCGATTTTTTTGACCCATCACACCGGTCTACTACCTTAAAGATAGCTGTAGGATTGGTAAGTTATATTTTGTGATAAGTTATGTTTCTATTACCCCGTTTATAAACAAATATAAATTCATGAATTCTGCCCCTCAAGGTATGCTATATATATATTATTATTAAAATAGACATTCATAAATATAGCATACCTCGAGAGGCCAATATTCATGAATGTCTGTTTGTGTATAAACGGGGTATATATAGTATCATCTTTGACGACTGCTCTCCTACAGCTTCTTTAGGAAAATCATAACCATACAAGATTCCTCATTTTTCTTCAATGTTTCATACCGGAAATGGCCTATCATGTCTAGATTTTAAGCAAAGATGCCTCTTTGGTCCCGTTTTAGACACCTATACTTTTATTTTACCCCCTTTAATATGATCGTACTGTTTTGCTTCTTGGCTTTAAAATAAACTATCTCAAACAAATATGCGATTTTTTTAAGCGAACATATTCCATTTTGTATACATATGCTGAAAACTTTTAAGTTGTCTGCTGCCCAAAAATATGCTATGCAAAATCGCTACTTGTTTTCATACAATAACTTCCATCAACATTCTCTGCATATTGGCTGAACATATGTATTCAAAATGGTACATCTTGGCTATATAAAATCTTTAAAACAGAAGGGATGGTTTATTTCAAAGCAGAGAAACTGTTCAAAAACAGACCAAAAAGCCAAGGTTGAGCTTCTCTCTATCTTGGCTAGTGTGCTGCCAATTTTCGCACAATAGCAATGGACGTACAGTTTAATACCGAATCCGAGCGGCCTAGTTTGTAATGCTTTTTGATAACCACTTACTTCAAAGCAGACGCCAATAGTAAGTGAAGATGACTTATTGTGAGATTAGATCAACGCTTCTGGCACAGCATGCACACACACTTCAGTTCCTAAATCATAGCTGAATCAGCTCTGTAATGGAAAGGCTGGTACTGAATTCATGGTATCCTTTATATGAGTTTCAGTCATGAATTTAACACAGACATATCCTACAACGTTATAACCGTAGCTGATTTTAGGCATGATTTCAGTGCTGAGCCCTTAGGTGTGTTTCAGGGGAAGTACTAAAGCATGCCTGAATTCAGACATGAAATTCAGTTATTCCTATTGCCCTAAAACATTCAGTACTGAAACGTAGAACTGCAGGGTAAGCACTGCACCACAACCGGCTTCACCTGATAATATCAAAGTGACTTAGTACAATCAAAAGGGTCTTCCCACAAATCGAGCATAAAAAGGTTAAAATATGCTTTTTAAGGAACTGTAAGCATAAATTACCTCAAATATTGAAGTGATAAACCATTTTTGATAGCAGATTCGTGTTAATCATAATTTAGAATCACCACCAACTCTTCAATATACTCCAGTATACTATATATCCAAATGGTTGCCTAGTGTTATTTTTTAATGGAGTCTTAACATTAAAAATCACTTTGCTTAACTCACGAATTATTCGTGCATGATAGGACGTGTCACGAATGCTCAAGAACATTAAAAATGTATCTCTCATCTGATTGCCAAGTGTTCGAAGCTATTGGAATTCATGCGAGTAACCATTAAAAGTGGTTTTTAATTCATTTGAGTGTGCCCGTAACAATTTGTCAGAGCGTGAGAGCTGCTTAACTTGTGTTCACGATGTTTAATCTTAATTGAATCACGAAACACTCATGGATCACGGATGTTCACGCTCACAGCGTAACAAACCGTCATACTATGTTTTACATCCTTTGGTCTGCAGATATTAATCGTTGGGTCACAAAAATTGTGAGGAAAATTAAAATCTTGTAATTTCTACCAAATTTTTAAAAGATTTCTTTAGTACGAGTCTTATTGTACCTTCTAGAGTCACCATTTCCGCTGTCGTTTCAATAAGTCTTAAGATGCACTTTTGCGAAATTCTAATTTCTAAAAAATAAATAGAATTTTGGCAATGTTGAACTAAGAACAGATTGTAATTTGATGGTTTCAGTGGTTGCTTTAATAATAAACGAGAAAGCTTACCTAACTTCGTCTGTGCCGAAGTTTTTATATCCTTGCAAGTGCTCGCTTAAATATTTTCAAAAAATACTCTTATTCACATTTTCGGACCGATCGTTCGAATGGGAGCTAGTCATCCGATTTGACCGAAAATTTAAAAAATTATGTGTAAGCACAAGGGCGTAGCCAGCTTTCGGCGAAGGGGGGGGCAAAACCATTTTTCCAGCCCTTAAAACTCCAAAAACTTCCAAAAAGAAACCGTAAATTTTTACAAGCCAATTGAAATTATTTAAGGGGGGGGGGGCAGGGGGGGGCCGTTGCCGTACACCCTTGTGTAAGCATGTGAAACAAACAAATACAAAATTGCAAGATGCTACCAATAAAAACAAAAAAGTTTTTCTAACTGAGACTGCTTTTCAGATCTATCTTTTGTATGGCAGCTATACCATATAGTTGTCCGATTTTAATAAAACTTGGTAGAGCTATAAAAAAACATAGAAAACCTACGATTACAAAGTTTGCAGACGTTTCCATTGAAAAGAAAAAAGTTTTTTATACTAAAACTAGTTTCCCGACCGATTGTTCCTATGGGAGCTATGAGATATAGTCATTCAATCCGGTCGCTTCCGACATACTATCGACTCAGCTCGTCACCCTGACCAAGAATATATATAGTTTATGGGGTAGGAAATGAATATTTCTATGCGTTGCAAACTTCTGCACAAAATTATAATACCCTTAAAAACAAGAAAGAAAGTCGGTCAAGCCCGACTATAACATACTCTGTACCAAGAAAATTTGTCTTTTGATCATAACTCGAAAACCGTTCATCCGATCTTCGATCTTCGGATCGATAAGCTATCCTAATAACTAAATATGTCCAGAAGGAACAAGCCATCTATCTTCAAAACTGTGGGAGATATGACGTTTTTTCTAAATTGCGGGGGCGGGAGGGGGCGTGGCCAAAATTGAAAATAAACTTGATCTGCCTGCAGACATAAGAAGCATATGTCCCATACATGTCAAACCTCTATCTCTTACCATCTCTGAGATCTGTGCGTTCTTACGGACAGACAGACGGACAGACGGACATGGCTATATCGACTCGGCTGTTGATGCTGATCAAGAATATATATACTTTATGGGGTCGGAGATGCTTACTTCTGGATGTTACATACTTTTGCACAAACTTATAATACTTTATGTACCTTCGGTACAGAGTATAAAAATCTAATTTGTATTAGGGACATTTGGTGCTTACAACCATGAACATATAGTCTTGAAATTACTACTACTATCAGTACTAAGAATATTTATTCTTGAAATAAGGCGACCTAATTTAAAGTCATGCGTTTCCATTCCAACAATCCATGTTTGATTTCAGTATTTTCAGCTTGTATCCAAGAATATTTCATCTTACCGTACTTTCGACATTGAAAAGGTTTGATCAAAGACTCTATAAACAGACAGATGTGTGAATCGATAACTGTTAATAATCTAAACATCGACTATGTGACACAAAATTGACTAAGTAGGCAGCCTTAAGAAAGTCTTTCGGTTGCACTCTCTGACAGTTATTGGATTATTTGTTTTGAAAAAGTGTTGTAGTCTCTGCAGAAATTATTCATCAATTTTACAGAATTTTAAACAGTTTACTATGTTCTAGAATTTATAGTTGCAACTATAAAGATCGTTTTGGTTGTAGTGGGCCCTTTCCAGGTCCTTTCCAATGAAGTTTCAATCAACTTTAAAACACAAAAGTAATTTCCCAACCGAAATATGTACAATGTGTAAAGTACTATATGCTAGGATTAGTCAACATTGTTGTGTCCCATTAAATTACCCCACAAAACCATGACATGACACGACTTACCCAATTCTAAAGTTGACCCTCAGGTGTACACTATCCGATAAAGTCGCATAATAAAAACACGAAGCACACGACCGGCAGTGTTGAAACGCCTCATACATTTTAGATTCATTAAACCAGTTTCAATTGCCATTGACATTGCCCATCGAAAGTGGTTAAGTGGTCAAGAATGTTACCCGGCTCTAGACGCGGAAATTCCCCCAAAAAACAAATTAAAGTTACCCGAATGGCTCATTCGCATAGTTTTGCGCTTACCTCCTGTGCCCTGACCTTGACCATTACGGGGCACCTGTTTGGCCAAGCGAGAAGGTCAATTCAACGCTTAACCATTGGCGTTCTCACACGATCAGCCCGCAAATCGTGATACCAATTTTCACAAAGAATTTACATATCAATTTTCTTCTTATTTAAATTAGCTTTTAATGAGACCCTATTTAGTTTTTGTTGCCTATTATTAAGTGTTATGTGCCAGATAACATGATGATAATGGCCAGTCAGTCGGTTTATGATGAGTCTTGCGACAAGTTTGAATGGCTTTAACAAAAAAAAAAACAAAAATTAAGATTAAATGCTTCATAAAGAAGGGGAGGGTATGGCGAAATATGTGTGAATGTATGGATATGTATTGTAATTTATATAATGGTTAAACAGTTGTTGACAACACACACACGGAGCACCGGTTGAACGAACTTGGGGTACGCATTGAGTAAGTTATGCAGGAGAGTGTGTGGACCGTAAAATAATTTACAAAAAAATATGTTTTATTTTCTTGTAAATTAAAGCCCGAACGATAGGGGATTGTTAATAAGAAAAAAATGGGTCAATTGTTTATAAAGTTGTTCTTTGGTGTAAAGACTCGTACACTCATAAAACATTCGCACTGGAGATTAGAAATTCTCCTATAAAATCCGTTCTAAGGCGATTCACCCTAAAATTAAGATATACAGGGTGTCCCAAAAGTAACGAAGGGGTTTAAAAGTTTAACAACTTTTTGTTAATATATTTCGTAAAATTTTTTCTTTTGTATTATATAAATAACACCTAGGGAACTTATTATGGAGAGGTACCCAACTGAACAAAGAACCAGAACAATAGATCGATTTAACGATTTTAACGCAAAGAGCATATCGTCGACATTTTGCCTTCCGAATCAATAATTCGTCGCAGAACTGCAGGTTTTGGGGTTCTGAAAATCCAAAAACCATTCATCAATGACAGTTGCACCCCGTTAGGTGTACAGTCTGGTGTGGAATTACATCTGAAAATATCTTTGTGCCTTAATTCTTCGGAAATGAAGATGGAATTGCTGTAACCGTAAAGCGGAGAGCGGTATCGGTATATGATAGAACACTTTTTACTCCCAGCTCTCGAAAACAGACCTGAGATGTGGTTTCAGTAGGATGGAGCCACTGTCCACTCTACCCGAGACACAATGCCAATTTTAAGTCTAATATAAGTTTTAAAGAGCGAATAATTTCCAGAAATTCTGAGTTTAATTGGTCAGATTAGTTCCGACTATTTTCATTGCTGTCATTTGAAGGAGCGTGTATAAGTAAACTAGCCCGAAACAATCCTTGAACTCAAGGCCAACATTGTTGCAGAAATTCGAGCGCTACAGCCACAAATTTTGAACTGGAAATTAGTTAGCACTGCTTAAAAAAATAACTCTGGACCATAAATGCAAGTAAGCCTGGAAGCAACCTTGCTTAATTTGCATCAGACTAAGGATTACATTTACTTCAGCTTGCATATTCATGCGTTCTCTGTCGTATTCTCGAATCAAAACTTGCCAGCCCCAAAGACCTGCATAAGGTACATTCTGGACTCTGTTGGTTTAAGCACTACAAACCCGCTCTGAAGACCAGTTTTCAAAAGCATCAATCTCAAGGGCTTGGCTTAGACTTTGATTCATAGGTAACCCTCAGGATTAATGAATTGCCAATGGCGGAATTAATGTTGATATTAAATATGATCCAATAATCCTAGCTCTAAAAATGTAATAAAGATATAAAAAACTCAGTTTATCTGGCACATAGCAGCTATCAAGAAGATGAGAAGGAAAAAGGATGAGAAAAAAGTTGAAAAAATACATAGAAATTGGTCTTTAAGAAACGATGAACTTTGAAAAAAAAGTAACGCAAAACTTAACTTCGTTAACTAGGAAGCCAGACTCATGTAACCTTTTGTGTTTATTGACACCCAATCTAATAGACAACTTTATGCAGAAGTTTTCAAATCATATATCAGAAGAAATGGTTTCTATGAATGATTTGAAATCTGTCTTAAATTAGTGCCTTTTAACTAGAATTTTAGTCACTTAATTAAACATTTTTAATTTTAAATCGCTTGCAACATTTTAAAGATATTTTCTCTCCCACCATTAGGTAGTTTAACGACCAACTCGTAATGGCAATTACCAAATCTCTTAGACGAGTAGGTACACTCACTTCACTTTAGTACTTTGCATCACTTCACCTTTAACACGACAAAACACTTTTCCACTGTTCGCCAATTGAGTCAAGACATTCGCAGCCGCTGTCGGTTTTTCACTCCACCCACAAGACGGACGCGTTAAAGGGAAATGCGAGAAATGTTGTTCAGATCCGATCCTTCTCACTAAGCCTGCACCAAGCGACTAAACGCGGCGCTTAACTGCGATCGCTTTTAAGAGCGACGGTTAATGCTTTCGTCGCGACTCTGACGTCACGCAGCATGAGCAAAAAAAACAAACTCATTAAAACACACGAGGCTTGTTTTTGCAAAAGCAATTTAAAGACAAGACACCAAAGACAATAATAGAAACAGAGAGAGCTTTTGGTCTGTTCCGTTATATTGATAAGTTTTTGTTGACATTGGTCAGGGTTTTGGCGTTTGATAAGCCATCGCAGCCATCGCAAAATTTGCACACCCTTTAGCCAAAGTGTTGATTAGCAAGAAACGGGTTTTATTTTAAATTCAGCTTTAATTAACATAATTGTGATTGACATTTCAATGTCAAGATGGTGTATAAAATATTAGTCTTTTGGTATTATAAAAATATTGAACAGAAAAAAAACGATCATACAGCCATTTATTACCGACGCTTTGACGATTTGGTAGATACAATTTCTCTTACTTTGTCATTTTTCCGATTCTCTATTACTTTTTTTCGATCTAGCTTTTGCTCACTTACATTAAGAAAAAGTCAAATATATATTTTTGATAACATAAAATACTAGAACTTGTCAATCTTTGGAAGCCAGCTAATGATCCATATATATAGATTTTCTTCCCCAAAACATTACAATCCCCATAGAAGTAAGTAAAAGGAAATAGTAGCTTATTTTGATCAATTACTAATTTCAAAAAAATGATGAATAAAACGGAAGGGCTTTGGTAGTTTCGTCCATACTGAAGTTGTTATATTATTGCAAGTATTATTTCAAATCATATATTACTTATAATGGCCGAGTGAAAGAACGCAGTTGTCGGAAACAAAAACTTCTTTATAATCCGATTTTGAGATTGGCAAATCCGTTAGAAGCATATGTACAAATAATAATGCCAAAAAATGTAAGATGCATTTTAGGATAGTATATGCACAGAGAAAAATATGCCGTTCAAAAATCGCCACCTAATGGTTATGATTCCGGTCTGTTTTTTCGTTCACAAAAACGGTGGTCATGAAAACAGAAAAAGTGTTCATGAAAATATTCAAATTTTAATCAGGGCTGCAAACCCATACATTGTTTTGGATCTCCGGAACGCTGGTTCGAACCAAAATTTACCAATGGTTAGGGTTCAAAAATTTCAGGTTCGCGGTTTTTGGGAGAAGGTTTTGGTTCGAACCTTGGTTCATTCCATGCTGGACTCTCAAAATTAATATAAAACAAAGCAAAAGTTTATTTAGATACAAAACATTGCTAAAACTTAGAAGTTAATTAAATCATAAGTGTTTTAATAATCGCTTTCGTTCTAAAAGCCACCCAAATCGTATAGAAATCGGTTTGTAGTTTAGCTTTAGTTGTTTTTAAAGTCACTTTCCTGCCCATTTTAAGACTGAGCTGCTCAATACCCACCAGATAACAGATGGAAGCGCTAAACAGAAGGTAACATTTTCTGATGTCCCCCATTTTTGTTGAACCGAACCGATATTATAGGTTCGGAACAGGTTCGGGTTCAGCTTTTAATTTTAAAGAGGTTCGGTTCACAGTAAAATAAAATTTGGAATTCCGGGTTCGCACCGGTTCGGTTCAAAGCCGGTTTGCAGCCCTGATTTTAATATTTATACTCTGTACCGTAGGTAACAGGCAGAAGGAAGCATCTCCGACCCCATAAAGTATATATATTCTTGATCAGCATCAACAGCCGAGTCGATATAGCCATGTCCGTCTGTCTGTCCGTATGAACGCACAGATCTCAGAGATGGTAAGAGATAGAGGTTTGACATGTATGGGACATATGCTTCTTATGTCTGCAGGCAGATCAAGTTTATTTTCAATTTTGGCCACGCCCCCTCCCGCCCCCGCAATTTAGAAAAAACGTCATATCTCCCACAGTTTTGAAGATAGATGGCTTGTTCCTTCTGGTCATATTTAGTTATTAGGATAACTTATCGATCCGCCAAAGGAATGAAGAAGATCGGATGAACGGTTTTCGAGTTATGATCAAAAGACAAATTTTCTTGGTACAGAGTATGTTATAGTCGGGCTTGACCGACTTTCTTTCTTGTTTATTATTGTCAATGCATTTTGTTATTTAAGTGATTCCTAGAATTATAGGAAACTGGTTTTTATGACCTAATATTTATTTTTTAATGCAATAATGGCCTTTAAAATAAAGACAATCATAAAAAACTAAAACATAAAATATTCAACGTTGCCTCTACGGGGATTCGAACCTCCGACCTCGGCGTGTTAGTGTAATGTGAGACATCCACTTGGCTACTGGCGTTCTGTCTCGGTTCATGTTTACATGCCAATGGCTTTCGCTTCAATTTAAATTTCGAGTTAATCAATGCTTTGCCAAGAAACGCTGTGGCGGTGTCGGTGAGTCGGTGAGATGACGTTGTCAGTGAGTGTTCTATTTACTACAACCCTTCTTCGAGGTCCTGAGTTCAAGTCTCAGTTGAGGTAAGTTAATAAATAAATAAAATCGTTAATTGTTATTTCAAAATAAGTCCCACACACACCACTACCAGTAATGAGAGTGTTATAGGGTTGGCTTGGCTCAATGTGTGTGGGGTGTGTGTGTGTGTAGTGAGTGTGCCATAGACGCCCCTGCGCGCCACCATCAATTCTTTTTTAATTTTTATTTAAAACATGCCCGAACGGTTCATGAAGCGAAAACAAAAATTTTCTTGAAAACAAGCCCAAATCGATCATGAGGGAGAACAAAATGTTCATGACATATCGTGAACAAATGTTCATTAATTTCGAAAAAGCAAGCGTAGCTGACTACTTATCATGACCAAAATGTCATGATTTTGGTACATTTAGAACGGATTTTTTTCTCTGTGTAGTTTCTCAACCGGTCATTCATAGGACAGCTATAACCTATAGTCATCCGATTTTGACAAAACCTTAAAGAAGTGTGTGAAAGCTTATAAAATAAATATATGCCAATTTCAAGAGGCTTACATTGAAAACAAAAAAGTTTTTCTTACTAAGACTATTTTTCTAACCTTACTTTTCTATGGCAGCTATACTATATAGATGTCCGATTTGGACCAAACTTGACAGAATCATGGAGAAGCATTAAAAACTAGTAAATACGGAGTTCGGAGTCGTTTGCATTAAAAACAAAAAAGTTGCTTTCACTAGAACTAGTTTTTCTACCATGGCAGCTATGGCAGCTATATGTTATAGTCATCCGATCCGGCCAGTTCCGACAAATGTGCAGCGTACTTGTACCAGAAGACTTCGGGCAAAGTTTGGTCGCGATGGCTCTAAAACTGACGAACTGATAGCATAGAAACAGACGGACGGACGAACGGACGGACATGGCTAATAGCCTATTCACACCACAGTCCATCTCAGCGGAACGATGAGAAAATGGTGAAACAATGAAACTCGTGTTCATACTGTCTACCGTCCACCGTCAGTGCCTTCTTCTTCTTCCCCCCATAATTAAAGCATACGTGTCAATCAAAATAAACAAATAATCTTAAATAATGGAAAATAGTTCGTCTAATTTGTTGGTTTTGTTAGCCGCTCAACAGCAGCAGTAGATGTTAATTCAACTAATACCTGAATGATATTGACATCGAAAATCATCGTCAGTCATTTTTAGCATGAAGCAAAAAGTGTTTAAAACAAAAGTTAATTTTAATGCCATCCATTGGCCCTTCATATCTAATAAATCTAAAAACACAGTCGAATAAGTCTTTTTTGCTTAAGCAAATCCAAGTGACAGTTTTGGAAAGAGGCGGTTTAAGCACTGTTTCGAGCCTGCTCGTGATGCTTCCTCTGCATTTCATTTCTGTCCCTAGCCAATGAAATCAGTTCCTGGTGGGTGCCTGTTTTCGTCCTTACATTAGTCCAGTGGATTTTAATCCCTCTTTCCTCCATCAGCATGGCCTTCTTCTTTTAGACGTTTCTTCAACAGTCGACATTTGAAGTTTGACAATCACTTGCCGCGCTCACATTGTTTACGTTTTCGTTGCGAAGGTAAATTTTTTTAGTGGTGGACACAGATATATCGTATTCACGATGAGTGAAACAGCATGAGATAGGAACATCTCCAGCCGACGGAGGAATATTTTGAGAAAATTTGGCACGGCAAGTTCTTACGTACCGTCTTTGACGGTAGATGTGGGCTAGTGTGAATTGGCTATTAATTAACTCAGCTCGTCGTGCTGATAAAGAATATATATACATCCGTACACTTTTGTAATACCTTAGACAAGGGTGTAAACAAGGGTGTAAACAAGGGTGTAAACAAGGGTGTAAACAAGGGTGTAAACAAGGGTGTAAACAAGGATATCTCACTAAGATCCATTTTTAAGGCAAATCGTTTCAATGCGAAAACTTTTGCCCAATTATAATTAAAATCTACTTTCCCCTCCCAATTTCAAACACAAAAAACCAAACACAAATACCTTAATTATTCGCAGTTTCGCTCTATTTGGCTTAAAAGTATCTTAAAACTTTTACATGTTCGTCGCCAAAGGCATAAACTGAGCCTCCTTACGATGTCTCACCAATATCTCATACTTATCGAACTGTCTCAGTGGCAGATTCTCGTATTTGATGATGCACACGCGCTTCGCCATATACAGGGTGCCCACGAAGAGTCCATCATCGATCATGGCTCGGCAGATATATACCCGATCGTTGGTAGCGTTAGTGCCCACCGAGACAGCATTCTTCTCTCCATAGCCATCAAAGCTTCTGGTCCACTCATAGCTGACGGTTTCATTTGCCACAAGCACCTCATAGCTGGCGGCAGAATTGGACAAAGTATCCGTGTTGTATGTGGCTTTGCCCAATTCATGCACCACACGAGCTGGTAGTACCGAAGCGCTGTAGAGAATACGTCCCACATAGTTGTAATAACCAGCTGGATCATAGCCACCCAATACAGCTCCTGCGGGGAGTTCCATTGTCTTATCCAAGTAAACCCAATGATCTTGATTATCGTAGCCACCACCTTGTATAAGGCCCACCAATTGGACCAGCATTAGGGCTAGGACCGCAAGACGCTTTGGTGTGTACATGGTGAATGCTGAACTTTGAGTGGATTTCGCTGGTACTGTTCCTTGGCTTTATATACACCACTTAGCATTTGATAAGAACTGATAGACCATAGTAAATATTCTAGTTTTAGGGGGGTTACTTGCCAAAAACAAAAACCTTGATTAGATTGTGCCAAAATATTGTGATTTTTGTTTAGTTAAGAAAAGAGGTAGTAACTGATCAAGCTAGTGATTAATAGAGGAATATGGCGAATTTCATAACAGCTGGCCAGAGGGTAGTTCCCCGGGGATAAACAGAACATGTTGAAATGGTTTAGAAGTTAAAAGCCTAAAACATAGGTCTAAGTTTACTTAGTACAGGATAGTTAGTGTGATTTGTTTCAAATAAACCGTCTTGATGGAATGTAAGTTTCATATTCTCTATCTAAAACAAAATCAATAACAATACCCTTAGTGAGTGGGTCGTCTATACAACCGGTTCGTGTGTCTCTCAGCTCTTTCATAACTTGATTTGTATCGGAACTCAAACTTTTATTCTTTTATGCCCATGCCTGCAACTTGCTGTCGAGTTGTGTTGATCTGGATAAGGATTAGTAATAGTTCAAAAACTTTTTAAAAATCGAGCAAATTACTATAATTATTTCAACTAATTTGTGGGACATTTCCACTGAAAACAAACTAGTTTATCTAACTAAGAATACTCTTCTGAGTCTTCTTTTATTTGACAGCTATACTATATAGATGTCCGATTTCATCCAAACTTAGTGGAATCATAAGAAAGCATAGCAAACTAAGGAATACAAAGTTTGGAGGCGTTTTCTTCGAAAACAAAAAAGTTTTTCTCACTTAAACTAGTTTCTCGAACGATCATTCCTATGACAGATATAACCTATAGTCATCCGATTTGGACAAAACTTTGAAGAATTGTGTGAAAGCTTATTAAATAAATATATGCCAATTTTAAAGAGGTTTACTTTGAAAACAAAAAAGTTTTTCTTACTAAGACTATTTTCCTAACCTTACATTTCTATGGCAGCTATACTTTATCGATGTCCGATTTGGACCAAACTTGGCAGAATCGTAGAGAAGCAATGAAAACTAGGAAAGCCGGAGTTCGAAAACGTTTCCGAAAACAAAAACGTTTTTCTCACTAGAACTAGTTTATCGACCGAACTATTTAATGGCAGCTAAATGATATAGTCATCCCGATCCGGCCGGTTCCGACAAATGTGCAGCGCATTTGTACCAGAAGACTTCGTGCAAACTTCGGCCGCGATAGCTTTAAAGCTGACGGAGGAAATTGCCTAGAAACTGACGAACGGACAGACGGACAAGGCTAAATCAACTCAGCTCGTTATACTGATCAAGAATATATATACTTTATGTGGTCGGAAATTTCTTCTTTGTATGCGTTACAAACATCTGGACAATTGTATTATATCCTCTGCAAATGTTTAAAAAACAAGTGAGAAAGTTGATTAAGCCCGACTGCATTACACTTTATACCAACGTAAGTAACCAGATCTGGCTCGTTGGGAGGCGTGCCAAAAAAGAATATTAAACTTGATCTGCCAGCGAGTACAAATAGCTTAAGTTGCTGATCAAGAATATATATAATTTACAGGGTCGGAGATGCTTCCTTTTGGCTGCACAAAGTTAGGTTGCGATGGCCCCTAAGTTCGCTTGTAACCCTTTTTCTGTTAATGAGGGGGGTCCTCGGTACTGAACCTTTGTGTGGACAGAATGAATATTAGTAGAGCTGGGATCTCTAGTTCGGATGTCTCCGAGAGATTGAGTGGGAGAGGTTGACCTAGTGTCCCAAGTCTCCTTCTACTCAGGGCGGAGGGCCATGGCAGGGAAGGCGTTGTACCGGTTTCTCCTCTTCTTAAGTGTAAGAAGAAGCCCCTTCTCAAATCAGTTTAGTTGTTAAAATAGTTCCAGTATTTACAATCTGTCTTGCATTTTGTAGAGAACATTGTAATCGCACATCTAATCTTTAGCAGGAAATACCACACAATCATAAACATTAAAAAAAGATGCAAAGCCTCGAACTTGTCAAATTCAACTATTTGTCATGTTTATATCACGCCCAATGAACCGATATTTTTCAGTTAATATCCCAGATAAGCAACAAGTATAAAAGCTGCTAGAACAGTGTCTAGAGCTATCGAAAGTGAACCAACATTTGCTGCAAGATGTTTCAAAAAGTTGCCTGTTATTTGGTTCTGGCTTTGTTGGCAGTTGCCTACGGCATTATCGGCGAATATGGTGAGTTTTTTTTATTCTGTTACATATCTCGTGGTAACTAATCCTCTGATATTTCTCAAACAGATAAGGAGCACGTATGGACGAGGGGCAACTTATCATTTCCCTTCCCAACTAATACCGTAGAAGGAGGATACAATTCCAAAGGCTTCAAAATTTATGTGGGTCGTCTGCGAGCTGAAGATACAGTTCTTCCGGCTCGTGTGGTAGCCGAGACGGGCATTGCTTACTGCAACAATGAGGATATGACCTACCAGACTAATTTTTACGATCTGTTGATTGCCGAGAGCGATTTCCACTATGTGTGGGTGCGTAGTTTTGATGGATTCTATGAGAAAGGACTTGTGTCAGTCGGGAATTCTGTGAGAAATGAGCGTGTATTCATTTGCCGTGCTTATATCGATGGTGGTTTGATTTTTGGCTCACTCTTCCTGACTCAGAAACTCTGCTATGTTCATGATAGCTCTTCACCTTTGCGTAAACTGGATAAGTATGAGGTGCTGGTGGCCATGCCCAAAGGAAATGGAACCTGTTATTATTAGTCAAGTATTAGCACATACCAGGAATGCAAACCGGTTTTGAATCGAACCGAACCGGCTTCTCTTTGGAATTTGCTGAACCAAATCAAAAACCACAAATTAAAACGGTTCGGTTCAGTTCTCTGACGAGTTTAAAGACGGGAAACGCTTTCCGCCAGAAAATGACACTTATATATAGACAGCGGATTTTGCATATTTTTAAACATATTTTTATCATGAGGGCCAATGTTAATGTGGAAAACTTTATATGTTGAACTGACTCTGTGCAATTATATAATGCCAAAACAAATCGCATTTAATTTCACAATGGTGATCATAAATTTAGTTTGTTTCTAAATTTACAATTATTTGTTAAACACACAGTTGCCCTAGTCTACTAGGATTAAAATCGACTTAAAAATATGCAAAATCCACTGTCTACTTATTAATTTGGGAATGTGCATTTTGCATTACTTTTCACCTTTATTCAATCCTAGCCGGTAGGGTTTTTATTCTTTTCTATTCTATTCTGATCTAGCCGAAATTCTCTGTTTTCGAAGTTCACTCCTCTAGCAAACGGACTGAGGATTAGATAATAAATCGTTAATTAACATAAGGTAAATTGAACAATTGTCGGCTGCTCTAGGAGTGTCAAATAATCCGTGGCAGATTCGTGGTTTCACTCCCATTAACTTGTGAGGAAATCTTGCATTTTCTTTATTTAAAGTTTAGTTTAATTTAGTCAATTAAAGTTTCTTGCTTTCCGAGTTTCTAAAGCCTCAAAGACTGAACCTGGATTAATGCAAATTTTCAATCTGGTACTTAGTATGGTGAATTTTACTGAATCAGTTGCAGCACACAAAAGGCAAGACCCCTATAATTAAGCTGCATGGGTAATATCTACAATCTCCAAAATTTACATAAAGATCGGCAGAGTTAAAAAAACGTTGCATACTTATGCGAGCAGCATAAGGTTAATAAACACTAATTGCCCTGAGTAACGGGTATTTCGAAGTCTGGCAGGGCCGACTTTAACTTACGCTTTCTTTTAAAATCATACTATTTACTTTCTATTTCTAAATATGGCATAGTTCATCGTTTTTGGCTGTGTAATTTTAAAATACTCGATGCTGTCTACTGCCAACCTTTATTACAAAAAGTGCAACCAATTTCAACTTGTATATTCAATTCCTTAAAATTTAACTTTTTTTCTACGTGGACCGACTAAAGTACGGACTGCTCCCCAATACTGTAAAAAAATTAGAAGAAAATATAAAGAATTTAAATTTTACTGTTCTATTCAATTCCTGTCACTTCGGCAGAAGCTGAACGATCTTTTGGCAAATTATAAATCATTAAAAACTATTTAAGAAAGGGCCACACTCAACTGCGACATTTATTGTCATTGATGCTTTTGCGAAAGCTAAAGCAAGGAAATTATTATGATTTAAGTCAGAGCATTTGGAATTTTCCAAAACTGAAACAAACTTGAAAAATTTATGGCTCTAGCTCGTATAGTCTCTGAGATCGACGCACAGAAAAAAAAAGATCAAATATCGAGTTGATCTTCCAATATAATTTCAAAAATATCAATTTTTAAATATCCAAGAGTTACTATTTAATATCAATATGATGCTGTAGTATTACATTGATACTAAAAATATTATATTGATAAGCGAAATTCTCAGAGTGATTTGAAAAATACCCTAGTGACGTGATTTCAGATCAAAGTAGACATCGAAAATCTGAGGGCAGAAAGAGACAAATAGAGTTTCGTAAAACAAAGAGAGACAGCTATAGTGCAACTCGAAAAAGACAAAAACAATGTTCATGTCTCAGCCGCAGCAAGCGAGACATCGAATACTCTTCCGATTTGTCTGTTTTTGCTTTCATTGTTGATTGCAGTTCCCAACTGCTCAAAGCGGTGAGCACATGGAGAGACAGTCAAACAGCGACAGTCATTAGCGAAAAGCCTACTGAAGGTTGAATCGGGAGATTCATGAAACATTACTGTGTAGGCAACCAGCTCTTTTTGGTGTATATAAATGCATTAGTTGTTCAAGTTGTGAACAAACGAAACTTTTCGTGACCCCGAGTCAACTGAAGTCACTAATTGATATTCAAAAACATTTGAACCCTATCCTATGGGTATTATAAAAATATGGCTTTGATATTATTAAATACACCATTGGTAATACATTAATACCCCTTTGATATTATAAAAATATATATTAAATATTTCAGCCATGTCGTACAGGTATTGTGAAAATACATTGATACTATAAAAATATATCAGGGATATTAACAAATATCAGATTGTTGATCTGAAACATTTCGCATTGATATGTTCGAAACTTACGAGTGATATTTTCGATCATATCAACTGGGTATTCTTCAGATGAAGGCCGATTCGATACTGAAAAATACCCGATTGATACTAAATATCGTGATCTTTTTTTCCTGTGCGTGTTTATACATACATGCTGATCACGAATATATATACTTTATGGGGTCGGAAATGTTTCCTTCTCCCTGTTACATACATTCGCACAACTTCACGATCCGCCTTTTCCTATTTTCAATGGGAACAGGGTATAAAACGAATGAATTTTGTTGCCTTGTGTCATCGATGTACTGTTTCCGGGACTTAAATTTAGCCTAGCACACTAGTCTAAGTAGAAGCACCTTCTCAAATCATTTCAGTTGTTAAGTATAATCCAAGTATTTACAATCTGTCTTGCATTTTGTAGAGAACATTGTAATCGGACATCTAATCTTTAGCAGGTTATACCACACAATCATAAACATTGAAAAAAGATGCAAGGCCAATAACTTGTCAAATTTAGCTTTTAGTCATGCTCTTATCACTCCCAATGATCCGTTATTTTTCAATTAATATTTCTGGGAGCTCCCAGATAAGCCACAAGTATAAAAACAGCTAGCCCAGTGTTAAGAGCTATCAAAAGTAAACCAACATTTGCTGCAAGATGTTTCAAAAAGTTGCCTGTTATTTGGTTCTGGCTGTGTTGGCAGTTGCCTATGGCGTGCCCGGCGAATATGGTGAGTATTTTTTATTCTGTTACATATCTCCTGGTAACTAATCCTCTGATATTACTCAAACAGATAGAGAGCACGTCTGGACGATGGGCAACTTATCATTTCCCTTCCCAACTAATACCGTTCAAGGAGGATACGATTCCAAAGGCTTCAAAATCCATGTGGGTCGTGCCAAAAATGGCAATGCAGTTTTGCCGGCGCGTGTGGTAGCCGAGACGGGCATTGCTTACTTCAACAGTGAGACCGTGTCCTACCAGTCAACTTCTTACGATCTGTTGGTGGCCGAACGCGATTTCCACTATGTGTGGGTGCGTAGTTTTGATGGATTCTATGAGAAAGGACTCGTGTCAGTCGGAACATCTGTGAGAAACGAGCGTGTATTCATTTGCCGTGCCAATACCGATGGTGGACTGTATTTTGGCTCACTCTTCCTGACGCAGAAATTCTGCTATATTAAGGATGGCCCTTCGCCTTTGCGTAAACTGGATAAGTATGAGGTGCTGGTGGCCATGCTTAAAGGTAATGGGACCTGCTATTATTAATCAAATATTAGTACAAACAAAATGTAATACAACTAATTCGATCTCGCAAATGAACCGATGATTAAAAAATGAATCGTTAATTAAGCGAAAGTTAATTGATATATTGGCGACTGCACTAGGACATTTAATTTAGTCAAAGACAGGGCCTGGGATTAATCCAAATTCTCAGTGAAATTTTTAATTAGTAATGGCCCTTTTTTTCCGAATCAGTTTCAGCACACAAAAAGGCAAGACCATTTGATAATTGATTTATTGTCTAAGGCAAACTAATCATATTATTGATAATCAATAGTTTTATCAACCATTTTGTTAAGGGGGTTTTGCACATGTGGCTTAGAAACACGCGACATGGTCGATTGATTAGATAAGCTTCGTAATTGAAAATTGGTTACCAATATGATTAACTAGAAGCACCGTTCTGTCCTAGACATTGGAACCGTTTAAAAAGATTACTCATGATTGTTGATTCAGACGCGCAATAGAAGTCAATTAACTTATGTCTTATGTGTCCCCTGCTTCAAGGTGTACTTTGGTACACAGAAAAAAAGATCACGATATTTAGTATCAATCGGGTATTTTTCAGCATCGAATCGGCCTTCATCTGAAGAATACCCAGTTAAAATGATCGAAAATATCACTCGTACATTTCGAACATATCAATGTAAAAGGTTTCAGATCAACAATCTGATATTTGTTAATATCCCTAATATATTTTTATAGTATTAGTGAAGTATTTTCACAATACCTGTACGACATGGCTGAAATATTTAATATATATTTTTATAATATCAAAGGGGTACTAATGTATTACCAATGGTGTATTTAATAATATCAAAGCTATATTTTTGTCAAAGATGTTTTTGAATAATAATTAGTGACTTTAGTTGGCTCGTGGTCCCGAAAAGTTGCGTTTGTTCACAACTGTAAGCAACTTATACATTTATATACACCAAAAAGAGCTGGTTGCCTACACAGTACTGTTTCATGAATCTCCCGATTCAACCTTCAGTAGGCTTTTCGCTAATGACTGTCGCTCTTTGAATGTCTCTCCATGCGCTCACCGCTTTAAGCAGTTGGGAATTGCAATCAGCAATGAAAGCAAAAACAGACAAATCGGAAGAGTATTCGCTGTCTCGCTAGCTGCGGCAGAGACATGCACATTGTATTTGCCTTTTTCGAGTTGGACTATAGCTGTCTCTCTTTGTTTTAAGAAACTCTGTTTGTCTCTTTCTGCCCTCAGATTTTCGATGTCTACTTTGATCTGAAATCACGTCACTAGGGTATTTTTCAAATCACTCTGAGAATTTCGCTTATTAATATAATATTTTTAGTATCAATGTAATACTACAGCATCATATTGATATTACATAGTAACTCTTGGATATTTAAAAATTGATATTTTTGAAATTATATTGGAAGATCAACTCGATATTTGATCTTATTTTTTTCTGTGTATGTAATGATTATGACGATTTACTCTCGTTGTGAACTCATTTTTTAGCAACAGTCACAACACGATGCAAAAATCCCTCTTTTTCAGTTATAACAGCTGTGTTCGGAGCACACATAGACTATGTTGTTTACAGTTCAGCGAAATGATACATACTGAAAGAGAGAGCCAAATGATTTGGCTTGATTCGAATCAGCCGTTTTAAGGCCTAACTAATGCACAGAAAAAAAAAGATCCAAAAAAGTATCCATTTGGGAGGGATATGTCTTAAATATCCTTTTAATCATCCAACGGAGCTGAAAAATCATCCCAAGGATGATCCTCTTTCATATGCTTTGGATGATTTTCAGTTCTGTTTCTGTTTCTGTCTCCTTCCCAAATTTATACTTTTTCATATCCTTTTTTTTCTCTGTGTGTCAAGCTCAATTAATTTGCTTATAACTCTGGGGAATTTTCCAAATCTGAAACAAACTTGATCTGCGATCGGCATACATCTACCTTCATGCAAAAATTTGCGGCTCTATCTCTTATAGTCTCTGAGATCAAAGCGTTCATACAGACTGACGGACGGATGGACATGGCTATATCGACTCAGCTGTTCATGCTGATCAAGAATATATATATACTTTATGGGGTCGGAAATGTCTCCTTCTCACTGTTACATACATTCGCACAACTTCATGATCCCACTTTTCCCATTTTCAATGGGAACAGGGTATAAAAAGAAGACCCTTCCATATCATGTCTCAATGTTATGGTAAAATTGTTCAGCTCAATTCTACTCAATCGTCTCACATCTTGGGTCTCAGAAAACAATCGGCTATGTGAGTACCAGTCGGGATTCAGAGCAGGTTACAGTACGGTGGACAGTATTTTCTCTTTAACGGCTATCTGCAAGTCATAACTCAAGGAAAAGAAGAAGTGATACTTACTTACTTTCATTGACTTCAAGGCAGCCTTCGACACTATCAACCGGCAGAGTTCAGTTTGGGATGGTAAATTGCTATCTGAATGTTTCGGAATTAATACTGGCGTCAAGTAGGGCTGCTTGCTGAGTCCACTCCTGTTCTCATTGTATATAGACGATACCGTTCCTTTGCTTCATGGAGGAATCAAATTTGCAGGACAGACAATAAGGGCCGTAATGTACGCGGATGATATGTTCCTTATGGCAGAATCACCCAAAGGACTCCAAATTATGCAATAGCTAATGCCAATAGTGGAGCCTGTAGATCAACGTCTCTAAAACCAAAGTACTGACGATTCGCGACGGCAAAGGGCGAAAGGCTACAAGCAAAAACTGGGTCTTGAACGGGGAAGTAAGAACCTTGGAGTGGTAATTGAGCAGAACATGCAGCTGAAAAAACAACAATGAAGGCAATCAACTCTAGCTGGAAGACACTGCTAGGTAAGCAAGAGGTGGCTAATAGTGTAAAATAGCCATAGCCATAATGTTTTACGCTGCTCAAATATGGGGCTACATCTCTTTTGAGGATGTAGAAAAACTACGGCGATTTTTTCTTAAAAAGCTACTCAGACTACTCAGACTAGAAGTACGCCAAACTATGCTCTGCAAATTGAAACAGGGCTTGGCCCGTTCTATTTGGACACACTGCATTTGCACTTTACGTACATTCAAAGGGTTATGAGCATGCCAGATAGGCGGCTTAAAAAAATATAACAAGGCATCTCCTGGAGAATAGGCTCCAATTCTTCTAAGAGTGGGAACGGATCGGCAGTGAACTAGATGTATCCATTAGCATATCGGACACCAACTCATGGAAAAAGTCTCATATGGACTTTATTGAAAAAATGTATGACTCAACGGGGAACTCCTTTAGAAATTTGGCTGAGCGAAGCACCACCCGAACGAGCTTTAAAACTCTAAATTTAAGCCTAGGAGACCTTTACTATTTCAATGATGAAAATAGACTGCAACACATCAGCCTAATATGTCGAGCTCGAGCGGAAATGCTACCTCTCAACCATAAGCATCACATTAGAAGTCTGCATCTAATTCAACGATTCTTGAATACCGAAGAAGACAAGGACTGGCTAAATGGAAACGATTGGAAGGCGCTCGCAAACTTCATTTGCCACGCTCTCAAATAGAGGAGGGAGGGCAAACATTGGCAGAACATTTTTAAATGATAATCATACATAATTGTCATACATACATATTTAAGCAAACATTAAATAGCATAAATCTGGCTGACGGCTATAGCCATTGCCTCACGCACTTATAATTTAAATACTATGTGTATTAAAATTCATCATTTTAAGCATGATTTTGTAATAAAACCCACCTACCTAGTGTTCACCAAGAATATTGGTTCGCATATACCGGCAAACAAACCACTTAAAATATCAGTTTTGTTTCCTGTTCTGGTTGTGAGGTTTGACATGACTTCCCTGATCAGCTGGATTATCAATACTGCATTCCATGGAATTCAAGCACAATTCAAGCGTCGGAGACTTAAGACGCATTAGTTATACAAATTTGTTATGTATTTGGTATATTTAAATAAACTAGAATCGTTTTTTATCAGCATAAACATCGTTCCTAAAGCAAAACTGCCCTTTCTTACATCATTCCCCCACAAATCAATGACAACATGACCAACCAATACTGTAAACCAGCCACACTCAATCTCTCAGCCCCACCACTAATTTCTTCATCCTGCCACCAGGTCCATTCGTTATTATAAAATCGTGGATCACACTTGGGATCTGTGGGTCTATTATTAGGTGGATGAGCCTTCACTGCAAACTGTTCTATGCGTGGCCATAGCTCTTGCAAAATACTAGAATTACGATAATCCTCATAGAGATTATTGCGTTCACAGGGATCCGCATCGATGTCAAAGAGGCAGGGAGCCACCAAGGGTAGACAAGGTTTAACTGAAGCTGTCATTGGCAGCTCTGGACACTCAATTTGTGCTTGTTGCCTTAGTAGACTTATGTTACGTTCCCTGGGATGATCCAGCAGTTGTTGCAAATGCTGCCAAACACTAGTGTTGTATATCAGTTCCTCATAGTCTACAGCTCGTGGATCATCTTCGTTGGTGATTCTCTGACCCAACCACTGGTCGTACAGACCAGCATTGGTGGTGCCATTAACCACCTTCCATTTGCCACGTGTATAGGCCAGATAAGGCACCTGGGGATCGATGTTATGCACAATCTCTCGCTCCACCGACTCGTAGCCATATTTGAGAGCAGACCACAGATCAAGGCCATCTAAATGAAGGTTAGTATCTAGTGTTATGCCCGCTGCCGAAGCCAGAGTGGGCAGAAAATCGCCTATGTAAATGCGTTGCTTCCAAACGCTGCCCAGTCGCTCAAAGTCCATGCTCCAGATGGCCGCCGAGGAGCGTAGGCCACCCTCCCAGGGTGTGGATTTTTGCTTTGAAGGCAAAATAATTACATACAAAACAATTTTAAGTTAAAATTAATACAACTTACCCCTTTGAGGGGATAATTGGAGGCAGTATTCGCATGATCACCCAGACTGGGTCCACCATTATCCGATAGAAACAAAATAATGCTATTCCTAAGCATCTCTTTTTCAGCCAGTGCTTCTATGACACGTCCCACACTTTTATCCAAACGCGACACCATTGCTGCATAATATCGATGGGTCATATTTTTGATATACCCAAACTCCTTCAGTTCCTCTAAGGGCGCCTGCATGGGATCATCCTCGTTGGCCGCGTGTGGAGCCAAATGACTGAGCAGCATGAAAAGTGGTTGAGCGGTGGTATTATGCTGTGCAATCAGCTGAACGGCTGCATCACTTAAAACATCGGTCACATATTGACCCACCTGTTTGTGGGTCACCTGAAGATTATCACGAAAATCATGACCTCGTGAGAAGTTACGGTTCTAAAAGAAACTTTTGATTTGTAAAATTGATAAAAATTAACTTAAATTAAAACTTGAAACTTACTGGTTGTAGTAAGGTGTGATCATAGTAGTCCACATAGGCGCCCAGATAGCCCAGATGTTGATTGAAGCCTCGCTCGGTGGGTGTAAAATTACGTTGTGACATGCCCAGATGCCATTTGCCCAGGAGACTGGTATAGTAGCCATTCTGTTGAAAGACTTGTGCCATGGTGGTCTCATTTAAGGGCAAGCCCCAGGGTTGATCGTTCACTAAGACATAGTGTTGCATGCCTGAAAAGTAAAAAGAAACTCCTAAGTAAGCAAATATGTCTACACTTAAAGAAAAAATAGAGAATTTCATGCTTGGATCAAGAATGTTCGATGTCAGAAGTTCGATAAAAATTAAAATTCTTGATCCAAGAGTAAAATTTTTGATTCAAGTATGAATGTTTGATGCCTTTTTCTTGATCCAAGAGCTTTAATACTTGATCCAAGTACAAATCATTCTCAAATCAAGCAAAATAGTTCTTGAAACAAGTGCTAAAGATACACACAAATTCAAGATTGGTCATTCTTAAATCAAGAGCATGCAGCATTGTCAAAAGCCGAGAATGTTCTTTTTATTATCAAGAGCTTATCAAATTCAAGAGTAAGATCGTTTACTCTTAAATCAAGAGCTTCACAGATTCCAATCATACAACAATTTAAAGTCAGTTGTTTTTTCCTTTTTTTAAAAGCTTATTTCTTAGAAAATTGTTTGTTAATGGAATACACAAAACCTCAAAGCAGCATCAGTCTTTGCCTGTCAACTGTCAGTTGAACAGCCGTCTCTCCATGCCATAACTGGTTGGGAATTCCAATGCAACATGAGCGCAAAAATCGATAACGCTCTCCGCTCGATAGCTTCCATGAACGCCCCACTCCCATAAAAATCAAAACTGAGAGAGCAATTTCAGTGCTGTGTCCACTCAAATTTGCCTGCTCTCCTCTCTGTTTCTTTTCCTCACTCCCCTAGCCTAAAAACACTATACTAAGAACGAACTTGGTTCGATTTTAAGAGCAAAATTCTTGAAAATTCAAGAATGAATACATTTTTATTTAACAGTGTTCGTTCTTAAGTTATACGTTCTGATTTTTTCTGAGTGTATACTATTGTTTTAAGATCACTCCCAGAACTATCATCAGTAGACTTTATAGACAACTGTTTTAAGATCACTCCCAGAACTATCATCAGTAGACTTTGCTATCGATTTCAAGCAACAGGAACGACCTTGATGAAAAATCTCATCAATTCTCATTTTATTACCATAAATCAAAAAACATTCAAATAAAATTGAACTTCTTTTAAATGAAATGTTGATTCTATGTTTTATATGATCTTTGATAAATGCTAAATACTTAGCTACTACCTTAGTTTAATGTTTGTACTCGTTTGTCTGGATGACGACAGCTAAGTTAGGTTCTCATATACCAACAAACCTATGTGTCAAGTTTCTGGCAGATAACTTCTAAACTGTACTTCTAGTTGGCAAAGAAACTGACATATGGACAGACAGGTAGGACAATATGAAAGCTGTTAGTCATAATACCATTAGAAAAGTGTACAAAAATTGACTTATACTGCATTTCCCTATTTTACTTACCCGTATTTATAGGATATTTTCCCGTAAGTAAAGCTGCTCGACTTGGAGTACACATGGCAGGTGTATATAAATTATTTAATATAACTCCGCTATAGGCCAAGGCATCAATATTGGGAGTAAGAAAATGATTCGAGCCTCGAAAACTGACATCATCAAATCCCTGGAAAAAATTATTTAAATATATAATAATTTGTTTTGAATAAGAAATCGATGTGGTGTAACTTTTTGGTATATATGGCATCCGATCGACTTCAAACCCGATATCGGAAGATACGACTACAAGAAAAGTGATCGAAAAATGTTGAATCAGAATTACTATACTAAAAATCCGACTACAACTTGCGGAACAAGTTAAACTTGGTCTGTCAGCTTACAAAAAAAAATCGTGCCTCTAACCGTAATTAATTCAGCGCATTGTATTATTATACAAGATCCGTTACTCACCAAATCATCCGCCATTATAATGATAATATTTGGCTTGATATGTTGACCATTTACTAGCCAAGTTAGGGTTAAACCAAATGTGATCCATACAATTAGTCTTAACATAATGCCTTGAAACTGAAAAACAAAAACAAATTAGTGTTAAAATTTGCATAATGTCTACAAAGTGATGAATGAGTTGTTACAAGTTTTTAAATATTATATATACGACTCTGTAATAACATCTGTAAAGTATTGCATATCTCAATTTAGTACAATTTATAGCCCAGCACAATATTTAGGCATTTTTTGTGGAAACTTTCTAAGTTAAAGTTGTGTTTGTACCCAAATTGCAGCGAGTAGCAAAACAAAATAAATTAAAAAAGAAAAAACTAAGCCAAATGGCCGTAAGTCAACATTTGCACAACATTTTGTATAATCCACTTAAATAAATATTTTGTGCTATGTAGTTATTTAACAAGGTGTGACAATATGAACAGGGGAATTACACGGTAAATTCGGGACGGATCAATTACAATATAAATGTATGTATTAATAAGTTAATTGGCAAATGAAGAATGAATGAATGATTTTCGGATGATTAGTTGTGCATTTTCAATTATACTTCGGGAGCAGAGTGTGAAAGCATAACGAGTTATACAATGGGGAATGTTTGTATAGCCTTGCAGACCGTTTTTCTAGCAAAGTCTACTTTCCGGACCTTACTTTTCTATGGCAGCTATACTATATAAGTAACCGATTTTGAACAAACTTAGTGGAATCATGCAAAAGCCTAACAAAGGAGTATGTGTGAAATTTGGAGTCGATTGCATTCCAAAAAAAAAAGTTTTTCTCTAAAGAACATCTTTTTCGACCGATCATTCGTACTGCAGCTATATGCTATAGTCATCTAATTTTGACAAAACCTTCCAGAATTGTGTCAAAGCATATAAAAAAAAACAAATGTCAATTTTAAAAAAATTTCCATTAAAAACAAAAAAGTTTGTCTAACTAAAACTACTTTTCAGACTCTACTTTTGTATGACAGCTATACTATATATATGTCCGATTTCTACCAAACTTAGTGGAATCATGGGAAAGCATAGCAAACTAAGAAATACAAAGTTTGGAGGCGTTTTCTTTGAAAACAAAAAGTTTTTCTCACGAAAGCTATTTTCTCGACCGATCATTCCTATGGCAGCTATAACCTATTGTCCTATGATTTTGACAAAACTTTGAAGATTTGTGTGAAAGCTTATAAAATAAATATATGCAAATTTTAAAGAGGTTTACAATGAAAACAAAAAGGATTTTTTACTAAGACTATTTTTCTTACCTTACTTGTCTAAGACAGCTATATTATATATACTTCCGATTTTGACCAGACTTGGTAAAATCATGGGAAAGTATAGCAAACTTAGATGAATACATAGTTTGGAGGCATTTTCATTGAAAACCAAAGAGTATTTTCACTAAAGCTAGTTTTTCGGTAGATCTTTCCTAAGACAGCTGTGTGCTATAGTCATCCGATCCGGCCGGTTCCGACAAATGTGCAGCGTATTTGTACCAGAAGACTTCGTGCAAAGTTTGGTGAAGATAGCTTTCAAACTGACAGAGGAGATAGCATAGAAACAAACGGACACACAGACGTACAAGGCTTAATCAACTCAGCTCTTCCTGCTGATCAGAAATAAAGAATTTATATGTGGTCGAATATGTTTCCTTCTATGCGTTACAAACTTCCGGACAATTTTATAATAACATCCGCAAGGGTATAAAATCACAATTTTCTTTTTAAGTTTTACTTGTGGAATAAAATTCAGTTTTTTGAATGTTGTAATTACTCAACAAGAAAGAAAGTCGGTCAAGCCCGACTATAGTATAACATACTCTGTACCAAGAAAATTTGTCTTTTGATCATAACTCGAAAACCGTTCATCCGATCTTCTTCATTCCTTTGGCGGATCGATAAGTTATCCTAATAACTAAATATGTCCAGAAGGAACAAGCCATCTATCTTCAAAACTTTGGGAGATATGAGGTTTTTTCTAAATTGCGGGGGCGGGAGGGGGCGTGGCCAAAATTGAAAATAAACTTGATCTGCCTGCAGACATAAGAAGCATATGTCCCATACATGTCAAACCTCTATCTCTTACCATCTCTGAGATCTGTGCGTTCATACGGACAGACAGACGGACGGACGGACGGACAGACGGACAGACGGGCATGGCTATATATATATACTTTATGGGGTCGGAGATGCTTCCTTCTGCCTGTTACATACTTTTGCACAAACTTATAATACTCTGTGTACCTACGGTACAGAGTATAATTATGAACAATCAACCAATTATAAAAAAGCTACAAGGTAGCACATTGCATAGCTTTGGTTTCTCAGCCGGAATTAATTCGGTTACTGTCGAATATATATGCAATCGATATCCTGTTGCAGCTTATTTCGTTTTCGATAAATCACAAAAAGTGCAGCCCTGATTTTTAAGTATTTTTAGCTCTGGGGTTTGATATTTTCCCGCGCTTACTTAAATACATTTCCGGATGCGCCACTTAAAGAATGCATATTGTTTATATATTATGCATTAATCAAGATGATTTTTTTTTGTATATTTTAGTTAGATTTATTTGTAAAGTTTTTATGTACTTCTCTGTAGTTTTTATACCCTTGCAGAGGGTATATTGAAAAACTTTTTTGTTTTTTATGCAATCGTCTCCAAACTCCGTATTTACTAGTTTTTAATGCTTCTCCATAATTCTGCCAAATTTGGTCGAAATCGAACATCTTTATAGTATAGCTGTCATACAAAAGTAGAGTCAGAAAAGTTGTCTTATTGGGAAAATCATGTTTGTTTCAGTGGATATAACATGCTTTAAAGATCTAACTGAACCATATTATCAGTTCAGCTAACTCTTAGTTTATAATCAGTTTTTTGAAGACCTGTTTCTGTTATCGAGATTTCGTCCCGAAGAGGAAGTCGGATACTCGCTCAACTCAATAAGGAACTTCCAAGGAACGAGTGAAGTCTGAAGGCATACTAGATCACATGCTTGAAAATAAGTCATCTTTAAAGGCTTAATCTGGCATCGCTAAGTATCAAATCGGTAGATGAGTGGTCTTCTTTAACAAAAAGGAAAGATTGATAAAACTTTTCTAAGGAATAGAATATTATTCTTTCGTTTTTCTAGTTTAATTGTAGGATGGAGCTCGGCTTATAAGCTGTAAAATAAGCGGTTCGGTATCGGCTTGGTACGGTTCAGAGCCGGTTGGTTTCCCTGTATTTTCCATATGCATAGGTCAAATTTAAATTTATAAAATAGTACATATTCTAATCCTCATAATCTCTGTAAAGTTGATGCACTCTTCTATTTCTCTATGATTAAGATATCTTGGGCTCATAAATTATGTCTTTTACATTTCATCAAAAATTTATAGATATCGTTTGGGTAGTTCTCTCTCAAACCGCTTTCATTCCTCGCGTTATATGTTAAATCTTAGGCAAAACGTCACTTAATCATATGCGTTGGTTAGCTACCAAGATGCACTGGGCTTTGTGCCGGGTACCCTTGAGGATTTTAGTTAATAGTTTCACTCATAACGCTTAATGTTTTGTCAATCGTTATTATCGCCACAACTTTTAGAGCTACATCAGCAAAATATTATTGCGACCGAATGAATTCCATCAAGATGTTCGATTTTAATGGACACATGCCTCATCGCCATTAAATATATATTTTTTTTTTACCCAAATACCCAATTAATGCCTATTTTAGACATGAACACAACCCCCGCCCCCTCCACCTTATCGAGCGCCGTAACGTTGCTAGCTAAATCACTGTCCGTGCTCTTTCTAAGCTTTTCAAGCTTGTTCAATTTTTTTCACACACACTTTAAATCACTTCGCACCGCACAATTATAGAAACAAACACAATGAGCTTATCAGTTAGATTTATGCAAACGAAGTTTCTTACGTAGTTAAAATTCACTTACTATAATTCTATACGAGTAAATCTATTAGGGTGCGATTATTGACCATTATCTGATCCGGCGAACGAAACTAAAATGCGCCGCAGCAGTTCGTTTCGCGGCAAAGCGTGGAGAGCGACTGAAATGCAAGCTGGTGTCGACGGGTAGCAGTTGATTCCAACAATGCAATTTAAACTAACTCTCGTAGATTTTGAGGAGAGTAATTCCGGCAATGATTTAAAATTTAAGCATACTTCTAGGCTGTCGAAATTATTCAAATTGAATATCGTAAATTTCAAAAGCTTTGGGGTGAGAGACAAGATTATGTGGAAAAGTACCAAATGCGAGAGTTGATTTATAAATGGTCGGTCTAACAAGAAATACGCTGATATTTTGTAGGTTATTAAATAAATTAGTTGGGCTTTAGTTTAGAGAAGGAGTAGAACCGATGCTTAGAGGCCAGAATAACCATAATAAGAAAATAAAAAACGACCTAGAACACAACCCAAGTGGACTCCATTTTGAACAATTTCGTTTACTGAGCGTTTTGGTTATTAAAATCTTAGCCTCAAGGCTGTATTCTTTACTGTGACTTATTGCAGTATTAAGCGGGTAGTCGATAGTCGTCTGCGTTGAGAAATTGCCTTTCCTGCTAAATATGAGGTACTGATTTTTTTTACAAAACTAAATTAAGACAGCTAAGAAGAACCTTCTACGTTACTTAACTGAACCAACAGTTATAAAAATAAGAAAGAAAGTCGGTCAAGCCCGACTATAACATACTCTGTACACAGAGAAAAAAAAGGATACTAAAAAAAATCGATTGGATGATTTCCAGTATCCATTTGGAATGGATATGTCTTTAATATCCTTTTAATCATCCAAAGGAGCTTAAAATCATCCAAAGGATATGAAAACTGATGATCATTGGGATGATTTTGCAGCTCCGCTGGATGATTAAAAGGATATTAAAGACATATCCATTCCTAATGGATTTTTTTTTGTGTACCAACGAAATTATACGCTCAGCATAAATTTTGATGCTGCAGAAGCAGTTAAAAGTAGCGCTGCTACTGCTCTGCAGCAGCGAACATTCTTTTGATCATAACTGGACAACCGTTTGTCCGATCTTCGCTCTTCCTTTGGTGGATTGATAAGTTATCCTGATTACTAAATATGTCTAGAAGGAACGAAACATCTATGTATGTTTAAAACTTTGGGAGATTTGGCGTTTTTGGCCAGAATTGAAAATAAACTTGATCTGCCTGCAGTCATAAGAAGCATATGTCCCATACATGTCAAACCTCTATCTCTTACCATCTCTGAGATCTGTGCGTTCATACGGACAAACAGACGGTAATGACTCGGCTGTTGACGCTGATCAAGAATATATGTATATACTTTATAGGGTCGGAGATGCTTCCTTCTGGCTGTTACATACTTTTGCACAAACTTACGGTTCAGAGTATAATTAGGACTGCAAGCCGGTTTTGAACCGAACCGGCTCGAACCCGGAACTCCGACTTATATTTTACTGTGAACCGAACCTTGAACCGAACCTCTTAAGAAACACAAGCTGAACCCAAACCTGTACCGACCATAAAATTTCGGTTCGGTTCAGCAAAAATGGGCAGAAAAGTGTAATGAAATACCCAGAATAAAGTGAAGAACTATTTATAAAATTCCAACTCCAAAGCTTCTTCAATGTTTCACAAAAGCAAGAGCTTAACATTAGTAAAATATATTTTTAATATTCCTCGCTGTTCCACAAACCGTTTTCGACCCAAAGTTTACAAGATTCCCATACGATTTGAGTAGTTCTTGGGTCGAAACCGAGTTTTATAACACATAGGATTGAATTAACTACTAAAATAAAAATCTATTTTGTAACTAAATAAATGTATGTTTTTATTAATATTGCGTCAAGCATGGTTTGAACCAAGAATCGAACCATAAACCTCGAACCTAAAGTGTTCGAACCTTAACCATTGGTAAATTATAGTTCGAACTAGCGAGCCGGAGATGTGAAAAATTGTTGGGGCTTGCAGCTCTGATAAAAATTTAACTCAATAATTATACCCGTAAATAGTAGAGTAAGAAGGGCATTTTAAAGTCATATATCATAAATAACACTATACTACTAGGCAACAAGGTTCAGTCTGTTAAAGGGTTGGTTTAGATCCCAGATGGTTTTCGTGAGCTGAACACGAATCTGTTTTCGGAAATTGTCCATCACGTCTAAGTATGTGGTAACTTGAGCTTAAAGCTACTTGAAAGGCATATTTAGACCTTTTAGAGGCTTATTTTAGGGGGAAATTCACGTTTGTTTTGGATCACTTAGTTTTAATCGTGAATTACTAATACATGGTTTTGGTTTTTTGTAGCATATTTTTATTCGAAATGTTATATCCTTGCTAAATTGCAGAATTGTTTGGAATAGTTTGTTTTAAAGCTAAGAAGTTAGACTTGGCAATAATATCGACAATAGTATAGGTTCCCCATAAAACGTGTATAAAATGATAAAAACGTTGCATACTTTTCGGAGCATCATGTGCTGTTCGCTTATTTAATGTTAATTAACATTGGGGAATGCTTTTCAAACTTCAAAGCGGAACTACTCTTATCTTGTGTTCGAATGTGCTGGCTTTCGGCACGTCTAGAATAGTTTCTTAATACGGCCATATCTGCTCTAAAATTAATCCATTGCTACCGACTTATACAGAATTGCCAAAAGAGAAATATCGCTTTAAATGAAAATAAAGTAAATTTCACATAAATAAGTTTCAGCGAAGAACTTCAAATTTGATTCCCCAAATCACAATTATTTCAAATTATTTTTATCTATACAATTTGATAAACAAAATTTTGACCCACAAAGAAATCACATGATTCATTTCAATTAAATTGACGCTAATTATAAATAAATCATAAAATTGTTTCTAATCTGAAGGCCTTATAAATTGGAAAGTGCCATTTAAACAGAGAATAATGTTTGATAAATTAGCACACTCGATTTGTGATTCACATTTGTTCTGTCTTGGTTTTCCAGCCCTGCACAAATGCCATGCCGAAAAGATTTTTATCTTAAGACTGACGCAATGTTAGGGCGCAATTAAATAAGCTAGTACATTGAGAGGAAAGGCGCACAAACTTTTGCCGGTAGCAGAAGAGATTTTTTGGGGGGTTGAGATTGAGGGTTGTCAGGGTACTCCAAAGAGCCATTTCCAGACTCAACAGATGGCTCGAATGCCAAGAGCTGACAACCCAGGTCTAGTTGTGAAGAGAGCAAGCGTGCATGAGAGCGGGAGAGACCACAAAGCAGCTGCCTCACAGCGTGATTTTCCGTGGCCCAATCCATGTGGCCAGGCCAGCCAGTAGTACTGCCAGCACTCTCTTAGCAGACGGCATTCGCTTGGTTTGCCGGTTCGCGTTTCCATGCGGCACACAAAATTGGCCCTCTAAATTGATGATAGAAAAGAAACGCCAGCAATTTGATTTAAATTCATTAAATTAAACCAGCAAAACAATATGGAAGAATTCGCCGAGTACTATGGGTGAGTTTCGAAGTAGAATCAATTGAATGCCACAGGTTGGTTGTGTCTAAATTTAGAGCAAAATGCAAGCAAATGCTGTTGATATTTTTAGACCGGCTTATTAACGTGGGTGTTACACAGTAAGAAGCCGCACGGCTTGTGGCACACTGTCAAATAGACAAAAAAAAAAAACGACATCAAAAAAGGCCACGCAATAATGCAAATGAGATATCCAAACAAAATCATAAAAATAGTTAAGAGAATGAAACGTTCTCCAAAATAAACGAGAAATGTTCCATCTGACTGAGAGAGTTATGGAAGCAACGGAAAAAGTTGAAGCTTAGATATGTTGGCTGGAAATGTAAACAATTGAAAATAATTATTTGTAGTACGAAATTGGAGTATGACAGCTCGGCAGCAAAGAAATGGAAATAGATACGAAAAATATTGCAGTTGGCAGATAAAAACTTCACTCAGTAAATCCACTCAATAGTGGCGCTCAGTTTACCTTATAGATATGAGTAGATATCACATAAATGACTTTGTGTCGACAAAAACTTGCAAGTTTTAAAATATGTAAATGATAAGTGGTTCGGTTTGGGGTACGAACCATTTACTTTACAAATCTGATTTGTGAGTTAGCCTGAGCAAAACATGTTTGCATTTAAATAAGAGTTCAATCTTATTAAATTCAAGTTGCTCAGATGAATAATCTTTAAAAGATTTGTTTATAAATTATACAATAGATCGTGCAATATGTGTTTCAGTTTTGACACCACACGCTCATCTTAGACCTGAGTTGGTGGAAAAGCAATGCAATGCTTTTTTTAAAACTATTATAAGGGTCTGTGAAAATTTACCATATGCGAGTAAAAAGAACGTTTCCGATATGCTTAATAGTTTTACAGAATGTTTTTGAGAAGAATAAAATCAAAACATCAAGTATTTATAGACACGATGCTTAAGTAATGACTGTATAAAGCAGAGATGCTTGAAAATATATAGTGGTTCGGTTCAGTGGTTCATACAGTTTATGAACCGCTGGTTTGGTTCATTACATGGTATTATGAGCTAATTGAACCACGGTTTGAGTTCAGTCCAGTGGTTCATAAATAGCGCGCACTTTGAAAATCGAATTTCTATGATCCTTTTGAATATCTTTAAAATCGTTAGAAGAACTTCCAAAATATATGATATCGGACGTACAGGATTCGTCTATGAGCACCAAGAGGAATGGCCTTCGTAAACGGAGAATGTCGGCTAGAATACAATAAGTACCGTGCGCATCTAACACACCCTATTTATCATATTATGTGAGAAATGCTACCCTGGCTAAGATTGAATTAAGGTAAAGAAGTACTACAGAAAATTTTAGACAAAGAAAAGAATGCAGATTGATGACATGTATATTAACAAATCGGCGGGAAATTGCAGAAGAATTGCAGGATTTCATGATGCAAAATTTGTGTAAAGTCATCCTTAACGGTTATATCGATCCGACATTGCTAGGGATGTAGAGGGCCGAACAAAATGTACACAGAAAACCAAAATCGCGATATTTAGTATCGTACGGGTATTTTAAGGATATAGTATAGTTTTGATATGAAAATAGTTATATTATAGGGTGAAATTTAACATTTTAATTTATTTTTTTTGCAGATGAAGGCTGATTTGTTTTATTTTCTGTGTAGTATACATATTAGGATATTCGAATATTTTAGGGATACGAATTAAATTCCCAAATTAATAAGTACCATTGCTTAGAGCGATTCCCGTTTTAAAACACGTCAGATATCTCAACCGAATAGAACCGATTTTCTTTGTGGTTTTCGGTTCGACTCAGCATTTCCAAAAAGGAAGCCGGTACGGTTTGCGGACCAGTTCACTAGCTGGAATAAATACATTTACTCCCTGATGGGTTAGTAAAAATGAGGCTGTGCACAAAAGTGTAATATCTAAAAGAGAACAGTTTTAAAGCAACAACAACAACAAAGTACATTCTCTATATCCAACCCACAAAATCCATTGGGTTGTAAAGAAAGTTCGTAGAATTTTCATATTTTCTTGAATTCATTTGAGCTCTATTCGTTTGATAGAGCTTCTTTTACTCTACAGTCTTGTGGTAATATAATTATTTATCATTTGTCAGGCTGAGAAAGAAACTATTCAGGAGTCAAAAATCAGCATTATATCAAATATATGAAAACTCTAAGAAAGTTCTTTACAATCCAATATATACATTTTCTTAATCTATAGCAAAGTCGGTGTGTTCGAATGTCTATGCTACCAACTGCCGTGTTTCTTGTTTGTTTTCCTTTTCGAAAGGCTCTTAAAATGCATCTACTACTTCTAGGACATCAATCTATCATTCTAATTTTGACCTCAGATCAAAGCCTACTTTTGGGATTTTTATCCCCATTATGAAACCTATTAGAAATGTTTTAATAAATCAAATTCCCAGTATGGCTAATAAGTTATAAATATAAACCGCTAATCGAATATGACAATGCAATTGTCTTGGGCCACGAGCCACGTAGGGCAGGTTGATGCGAAGTCTACCCATCAATAAGCGAAATCAAAATGAAGGTGAAGGTGGAGAGCGCCTGTTAATTAGCAATATCAACGATGTCTCAGTTCGGTCAGACATCACACATCACATTTGGCTGCGGTTTCTGAGGATCGTCGATTGAACAATTTATATATGGTTAATAGTTTGCAAGCTTCTCACCCAATAACTCACCACGCTATGTGTGTGTGTATGTGTGTGTCGGTGTGGTATTTAATGGAGCGCGCATACAAGCCAAATGTTCAGAAGTAATACGAGCGGGGTCTGAGCACGATACACCAAAAGAACCTTGGGGTAGTGAAATTCAATTACCAAAGAGAAGAAAAAAACGGTTAAACTTTTAAAAAAAATAAAGAACTAAAAAGTCGAGTCGAAATGGGTTACCAATTGTTGTGATATTTAATGAGGCAAACAGAACTGCCAGATTGAGTAGTGGAGTGACACACTAAAGACAAAAGACAAACACATATCTCACGCACTGAAGGACTATACTAATTTGCAAGAGGTAAGACGAATGTGTGGCAAAATATGTGATGGCATTTGTAGTATTCTGCGGAATCAGATGTAAAGTTGTGGCTGAAGGTGATTAGTCACTGGAAATGTGATATATTTTGATCGGATTTTATGCAAAATTTTATTGGTAAAATGTATAAAATATGTAAAGTATGCAGAAAATTGCTGGCAAAGATTTAGGAATGTTTCGAGTGCTTGTAAATATATAAAATTGTCCTTCAATTTTCCCAGTTCATACAAATTTTTTGGCAATTTGGAATTGAAAACGAGTTAATAGGATTATTTTACGACCTTTTTCGGTCAAATATGTCCGAAGTAGACTCAGCGTCAAATCGAAATCAATGTAAAGAGGGGACTAATCCACACACGACTTTTAGAGAAATCTTCACAATTTCATAAATCCCTTTCTACTTAAGCTTATCAAATCTTCTTGTTTCTTTTATGTTACCCATCTACGTCAATTGTATGGCATCTGATGCGTCATTTCGGGATCATCCCCAAACAAATCACAAGACTTGAACTTAAACAGGCTTTCTGCATCAAAATCTTGCCCCCATTCGCACATTAACAGACGGCCACTAATTTGTCTTATGGCTAATCATAAACCATTTATGGCATATTCCGCACATTTCTTTCTGATCACCCACTTGCCACCTTTTTTACACAGTTGAAACGTGTTAATATGTCGGATTGGATAGCTCAGCAAAAATAGCCACAAACAAATAACCCTAATTCTGTCTTACGTATCTTCCAGCATGCCCAACTGGAGCGTGACAAATGTTTATCGCGTTCTCACACGCAAAAAGCCCTTGGAGGACTCTACGGAATCTAAGCTGGCCAAAGTCTTGTCTGCCTTTGATTTGACTGCCCTGGGTATTGGTTCCACGTTGGGTGTGGGTGTCTATGTCTTGGCCGGAGAGGTATCCAAACGTTATGCGGGTCCTGCTGTGGTCATCAGTTTTCTGATCGCTGCCGTTGCCTCCATTTTTGCGGGTCTCTGCTATGCAGAAT
Organism: Lordiphosa fenestrarum; assembly: GCA_035044985.1. Lineage (NCBI taxonomy): Eukaryota > Metazoa > Arthropoda > Insecta > Diptera > Drosophilidae > Lordiphosa > Lordiphosa fenestrarum. Next base: position 1,424 of record JAWNNO010006359.1, on the reverse strand, counting down.
TTGGAGCTCGCGTGCCAAAGGCTGGCTCGGCTTATATCTATAGTTATGTGACCATTGGCGAGTTCATTGCCTTTCTCATTGGCTGGAATCTAATACTGGAGTACGCAATTGGTAAGTTTGGTTTTTATTTTATTAATTGGCGTCTGATTGATCCAATTAATGTGTATTTATTTATACATGTTCTTGATTTTTCAGGTTCGGCTAGTGTGGTGAAAGGGCTGAGCACTTATCTCGATTCGCTCTGTGGTTATGCCATGCGTGATTTTCTGGGCACCCATTTGCCCATGAATATTCCGGGTTTGAGCGCCTATCCGGATTTGTTTGCCTTTGTGGTGACCATTCTATTTTCCTGGGCCATTGCCTCGGGTGCCAAGGAATCGACCAGAGTGAATAATGTGTTTACCATGCTGAATTTGGGCGTTGTGCTGTTTGTGATCATTGCGGGATTGTTTAAAGGTGAGATACAATCAATCTCAATCTGAATGCTTCATATTTTTTCTATTATTATTCTTAATCGTAGACAGTTAAAGTGTTTATTCGAAAAGTACTTATGGCCTGATATAGTGCAGTGGGTAGTGTGTGAGCCTGCTGTGCCAGAGTTCGTGGGCTCAATCCCGACTCGTTACATCTAATGAACAAGGTTTTTATTTAAAGTTTTACACACTCGGTCACCTTCTCCAGCTGTTTGGCGATAGCTTTGAAATCACTACTCACAAAAAAAAAGAACCAAAATATATCCAATTGGACTGGATATGTCTTTCATATCAATTTAATCATCCAATGGAGCTGAAAATCTTTTAAAGTATGCTCAGTTTTCATATCATTTGGATGATTTTTAGCTTCGTTGGATAAATAAAAGTATATTGAAGACATATCCTGTCCAAATGAATACGGGAAATCTTGGTATCTTTTATTTTGCTCTGTTTAGCCCTGAAAAACCTTCTCAAACTTTGCTCTTCGGACACGGCGTTAACCTGTAGGTCCATTTCTTTCAAGAAATCATTGGACTCACACAAGCCAAGAGATCGAGAGCAGCTCAGCATTGGTCCTTTGGGCGCTGCTTAGGGTCAAATTTAATATATAATTCATTTATTCATAACTAGATAGTTTCCCCTTCACAATAGTCTCCCTTTGCTAATAATACATGTTTCTTTCAGTATAAGGAATATATGTAAGGCTGCCTTTACACTGTTTACAGGCCTGCGTTTCATCAAGAATTTGAGAAGATTTTTACATTTAAAACAACTAACATGTAAGCCTACTATACTGTCATGTCTCATGTGTTCAACTGTGTAAAGGCAGCCTAATACTGTTTTTGCCTGTGACAAGAACTCAAAAACCACTGCAATTGAAGAACACTGTGTTCGCCATACTTTTTAACAAACTTAACACACAGAATGTAGATATTATTATGTAGCATTTGT
>JAWNNO010006358.1:0-284330 GCA_035044985.1 Lordiphosa fenestrarum | reverse complement strand
GCGAAACAATGGCCCAATTGAGAGGCGAGTTCGGTGAACAGTTTATTTCACGTTTGGGACCGGTCAATTGGCGAACTAGATCCTGCGATATAACGCCTTTAGACTAGTTTTTGTGGGGCTATGTTAAGGCTCTTGTTTATAGTAACAAGCCCGCAACAATTGAATCACTGGAAGCCAACATTGAAGTATTTATTCGTAACATAACGGCCGATGTTTTGAAGAGAAAATGCCAAAATTGGACCCAGCGTGTGAACCATTTGAGCCACAGAGACAGATTTTAGACATTATTGTGAACTTTATGTATTTCGTTTTTCGAAGAGCTTTATATTTAATGCATAAATCAATGTAATTATTGACAAAGGGTGTTATGTGTTCTCTTTAGTTTATGATTCCCTAAAAATAACCACCTTTTTTAAGGTAGTTTAACTGTAATTAAGTTGACTTGACTACTACTATTTATGGACTTGATGCACTTGCCAAATGTAGATTATTTAAAAGAAGACCTTTTTGAAGGCCCATGCGAACAATCAAATCGCTTTTGAGGTGTGATGTGATTTTTTTTCCACTTCACAATGGCATGAGATTTTGTTTGTGTCGTGTGTAAGCGTTGTCATTAGGCTAATTCCCGCAAATTATGACTAATAATAGCCAAGCTGCTGGCATTCTTGACCCAGTTTAACTTGAAATTAGCTTACATTTTTGGCTCCAACTCTCTAACTAATCATCTCTCTGTCTCGCACACCATTTTCAGATCATGGAGTTGAGTCAATTTTCAAGTAACAAGAAAATGTCACGCGAGGAACGACGCTACTCCGTGCCACATGGGCCCAATACACCGTTGCCTCCGGCAGCTTCTGAAGATTTACATGCCTGGTCCATCTATAGGTGAGTAAAGGAAGAGCTCTAGGCGTGCCCAAAAGTTGCAAATGCTTAATGATGCATCAGCTGCTGCACCTGTTGGACAGTATTGTTGACGGTTGATTAAACCGCAGCGGGCGGAAGTTGACTAATTTAATGGGCACGCCCAAAAAACCCCAATCATGGCTAGTTGACCGCAACATTTCTCCACATCTTCACCCCCTCCAAAACAGGCAAAATCTGAACTCTGACTTCACCGACTCGGCGCTGGGCTCGTCAGACAAATCTCCGTTGCCATATGGAAATTTCCAGTTACGCGATACCACAGTGCAATCAATCTTAAATCATCCGCGCTATGGACCCAAGTAAGTTTTATTTTACAGATCTTAGGTGTGATCGGTTCTCTATACTCAGAAAAAAGCAGAACGAATGATTTAAGTACGAACGCTCATGAAAAAAATCGATTCGTTCTTCAATTTTGAAGAATTTCGATCTTAAAATCGAGCTATTCAATAATGAGCAATTAATAGCAATGAATGAATGAGCAATCTTGAACTTGAGTATGTTAGCACTTGATTCAAGAACATTTATACTTTATTTGAGATTGTTTAGTACTTGGTTCAAGTATTGAAGCTCTTGGATCAAGAAAAACAGGATCAAAAATTCATAATTGGATCAAGAACTTCCATTCTTATTGAACTTCTGACATCAAACATTCTTGATGCAAGAATGAAATTCTTTATTTATTCTCTGAGTGTTGACTTAGATTTTCTGGATATTCTTTTGGATATTCTGGGAGTTCTTTTGGTGCTCATTTGATGTTTTTAGATGTTTTGGTATTGATTCATTTCTTAGAATCGAGAGTTAAATATTTTGTACATGCTTACATCCTGATGAACGGATTAGTTTACTTAAAATATGATTAAAAGAGATTTCTAAAAATTTTAAAGCGATCTAAATACAATACAATACAATACTACAAAGAATAAGAATTTTGTACTCAAATATTGATTGATTTATATTCTAACTTTTCCGCCTTCGCAGATCTCCTTTGGGTTCCAATATGTACACATACCTAAAGTTTGGACTGCCACGCGTCTTTCCGCCTAATGCCGGTTCACAACGTTCACATCGACCCGGTCCGGGTCCGGGTGGCTCCAGTGCTTTGGGTGGAGTGCGTGGTCGTGTGAATCGTGGCTTTAGGGATAGTTCAGGTGCTCCCGCGGGCGCTGGTTCCAGCGGCTATGACAGCAGTGATAACGAGACGACGCGCAGTCGTGTTCCACCCAATTTGCGCAAATATCGCAGCGAGTCCGACTTCCGTGCCATTGGCGGCATGCCGCACTCGCGTCCAGAGTCCCGTGTCCAGGGAGGAGGTGGTGGAGGTGTTCCGGCGGCGGCTTTGCGTCAGGCTAACAGTCGAGCCAGCATAGCGGTGCAGTACATGAACCAGGGCGGGAATGGCGGCAAGCACTATGGCCATCGCTCGCACAGTGAGGCCGATCTGCTGGGTGCGGGTCTGGGAGCTGAAGGAGGCATGGGCTATGACTATGGCGAGTCGCGTATTTATGGCAGCTCGCGACATCACCAGGCCTATGGACATGGACGCAAACAGTCCAGCATGGGCTTAATCTATCCCAATATACAGGTGCATTGCCTCGATGTGAATCCCTGTCTGCGTGGTGTGTCCATGCAGGCCAAGGCCGGGGATCTGTTCGCCATAATGGCCACCTCGCAACGGGAGGGAAGTGCCCTGGCCGAGTGCCTGGCCGGCTTGAGTGAGCGGCTGGGTGGTGAAATACTGATCAATGGTCAGCAGGTGAATCGTCATGGACTGCGCGAGCTGTGCAGCTATGTGCCCGCCTTGGAGGTGTCATCGCTGGATCCGCGAATGAGTGTACAGTGTACGCTGAACTTCCATGCGGCTCTGCGTGGTCCCCTGGACCGTAGCGATCTGAAGGAACGCATGGATGTGCTTATAGAGGATTTGGGCCTGAATACGGTGCGTGCCTCGAATGTGTCCACGCTGACGCATTCGGAGAAGCAGCGTTTGAGTGTGGCCTGCCAACTGCTGGCGCAGTCTTCGGTGCTCATTTTGGATCAGGTCACCAGCAATATGGATATATTTGACACTTTCTTTCTGGTGGAGTACCTGCGTCAGTGGTGCAGCGGTGGACGCATAGTGATTATGACACTGCAGCCACCCACCTTTGAGATACTGTCCATGTGCTCGGGCGTGCTGTTGCTGTCGGGCGGGCGGACTGTATTCTCCGGCAGTCGTGCAGATTTGCCCCGTCATATGGGAGAGTTGGGCTATCCGTGTCCGCCGTTCAAGAACCCAGCCGACTATTATTGTAAGTGTAGGCTTGCGTACACCTCGCACTCCATTCTAATCGTTCTATATTTTAGTGGACCTGGTCACCCTGGATGATCTGTCAGCGGCTGCCATGCTGGAGTCATCCGCTCGAATTGAATCGCTGGCCAATGCCTGGGATCAAATCAACTCGGAACCACCTTTGGCTGCCCCTCCGGCCTCCCTGCCCAACTTCACCCTGAAGGCCGGCTTCTTTGGCCAGATTAAGGCTTTGATTAAACGCTTTGCGGGCTATAAGCAGCCTGGATCACTGCTCACTTGGATCAGCAAGCTAATTGCCGCTGCGGTGCTATCGCTTTGCATAGGCTGTATTTTCTGGGATGTGCCCGCATCGGATCCTCAACTGGTTTATAACGATCGATTTGGGTATCATCATTGCGTCATGGTGTTGGTGTATTGGCCGCTGGTTATGCTCACCATACGCGATACACAAGAGGATCGAAGACATGCCGAGCGAGACATCCGACTGGGTCTCTATTCACGCAGTCTGTACATCATTGTACAGGTAGGTTACAAAGGGGTTCCGCCCCACGCCAAAAACTTAATACCTACATTAAACTCCCTTTTTTTATCCATCCAGAGCCTCTTTGGTCTCTTTCCAAGTCTCTGCATCTGGTTAGCCTATCTGCTGCCCGCACACAGCATGGCCGGACTCTACACTTATTCCAATAGCAGTGACACTGGCATCTATCTCTATATGGGTAAGTGGAGCAATCTAGTCTGATGGTGTACATTTCTAAACAGTTGAATCATTCTCTAAGGCTACATGCTGCTCTATCTAACACTCATCCAAACTCTGGCCCTCTTCTGTGCCCACCTGTTGCCTTGCATGGTGTCCGCCAGCATTGTCAATGTCTTGATTAGCCTGACAGTGACCCTGGTGGGTGGCTATCTGGTGCATCCGCAGAATTTGTCCAAACTATGGTCCTGGCTGCAGCTGGTCTCGCCACAACGCTGGCTTCTGCCCGTCCTAGTGCAGGATGAGTACAGCGCTGAAACTCTGGCCAATTCGGCCGGTCTGCAGCTGTGCCGCAACAAGCAGGTGAGTTTTGAGGAAGTAACATTTCCGGATAGATGTCTTATTTGTTTATTTAATGCAGGTCCAACACCAAGAGATCATTGTACAACAACCCTGCCCACCGCCCAATGGCACCCAAGTGCTAGTCGACTATCAGCTACTGCCGCAACAGCATGTGCTCGATCCCACTTTCAGCTACGATCAGACAACCTCCGTGGCCCTGGTCCTGGCCTCTGTGCTGGTCTTCTGCCTCACTTTCTTCGTTTTTGTGTGCAATTGCCGAAGCGCCTGTCGCAAGCAGCGCAGCCGATAGGCCACATCTGGATATAGATACGAGATACGAGTAACGCAGGATGCGCTGCATTTCGAACTGTATATTATATAGAAACTAATTCGTGAAATAAATAGCATTTAGTCATAGCAGCATTTGTTTAACTAGCTAAAGACAAGAGGTTTTATTTATTAGGGAATGATTAAAGGGCGGTTGGATTAGGTTTAAATACTCGAAATAATAATGCAAAGAATCAAAAAGTAAAATCTGATTAGTCTTAAGTGGTGTGTGGACGAAATGAACAAGAAAAGTTTTTCAGAACTTTCATTTTGGTTTAATGAAACCCTTGAAACAAGGCTGCAAGCCGGCCTAGAACATAACCCGTGGAACATTCATAGGGTCAATCGACAGTATGAGTGATATGTAGACGGCATTTTAAGTCTTTGAGAAGTGGGTGTTGATGGTACGGTTCTAAGCTAAGCTCTTGTTTAACCACCTTTAGGGTAGTTAATAAACTAAATCCCCCTAGGTTCACTAGGGGCAGATTTGCCTGACTCCCGAAATCTTCGAAGTATGTAGGGCGGCGATCGCCAAGAAGGGGTTGGTTGCTTACAATCCCCTCCTCATTCCCACAGCTACACAACGTGATTGGTATTTGACTTATGGTGCAGTGCAGAATTAATTAAGACTCTCTAGGCGCTAGTGATCGGGAGAAATGACATTAGTTGCGGTGTCCCATTTTCGTCTGGGCTAGTTCTGGTTTTCCGGTTAATGTCCTAGTGCCTCCTGGAGTGGTATGCAAGTTATAACCAAGCTAGCTGCTCTTTTCATCTTATATAGTTTGCTTCGATGGGGTTGCACCAGGTCTGAGTACCTTACTTAAAGATTTCGTCAATGCAATCCACATCTCCAAACGAAAATCTTTTTGCCTTCTTCGTTTCTTTCTCAGACTATGTCTTACAGAAGATTTTCGAGCCCAGAACGACGCCCAGATTCTTAGCTTTCACAACCCTATTGAGGAGAATTGACCTTCCACCATTTGTGTGAGTGCTGCCAAGCGCAGACTCTACCAGCTCGCTGATTGTGGATAACAACTCACCCGTTACCATTAGAGCCAGATCATCTGCGATTGCCCTCAACCTACATCCCTTTTACTCCAGCATTCAGACCGTTCAAGACATTCTATATCGAAATCTCCCCAAGGGGTTATGGCAAGTGAAGATTTCTAAGGGTTCTAACAATTAGATTAGTTAATATTTGTTAGCTTTTTATTACAATTCCTGAGGGTCTGTCAGTAGAACTATAAGTCTAAGACTAAGACTTTGTATACGACCTCTGTAACCCAACTCTTAAACTTAAACTTCTAGGCTTGGTAGGAGACAATTTAGTCTCGGATATATCGGATATAACATATCTACATTCGAATATTGGAAAAGTGCATTAGTGATGGAACAAACGCAGATTGGTGTGAGCCATAATAATGCCGTGCTCATCACAGGCAGCAATGACGCCAGCATCATTGGTAGAGCCCGACGGACTGGCTATGTAGGAGACGCCGCTCTGTAAAGAAATATATATATTTTGATTACAAATTCTCAGAGCTTAGACCTCCTCAATTTACCAAACTGGCGCGATCAATGTTATCGCGGAAGGGAAAGAATGCATCTGAGCCGAGAGCCACACCTTTGAGTTGCTTCAACCACTCCACTTTGTGCTCAGCTGTCAACGGCTGGGGCGCCTTCTCAAACCTTCAAAACAAACAAAAAGTTCAAATTGGCATAAATATTTTGGCATTTGCCTCCTGAACTCACATGCTATTGAACTGGGTAAATGGCATGTCCTTGCCCACGGTTCCATTTACATAGTTATCGATGGCATTGGAAATCTCTGGGCGTTTAACGCCAGCCTTGAACTTCATGCCGGCTACACTGGGATGTTGGCGTAGCCACCAGTTGTCGGCCTTCTCGCCGGCCAGACGAGTGCAATGAATTCGCGACTGTTGGCCAGCTCCAATGCCAATTACCTGGCCATCGCGAGCATAGCAGACCGAGTTACTTTGCGTATATTTCAAAGCAATGGTGGCCACTGTAAGATCACGCACAGCTGCCTGCGGCAAGGGGCCCCGTTTGCTGACCACATTGGAGAACAACGTGGCATCAATGAGGGCATCATTACGCTTTTGCTCCAGAGTTAGGCCAAAGATGGTCTTGCGCTCCACTTCAGTGGGCTCATAGGTGGGATCCATCTGAAGAATTCAATAATTTAAAGTGTTTCCCGTAAAATGTGATCCTTTAGCTTACCTGGAGAATGCAGTAGCTGCCATTCTTCTTCTTCTTTAGAATTTCCAGGGCAGCCGGTTCATAACCAGCTGCTATAATACCATCGGACACTTCGCGTGCAATAATCTTGGCCGTGACCACATCACAAACATCGGACAAGGCAACAAAATCACCAAACGAGCTCATGCGATCAGCTCCACGTGCTCGGGCATAGGCCGTTGCCAGGGGAGTCAGCTGCTCATACAAATCATCCACCATGCAGAGTTTGGCCTGTTCAGGACTCAGAGGTACACCCACTGCAGCTCCAGCTGGCGATACATGCTTAAAACTGGTAGCTGCCGGCAGATGAAGGGCCTGCTTCAGGTCCTTAACCAACTGCCAGCCATTCAAAGCGTCACACAGATTAATAAATCCAGGAGAGGCATTTAACACCTTCAGTGGCAATTGAGCCAGTTGCGTATAAAGCTGTGCTGGCTTCTGATGCGGATTCATGCCATAGCGCAGCTGCAGCTGAGACACTCCCGCTCCATACTGCTTCCTGAAATAGTCCGAAATGGCCTCATCATAGCTGGCCGTGTGCGTGAAGGCCTTGAGTGCAAGCGACTGGCGTGTCTCCAGCGTAGTGTCACCCTTGGCCTTGATTTCGGCCACAACACGGGCATAGTCCACCGCCTCACAGACCACAGTCACGCGTTGATGATTCTTAGCCGCAGCTCGGAGCAGGGTAACCCCACCAATGTCCACATTTTCCACGGCATCGGCCAGAGTAACATTCGGGTTGGCTATGGTGCTGGCAAAGGGATAAAGATTACACACCACCAGCTGGATGAGCTCATAGTGCTGCTTCTTCATGTCTGCCATATCGCTATTGGTAGTACGCGACAATATGCCCGCATGGACAGCTGGATGTAGAGTCTTGACGCGACCACCCAGCATTTCGGGTGCCCCTGTAATGTCCGATACATCCTTGACCACCAGTCCTGCACCACGCAGAGCAGTAGCAGTGCCGCCACTGGCCACTAGCTCAAAACCCAATGCAGCTAGGTTCTTGCCCAGATCAAGCAGACCCGTCTTGTCCGAAACGCTGAGAAGAGCTGTTGGGGAAGAGTTGAAGAAATGTTACTTACTTTGTTATTTACTTTTAATTACGATTTAATGATTCGTCAGTTACGGTGAATGAATTTAAAATAAGGCTTATTACCTCTAAGATTTGGCACCGTTTTCAATTCTAAGGTTCGGTTCGTGGATTTGGGTCGAATCGAGATGCATAGACTCTTAAAACGTTGATGCATTAAAAATTTGAGTGTCAGAGAGACAGAGAGCCTCTCTCCTTGGGGAATCTTGGATTATTGAGATATAATTTCGGTGAGCTGGTAATTTTGCGTATCCGAACTGTCTACTGGCAGCCTAGATCGTGTAATATTACACCTCTGGAGTGTTATTCTTTGTATCAAAGGTACACAAAGTAATTAAGTTTGTGCAAAATTATGTATAAAGTCATAAAGTCAAGTCGGTCTGTCTCTTAAACCATCCGTTCGTGCGAACAAACGCATCTCGAAGATCGTAAAATACAGAGCTTCGACATATATGGGACAAAAACTTATTTTATATGCAGGCAGATCAAGTTTATTTTCAATTTTGACCCGCCCACAAAAACACAATTTTATAGATGGAAAAATGTTTGTACCTTCTGGAAATAATTAGTCATCAGTATTAATTATCGATCAGCCGACGGAATGATAAAGATCGGATAAACGATAGTCGAGTTATGGGGAAGTTATAGGGAAACCAAACATTAATAGTGGGCAGCACCGGCTGAAATAGCGATGGGCAGCACCTTACAAACTTTATATGTTTGCTTGGTAAATACAAACTTTGGGATGTACTCTAATACTCTACTACTCTAATGTTATAGTCGGACTTTCCGTCCGACTTTCTTGTTTTGTTTGGGGCTATGCGAAATCAAAAGTCTTCGCCGATGGCTATGAATCAAGACTTGGAGGCAGGAAATGCAGGAAACGATGATCGAAAATAGGACCTTTTGAATGGACAGCCTTTAGCGTAGTCGCGGCCAACATTTAAATGAAATTATTCTGAAGAAGTAAATGTTGACAATGTCGAAAACAAAATCTCAAGAAACATGTAGTTTTAACATGTAGAGACAATGTTGCTGAGCCTGTTAGTAGCGTCGTTAACGACAGGTAATGCCGATCAAGGGAAGGGAAATTTAAGTTGTGAATTAAGGCCCGAAAAGGCAATTGAAGTCTGGATTTGTAGACAATGCAGATTGTAGAAAAATAGTGCACGTTTCCAAGAGTCTATAACGCCAGTTTTTTTAAGTTGGGAGAACATATGTTGGAACTAGATACAAAATTGTACGAGTTAAACTCAGATTCAGGTAATATAAAAAGTAGTAGGTAGTTTACTAACTGATTTAAGAAAGATAATCAACGACTTCCGATCTCTGTACGCCCAAACTTTATACAACTCTCCGCTCTACTCACCAATTTTCTTGGATGCCATCGTTGCTTGAAATTTTCCGACTTTTGCTGTCTGCCTCAGTTGACGACTGAAATGCAAATAAAAGATTGAAACGAGTTCAGTTGGAAGACGTGGGCTGGGATTGCAATTGCACAAACATGTTTTCGATTTTGTTGCTAGCCAACGACCTCTGTGGGATGCGGTTGGGCGTTGATAGCAGACAGAAATAGGCCCCCTAGCTTGTGGAGGGTTATCAAATTCGATTCGATCGGTTCAGCTTACATCAGCAAAAACAAGTCGCTTAAATTTCGCAATTTATTGGGTATAAAACATTGGCTTATCAGCTAACTGTCTGGTCTTTAACTTGACTCGAATTCTGAGCCTGCACCGCCTTCTTTCGTTGCGATTCCTTTCTACGCTTGTGTTTGTTACCCCTCAAGTGCACACCCCACTGATACTCTCCAATGAAGTGTCGCTGGCAGATGGCACAAAAATGACTGGTCTCTTCATCAAGATCGGCTCCAGGATGCACACGCTTGGCCATGGGTTCAATTTCGCTAATCTGGTCATTGCGATAGCTGTCAATAATGGTTTCAGCTCGCTGATACACAGACTCCTTCCAAAGGCTTACATTGCTCGTGTCCAGTTCGTATAGATCGGGCACCTGACGATCCTTGCTGCCAAGAAAACGATTGTTGATCCACTTGATCTGCTTTTTTGAGTAGCGACGCGTGACCAGCTTAAGTTCCTCACAGCAGCTGCGTAGCAATTCCAGCGCCTCTGATATCTCCCCAGTTTGCTCCTCTTTTGTGGGCAACTTGTATTCATGATTTCCTAAATACTCCTCGACTCTAACATCCTGCTCTTGGTTGTATTTGATCAGATAAGGCACAAACTCTTTGTATCCTATGGTCTGTAGTACGCCCTTGGTGTAGGCCTGCACAGTGACGCCCTCGTAGGCATTGTGAAACTGACGCAACTCTCTGAGCAGTCCCTGCTGGAGCATACCGTCCACCCGCTTGTCCAGCCGTTCATTCAGCACATCTTGCTGGCAGCGTAACCAGAGGAGAATTGTGTGGGGATAACGTAAGGGGCCACCTAGGCGATTTCCACCAGGCTGTTGACGCTGCTCGTCGAGTTTGGCTGTCAGAGTCTGTCCCGTGCCTTGGTACACTTCAATGGCACGAAGAATTTTGCGTCGATTGTTGGGGTGTATGCGATTGGCGCTGCTGGCATCAATGCCACTCAAATGTAGATGCAGCTCGGCTGTTGTCATCCTGGACAGCACTTCATCTGCAAATTGGTCCCTGGATTTATCTGGGCATGTCTCCTCCTCTTTTGAGTTCACCAGTATGTCCCAGAGTAGGGATTCAATGTAATAGTTGGTACCGCCGACAATTATGGGAGGCTTGGATTTGGCCAGCAGCTGCTCGATGATGGGCAAGGCTGCACTTTGAAAATGTGTCACTGTGTAGGGCTCGGATGGCGTGGCCACATCCAACAAATGATGTCTGGCACGCGCTTGCTCCTCCTTGGTAGCCTTGGCCGTAGCTATGTCCAGGTGAGTGTAGACTTGCATGGAATCGGCGCTGATTATTTCGCCACCAAATCGCTCGGCAAGTTCCAACGATAGTTTGGTCTTGCCGGTGCCAGTGGAGCCGAGTATTACAATTAGAGGCACCTTTCGTAGCATTTTAACAATCAATTGAATTTAATTAAGACACAAATGTTTTTGTTACACAAACTTGAGTGGTATATGTGTGTGTGTGTGAGATTCTCTCACGTTGCAAACACGTGTGTGAGAAAGAGAGAGAGAGGCTCCAACTACCTGTTGCTTCGCCTATTTGATTAACCAAATTGTTTAATGTTTGGGCAGTTTTAAACCTTGTTTTTAGAAAACCAATTACAAATTATCTTGTTTATGGGTTTGGCTGTTTACAAGCAACGGATTACTTATCTAAATTGTTTAGACTTACAAGACTTGAATGAAATGCGCCGAAAGAGAGAGAGAGAGCTGACCCGCTGTTATTGTAATCGATAAGTACAGGAAATTGGTGTTGACAAATACTGGGAACTGGTGTTGACAAATGCTAGGCAATCACTTAGACACTAAACATTAGTGGTATTCCTGAAAGTGATTTAGATTCTATCGATCAGCTGTGAATGGAAGGAAGTAAGGGTCATATTATAGATATGCCAGTTTTCGCACAGCATGTTTAAGTAATTATATAATTATTAATTAATTAATACATATAACAATGCATTTGAGTCCCTTTGAAGGGAAGGGAGACCAGCGACCTTAAGTTGACAGACTCATGAGTGCTCCAGTTCTGAGAGTTTGTGTGATACTATTTTCTCACCTTTGGTTTGGCTTAAGGTACGGTTTACAGCTTAAAATAAATTGGAAGTCAGGGCTCAAACCGGTTCGGCTCAAAACCAGCTTGCAGCCCTTGATTGAAGCCGGTAGTGAACTAGTTCAAATGAACCCACCCACATCTGTTGCTTTACTACAGAGCTCCCACTAACATTCTCAGTCCGAATGTAGACTTCAAACGAAACGGTAGTGGCTTTACGGACCTCATCAGCGGTTAACAATTAAAATTTGAAAAGTTTGTTATTTAAATAGAAAAAAAATTGCTTTAGCAATGGCTTGTAACAAATACTTGACCTTCAACAATGGCGAGAAAATGCCTGTAATTGGTATTGGCACCTGGCAGGTAATTATCATTAAGCCCGACTTGCAAATCACAATTAAAAGACAAGATCTGTGTAGATTATTTAGCAAATCATGATTATCATGAGCGGCACGAAATACGCTGACGCTGACACGTCACTGCACTGTCCGCCGAATGTAATAGGCGGGGGGTCAGCAGAATCTCTGTTAACGGTAGACCGGTTTATCATGCACAATGAAACATCTTTCACACTTTCTCTGTGCACAAACAAACCAAAATGTTTATATTGAATTACCACTCAACCGCAATCCCTCCATAGGCCAGCGATGCGGAAATTGAGACCGCCCTTGATGCTGCCCTGGAGGCGGGGTATCGTCACATAGACACGGCGCCAGTCTATGAAAATGAGGCGACAATTGGACGCGTCTTGAAGCGCTGGCTGGAGGCGGGCAAAGTGAAACGTGAGGAGCTCTACATAGTCACCAAACTGCCACCCATAGGTAAGTCAAGAAGAAATCATGCCATTTAAATACATAGTTCACTCATTTCCATTCGCTTAGCCAATCGTCCCCATGAAGTGGATCCGATGATAAAAAAGTCTCTGACTGATCTGCAGTTGGACTATGTGGACCTGTATCTTATACACACACCCTTTACGGTCAGCATAAATGAGGATGGCAGCTTTAAGTTCGACAAAGATGGCCTTGTCGAGGTGGATGCCAGTACTGACTTTACTGCCTCTTGGGTGGAAATGGAAAAACTAGTAGAGAAGGGCTTGGCCAAGTCAATTGGTGTCTCCAATTTTAGCCAGGAGCAGGTGGCGCGTCTGCTTAAGAGCTCCAAAATCCCGCCGGCTGTCAATCAGATCGAACACCATGTCTATCTGCAACAGCGCGAGTTGGTAGACTTTTGCAAGGCACAGAATGTGGCCATTACCGCCTACTCTCCCCTGGGCTCCAAGGGCATAGCCAATTTTAATGCAGCGGCCGGTGTGGTACGTGATTTACCTGATCTGATGGACATACCTGAAGTCAAGGCCATAGCAGAGGCCCATGGCAAATCCCCGGCTCAGGTGCTGCTGCGCTGGATCATTGATACAGGCCTGTCGGCCATACCCAAGAGTACAAATCCGGCACGTTTGCAACAGAATCTCAATGTGTTTGACTTTGAATTGACCGCAGATGAAGTGGCTAAGCTGTCAGGACTGGACCAGAATCTGCGCATTTGTGACTTTTCCTTCTTCCGTGGGTAAGTTGTACCATATTCCAACAGTACTCAACATGAATCTTACCAATTCTGATTTGCAGTGTGGAAAAACATCCCGAGTTTACCTTCAAAAACCAATTCACCAACTAATTTATTCGCATGTTTATTACTTTTCAATGAAAGTTTCGTTTGTTGCACATCTTTTCATTTTCTCTCGCTCAAGTCCATTGGTTCCAGGGTTCTGGTTATTATTTTCAGTTCAACCGGTTTGCCCAGTCTCTTGGGTGTGGCCAAAACCACTGGCGGATTTGCATCTTTCACTTCGTTTGAGCTGTGAACGAAAACCTTTTAATTAGAAACTTTTCCAACATTTTCATTGTTAGTCTGGACATTTATTTGCAACAAAGTTTTGACTTAAGCTTAACACAAATCACAAGTTCTTGTTTTTTATTTTAGTTGCGAGCAGAGCACTAAAAAATGCCTCAACATTTCTCTCTTTCTTTATGTACAAAAGGAATTCGAGATTTTAATATTTTTAAGAAATAAAACTTAGCGGTTTTTAGACGGAATCAAATAATCAATGCAAATTATACGGGTTAAGTATAACGTCGATCTTAATTAGTATAACAAATTGGGCCAATCTCTAGAATGATTGTCAAGCTTTTGGCCGCCGCTTGTGTTAGAATGTAGTTTGAGTATTCAAAGGGAAGAAATTCGTAAGGTTCCATGCCAAACTCACGTGGTCCGGGTTTCCTCATCCGAACTGCGCCTGTAACACAGCATATAGAGTGAAGGAGTTAACAGTCTGCTAAACAATGGCTCATATAATCTAACTAAACTTAGCAGCGTGATTGGGTATGGCGTCTAGATTCATACAAAAAGGATTGTAAATTTCAGAAAATATAAGAGGAAAATCTACTAATCCAGCTCCTGCGTCCGTTATGCCTACAAAATACAAGCACCGCGACTCTGCGACGCAATGTATGGCCAGTGGTAAAATGATGTCAAACAACTATTGTTCTGCCTTTAGATTTTGGATGAAATAACTTATCTTTTTTTGAACAAGAAGACCCAAGAACTACTACATAAAATATGGTCCTATCTATCCAAGTTGCTGGAATAATATGCTCACCCCGAAACCCATATAACTTTTTACACTTGAAAATAGGGATTGGTTCG
The DNA here is from genome assembly GCA_035044985.1 of Lordiphosa fenestrarum. NCBI lineage: Eukaryota > Metazoa > Arthropoda > Insecta > Diptera > Drosophilidae > Lordiphosa > Lordiphosa fenestrarum. The sequence goes on along the minus strand of JAWNNO010006358.1, from coordinate 269,989 downwards.
GTTCAGTGGTTCACATTGTTTTTGAACTAGCCAGGAAGCTGAACTTTATTACCGAACTGTTCTAAAAAGATTGAAATCAACCTACATAATATTGAAACAAATAAAAATATGTATAAAACATATATAATCCAATTTAATGTTGGAAAATTTCGCAACTTATTGGATTTTTTAATTTAAGGTAGTAGACCGGTGTGATGGGTCAAAAAAATCGACTTATTTTTTTTTACATTTTTCGGAAGAATCACATTTTATAAATATGCTCTTTAATTTTCAGATCGAAATTTAGAATATTTCCAAAGTTACAGGCAAAACAAGAGAGCGCGCCGTAGAGTGTATGAAAGTGTGTTGACACGCCAGCGGCAGCTGCTCTGACCGTTCCCTCTTTTATTGTCCTTCCAACCTTTATTATTTAAAGATACCAAGGTATATCTACTGCTAATGACGATTTTGAGGAAACAGAAGAATTGCTGTATGCACCGGGCATAGCTGATTAAATAATGTTAGTATTATTTGTTGCCAAAACTTTTAACGCGTTTTTCTCGAAAACATGTTTTTGAAATTTCGGGGAAGCACTGACTCAACACTATTCAACCGATTTGGCTCGAAATTTAACTAGTTATTCTACATACTATACATGTCTAATATACACAGCAAGCATTATTAGGAAAATGGTCCTAGATTTTAGGCTTAGTCTTCTTAACCTACAATCTGTTGTCTGATTCTTTTTTAGTTATAGTCCACATCTTTGCACTTTAGGTAAAAAATTACCTACATTTTTTTATTGTAGTCCATTTACACAATTTCCTAAAATCAAGGAAGAAACATTCTTTGAGTGTACTTTTATATACATATAAAGGGCATAAGTTACTTTGAAAACATAGTCTGGTTTCAGAAAACTAAATCATATATATCTTAAGATTATGCCACTGGAAAGATTACATAGAAAGCTAGTCATTAGAAGTCTTCTAGTGCAAACGTTCTTCTTCTCGATGTTTTTTGACTCGAAATATCAAATATCGATTTTGAAAATTTCACTGAAAATTAACAAGTTTTTCTCAATAAGACATATTTAGTAATCAGGATAACTTTTCGATCCGCCAATCCGAACCGAATCGACCGAATAGTGAAGATCGGATGAACAGTTGTCGAGTTATGATCAAAAGACTGTTCGCTGCTGCAGCGCTGCTTTCAGCTGCTACTGAACCTATCCGGTTTGGTTCAGTTAATTTAAAAAGCCGCCGGTTCGGCTTCGGTTTGCTTCGGTTCGGTTCAAAGCCAATTAGGATACCTGTCCAAAGCACACATTTCCTAAATTTTTATACTCTGTACCGTAGGTACATAGAGTATTATAAGTTTGTGCAAAAGTATGTAACATCCAGAAGGAAGCATCTCCGACCCCATAAAGCATATATATTCTTGATTAGCATCAACAGCCGAGTCGATATAGCCATGTCCGTCTGTCCGTCTGTCTGTCCGTATGAACGCACAGATCTCAGAGATGGTAAGAGATAGAGGTTTGACGTGTATGGGACATATGCTTCTTATGTCTGCAGGCAGATCAAGTTTATTTTCAATTTTGGCCACGCCCCCTCCCGCCCCCGCAATTTAGAAAAAACGTCATATCTCCCACAGTTTTGAAGATAGATGGCTTGTTCCTTCTGGACATATTTAGTTATTAGAATAACTTATCGATCCGCCAAAGGAATGAAGAAGATCGGATGAACGGTTTTCGAGTTATGATCAAAAGACAAAATTTCTTGGTACAGAGTATGTTATAGTCGGGCTTGACCGACTTTCTTTCTTGTTAATTAATGAAATGGACAAATACTTGACCTCAATTCGATTACAATCCTTTGGTCAGTCGTGAAAACTAATAGGACACTACACACAGGAACGATAAGGATAGTTTTTAATGATCCATTTGAGGGTTGTGGTGTCCACTTGGACTGAATAATTAAGTTAATAATCTGTTTTGTATATTTAGAGCCCAAAAATTTTGTTCGTTCGTGTCCGCGAGGCTCTATATTTAAAGCAATTAGAGGTTTTGGGTCGCATGCTATGAGCTTATTAGGCCTAGAGTGACGTCTTTTTGTGTCAGCTAATGTGGCGTCTAAGAAGGGGGGAAATGTGTATTTTGGATTGTACTACTTGTCTGTTTTTTGTTAAATTTTTAAAGAGGTTTAAATCAGGGATGCAAACCACTCGAATATAAGAACTGGTTCGGTTCAATGGTTCAGACAGTTCATTACATAGTTTTTGGAGCTGAATGAACCGCGGTTCCGATTCGGTTCAGTGGTTCACCAAGGTACATTATTATTTCTATTGTCATGTTACTTTTGCACACTTGCAAATTGAATTCCTATAATCCATTTGAATATCTTTAAAACCCTTAGAAGATTGTCCCTAATATATTATGCCGGATTCAAAGGGTTCGTCTATTAGTTCCATAAGGAATGATCTTTGAAAACAGAGAATGTCGGCTAGAAAATATTGAAATAGAAAAGTAAAAAACTCTCCTGGTTAGGATTGAATTAAGGTGAAGAAATATTACAGAAAATTCTAAATATTGTTCACTAAAGGAAAGAATGTAGATTGAAGGTATGAATATTTAGAGATGGGAGGGCAATTACAGAAGACTTGCAGGATTACTTGTTCTTAAATTTTCGTCAAGTCATCCTTAAAAGTTCCGGCATCGGTAAGAATGTAGAGAGTCGAACGAAATGTAGAAAAATTATCTTAGGGAAACGATTCAAATTCCCAAATTAATAAGTATCATTGGCTAGAGGAAAGCGACTTCTGTCTTAAAACTCGTCAGAGGACTGAACCGAACCGAACCGCTTTTATTTTGTGGTTTTCGGTTTGGTTCAGCAATTCTTAAAGGAAGCCGGTTCGGTTTGCGGTTCGGTTCACCAGCTGGAATAAGCGGTTCGGTTCGGTTTGTGGTTTTCGGTTCAGAACCGGTTTGCCTCCCCTGGTTTAAATAAATAATTATGACAGTAGTTGGGTTAAGCGACCTCTTCTTAGGAACAAATATTTCTTAAATTATTTTGAGTTAAGTCCAATTTTGATATAATTTTTGAATCCTAGACCTAATTAAGCTAGGATACTTGATTGAGCTTGGGTGTTTTTCGAGCCTCTACAAAGAACATCTACTTAAGGTCAATAACAACTAGACCAACTCACTCGAAGCCTGGTGAAATGCGCAGGAATTGAAAATACAATTTAAAAAAAAAAATATTCAAAACTCCCAGCTTACCTAGGCGGATCCTGACTGGTACGCATGGCCAAGGTGGCCACCTCAAAAAGTCCTATAAAGAAGCAAAGCATAAGAGGTCCAAAAATGGCTCCCTGCCAACCAATCCAGTACATGCCGCCGGCAATTGCCAGGCCATTGAGGTAAGGATGTCCCCCGCTGCAAGTGAATTATGTATAAAATTGGATCAGCTCAAACGGCCAGCAGAAACACTCACCCCTTGAGATCAGCATAGATGGCTGTTTCAAAGGCTGACGGCACAAAGAACTGCAGCAAGAACAATAGTAATCCTGCATAGAAACGATCCTGGGCCAGCCAAAGCTCTAGGAAAGCAGGCACAGCACACCAGTAGCTACCCAAGAACGGAGCCGCAGCCAACAAAGCGGCCAAGGCCGAAGGTAAGAAGACAATACGTGCCCCAAAGACGGTATGAACCAGCCAAGTGAACAGACCAGTAAATGTGGAACACTTGAACATGGAGACTAGAACCACCGTTATGGAGTTTTCCAAAGCATCAGCTATTTTGATGCCAGAGGTAGAGTAACCCAGATATTTGGTGATTTGCAGGGGAGCATATTTCTCCTGGCTGCTGGACAACAAATAAAACAAGGCGGTGAAAAAGACGATCTGAGAGAGGGAAAGAGAAGTTACAATAGAAACGGAAAGTACTTATGTCACAGGCCTCACCATATCCAGTATGAACTCTATGCATGCCTGTCCGCCAGACAACAACAGCGAGAGTATATCTCCGGCAACGCCCATAATCATGGAGAGATTCGTACGTATGATGTGCCATAGAGATTCGGCCACTTCCAGTATGGTCTGTGTATTGCTCTGCGCCCAGCCAATGATGCCCTGTTTTGCCACTAAAACTAGCTCTTTAAAATGTCCTTGGTTAAATATAAATGGCCAGGGGTTAGCAAAGATGCCACATAGAGAATGAGTTATTTTTTCATACCAGGCAAAGAGGGGTAGGGTTTTAGGCGGGACAAATGAAAATTAGTAATAAAACAAACCACAAACCACACCTACCAGGATTATCTACAATCTCTCCAAAGGTGCTCTTCAGTGCATCGGTGGGCACTCGAGGTCCATAGGAGGTGCCCGCCTTGTTGAAATCAATCCAATACTGTATCAGCCTATCCCACACATCCAGTATCTGCTCCTTCAACTTGGTGGCATGCACCTTGTCCGCCTCCGCCAACCAATCATCTATATACGTCTCAATCTTCCGGCGTCCATAATGATGGGCATTGTCCAATGCATCATCAATGGACGCCTGCATATTGGCGGGCAAAATATCAATTAGCTCTGGACGATCGGTGATCGTCTTGTTAATTAGATCTTTGCCCAAGTAAGCCACCTCAATGGTCTCCGAATAGATGTTGATGCAAAAGAAGACGCCCAGAAAGATGATGATGAGCAGCATGAGTATGATCATGAGTATGGAGGTGACCGACTCCACTGAAGACTTCAAGGAATCCCTGGCAAACGTGTTCAACCTATAGTTGAGTTCCAATACGCCGGGCAGGCACAAAGGTAAAACAGCCGAATGATGCTCAAGGGCCCAATATCTGATGGCCAAATACAATTCGTTCAGTTTGCTGGCCACAAATTGGGTTATACCCGTGTAGAAGCCCAGGGTGTAGAGTAAATGCAGTAAAACAGGCACAGCAGCCAGTATAAACATCCATATGTTGCGGTAAAGGAAAGTGGCCAGGCAGGCATAGAACAACAGCTTAAAGAAAGTTTCACTCTGATGACCCTGCTCCTCCTCAGCCGCTGGCTTAAGGTCAAAAGTGTCAGTGGAGTCCACTGTATCACTGAGTGAAATATCCTCCACATCTGAGGCTACGCCGGCGCTGCCGCAAATGACGAAATTGCTAAGCGAATGCTCAAAATCCTGCTTATCGAACAATTTCTGCAGTCGTTGCATATAGCTGGAGCCTACATCTGAGCTGTGGCATTGCAAATGATAAAACGTGGAGGCGGTGACATATGCCATCACCATCAGAAAAACAGGTACTTGTAGCGCGCCCAAAAAACTGCACACATAACCAGCAATGGCTATCCACATGGACTGTCCGGCTATAACAAAATGTTTACTATTTTCAGGTCTCCAAAAGAAGTGTACCGTGCAGAGGTAGATCAACACCAGGACCAACAGCTATAAAGGATTGGAAAAAAACTTCGTTAGCTTCCAACAAAGGGCATTTCCATTTGTTCTACCCACCGCATAAACATTAAGGAATCCAATGATTTGCACAAACATTCCATGCGAAAAGGTAATCCAATGCCACAGTGCCATTAAGAACCCCTTGGGTGCATATAGCACCAACATTTTGACACAACCGGCCACTCCGCAACCAGCCAAGATCAGCTGCCAATGCTGGCACAACCAGCCTACCAGCAAACATCCACAGTGCTCGGTGGCCTCCAGCGGTGCCAGGCATATGGAGACCAATACATTCGAATCACGCTCCTCAAGTCGTTGGAACCAATTGTTCAGCAGCTCGGCCAAATTTCGCTTGAAAGGAAACAGAACCGCACCCATTAAAAAGGCCCACAGCAGTGGTCGCACAAATGGGCCCAGTATAAAACACACAGCCACAAATGCCGCCACTCCGGCTGCTATCAAAAAGTTATACATGGCCGCCCGAAAACTCTCATGATTCTGGGAACGCATCCGCAACAATCTGTTGAGCACACTGTCAAAGGAACGATCCCGCCGTATGGGTATGGCCGAGTCCGAGCGGTTCATGGTGAGTAGGAACTGGAAATGGACGAGTGATTAATAGATGGGAGTGATTATGGAAGAGGGCCACACCCACACCCCCGTGTTGTATCTATTTTTAATCATACTCACTTTGAGCTTAATTTGCTGTTTGGCTTTTAATTAGCAGCTTAACATTGCTAAACAGCTTTATCAATTCTGGACTGGATTTGAGGATCTACGGATGCGCTGGACGTGGACATAAATTCGAGGGGTTTGTGGGGGGGGTAGCGGAGTTGGGCATATAAACAAAAATACGTTGTTGTTTTTTGGCAAATTACGTCAGGTTCACCAGTGCTGGAAAATTACTAAAAGGTGGGTGATCAATGCAGAACTAGTTCATTCGGCATCCCATTTCAATCTCCTCTGAGCCGTCAAAAGTACTAAGTACTACTGCAACAAAGCAACTGACACAATAAAAAACTAATCCAAATAGAAAAGCTCACAAGATTTTTGGCATTAAAGCGCTTTGGCGCTTTCTTTGGTCTCAAGCTTGATACAACAAATAAGGTAAGGCGCTTAGTTTTTTTTTAAGAACTGATCTTTAGCGCGATGAACCTCACGCTTCAACAGTACGCGAAACACTGAACGTTTTAAGTAATTTGATGGGGGCGCACACTGCAAGCATTCAACCTTTATGGTTGTATCATGGTCTCAAGAAATTGTGTTTTGTAATTCGCTCCTGCGCCCATCTCTAGCTAGTTCAGTTGCTTCGGCGATTTGCAACACTGACCTGTATTCAAAACAAGACGCCAGGACGGAATTTGCCATGGAAGGTAAATAAAAAGAGAATTCAATAAAAATTGACCAATTAAATAATGTTTAATGGATTTATGCAGAGTTAACCCTACAGCAAGTGCTCAACCTAAGGGTCATCCAGATGGAGTATATTAATAACAAACGAGAATACCTGAAAATGTACCGCAAAATCTTTAAGAAATCCTTGACCACTGAGCTAACAGAATTGGTGAGTATCTCCGAGTGGCATAAGTATGGCAGCTGTACTAATCGCTGTGTTATTATTAGACAAACAGCGAAATCAATATAGTTGATGTGGAACTGAAAATACCAAAGTTGCCGCCGCTGCCACAAGAAAACACATACACGCCGCTGTTCCAGGTAAGTACAATAAATAATCGTAACATTAACAGTCTCTGCATTTAATTCTATAGTTACACCAAATGGAAGAACTTTATGATGCCACTTCCGAGGGCTTGGCCATGCTGTAGGCCTGCTCCGATCTGTCTTTACTATTATGCAGCCAATAGCCATGCAGGATGCGATAGATATGCTGCAGGCACTCAAACGACGGTGATTGACTCTGAAAGTAGAAGTTAAACTTAAGTAAGCACCGAAGCAAAGAACTCACATTGAACAGGGGTATTAGGGGCCGCTGCTTAAACATGCTGCCCTTGGTGCGCAGCAGAAGAAAGTACTTTACATCCAACTAGAAATTTGGCTTAATTAAACTTGGTTCAATAAATTACAGCTGATTACTAAAACATACATTTTCAATCACTTCATTGAGCACCAAGTCATGCAGATGTCCACGCTGAACGCAGAAGACCGACTCTCGTCCAAAGGTGCGCACCGTCTCGGTTTGGAGGGCCATGTCCCAGCTGTAGAATAGCTTCTCCGTCTTGACTAAATCAAGGGTGGTGCGTAGTATGGAGACTGCTAGCAGAATGACCACGACGATGGGGAATACGGTACGAGCCTGCCACACGCTAGAGGAATCCTCCCAAAGCAACCACCAAACGCTGGCAAAATAGACAGCGGTCAGGGCCGAAAGTAGTAAAAATCGTTGCAGCTGCACTCGACACTGGGCGGCATGTTGACAGTTGCGTAGCTCCAGGCGCACCACATCATCGCCATATTTCCGGATGCACAGCTCCAAATCCTTCTCGGTGCGCCCAGAATACTTTGCCGCCCGGCTGTAGTACCAATGTTTACTAATTTGTGGTTCCATTTTTGGTTATACAGTTATTTATTAGAGATGAGCAATTGGAGTCACCGTTTCGGGTCACGGTGTAAGAAATGTTTTTTTTGAAGCGAATCATTATCATTGATTTTTTTAATCATTTCTTGCAAATGATCATTAAAAATGTGAGTTTTAAAAGGTTAGAGGTAAAAGCTCGACGCTCCACAAATCTATGTTGGAAGCAAATCAAGATTATTTCCACATATAACCAAGCTCAGTCAAGACAAAATTCGAATAAGTTTGATTATGATACCTTAATGATTATTGCCAGTTGAAGTCACTGAAACATTACAGCTCATCTTTAATAGAGATAACTTCTGAATCACCGAGGAAAGTTATAGAGATATATAGTATATCACATACATGCCGAGGCACCCCCTCTGCTAAGCGTTTTTCTTAAAAACTGTGCCAAAGATTGAGCTGAAATTTTGTGAGCAAATGCTTCAATCGTGCCATTATCTGAGAGAGGAGATATACCCTAAAATGTGGGGAGCCAATTTTTGGATACAACAGTTTCAGCAACCGCAGTGCTTAAAACCACCCAAACTTAAATTAAAACAATTTTCGTTTTCGTTCCACACTCCACCGACGCTATATTGACGCACATTATTTATAGAGCCTAAAGCCTTGACTCGTTGCTCTGAAGTACTCGTGATGGGTAGCAGTTACGCAAGTACCTTTCATCTCTGAAGGCGAAAAACAACATGGCGTCGTTGCGGCGAATACCTCTCGCACAAAATTATCGTCTCGGTTAGACTAGACCAACGCTCGAGCGTCGGTTCCGCGGAAAATTAATAAAAATAATACTTATCCGACAGATAAATTGTTAATAGCGCGTGGAAAACAGTAAATATGCGCAAACGAAAATTGTATATACACTAATGAATGCGAATAGGAGCCAAGAGAAAGCAGTATCGAGGAATTCCAGCGTGTAAAAACTTTCTGGTATAAAAAAGATTCAATATTACCCCCGCGCTCCCGCTCCAGCCCCTTGCGGCTTCTGTGTTGTCTGACCGTGTGTGTGTGTGTGTATTCAATTGGTTCCCACGTACTTCGTAAAATCGTGGCCTTGTAGTGTTGTGAAACAAGGAACGTAGCTTCCCGGCCAGTTACATATAGTGAATCAATCCGGCGTTACATTCTCGAGGTAATTTGTTTTTACTTATTTTGATACTTTATGCAACAACGAACGTCGTTCGCCGTGTGTTGAGTTTTCCTCGCTCTTCTTTTTTGTAGTGTGTTGAATTTGTCCACTGTTACATGTGGTGGATATTTCTCTCAGAGTGTGTGGTGTGTGTGTGAGTGTTGTGTGGCTTGTAGTGTGTACCCAATGTTTTTCTTACGTTTTGTGAGCGCTTAATTAAAATACAAATATCAAACGCGATTAAAGAAGCGTGATGATGTTTTTGAAGTGATGGACATAAGAAAACTTGGGGGAGAAAATCAAATTCAAAATAATAATAATTGCATGCGTCATTAAAAGTGACCAACAAATACTGACATATACATACCAGTGTCGTAGCCAGAATTTTCCCAAAGGGGGGTTTAGAAGAATCTTCGATGGTCGCTTCTTCCTTAGCGTAGTACTAAGCATGCAAATATATGTTCGGTGGGGGGCTTAAACCGCCCCACCCCTCCTGGCTACGCCACTGATACATACACACAACGTTTGCTTGTGGGTGTGTGTATGTGTGAGGAGACGGCATTTTTCTTTACCACACGCTTCTTGCCTGCAATTTTTGGCATTCTGTTTTGTGCCTGTCATTCTCAATAATTTTGTTGAATGAACCCAAAAAACGAGATACTCGCTGGTCGGCGGAAAAGAGGAATATTTTTATTAACTGACATTGCACTCCGGGCCGACGACATATCTCCGCCCAGTACAATTTGTCGGCGGAGCTATGTCGCTGCTTTTCTGCCTCTTGAAACGATATATGTAACTCTTCGCGTAGCTTTCTAACGTCGTAGATCCGCTATTGATTACCTGCACAGATAAGTTATAAAGGATTTTTCAAATTTGGCGTTACTATGTGCTTAGTATTAAATCGCATCGGACAATGTTGCAACTAACTTCAATTTGTAGCCTCATTATAAGGCTTTGTTTTTCAGTTTGTGTCATTTCGCTGAAGTGTAAACAACTTATTATTTGTGAGCTCCGAATATAGTCATAAAGGGCTTTCGTTATATGCACCCACTATCTATATCGATATTTTGGACGATATTGAAAAATTATCATTTCCTTACAAATATATTAGGGTAAAAAAAATGATATTTTAAAAAAATCGGATAAATGGGTCATTAAGGTAATTTAGATGACATTTGACACGTTGTAACTACGTTCTAACCGAGTTCAAAATCTAGGGATCCAATTTCCAAGACACTAGAAAATATCAAGGCGCAAACCTCTGAAATTCTGGAAAACCCAGAGATTCAGTTCTCAGACCGATTCCTTTAATTATGAAACCTAAGGTCTTGGTTTGAAACTTGGTTAACGGAATCTTAGATAAAAATATAACGCTAAAAACTTGTTCTCAATTACACGTTCACGAAAATATTTCGAAAGTGGAATTGATTCGTGTTCTGGTAAATGTAAATCGAACGTATTTGGCGGTTTCAAACTTTTTGCCTTATGGCGATTGAAATAAAAAGTAAATTATACAATCTACCCACAAAATAATAATTCGTTAGACATTTTCAGATAAATGTTATCTAAAGAAAGTGATCATATCGTTCAGAATGGTGTTCATTTCTTTTGAAACTAATTGTTTAAATCTGATGGCAACTAAGGAGATAGAATTTGCTCGACATAAGTGCACAATAAACTCTGAGTTTAATTTGTTAAGTGCTAATGCATACATCTATGTACCTACAATCCACAAAGTATGTGGCATCACAAAATTGGGTCTAAGCTGCGCATTATTTCGACGCTCTTCAAGTTTGAGCTGTCTATTAAAAGGATCTTGGCATTGTGTTGTATTTATTAATGTAGAATACAAACTCAAATCGGTTTTGTCTATATTCAATAGATGTTATTGTACAACTATTAATCGATAAGCGGCGGTGGAACCACTAGTTCACGTGGAACTTCACGTGGTATTCAGAACACGATATTAAATACGTTTCGGAATTGATGCGGAATTACCTGTGAAAAGTAAGTGGAATTGAGAACAAGGCTGTATGTTCCACAAATGTCGAATCTTTATAAATCCACGTGGAGATATGTCGTTTGGAAAACGGCGGGCAGTAAACCTGCCGTTGGCTCTGTCCCACCCCAAATGGTCACACAAAACAGAAACACTCACACACACATTGCCATGCATGCAAAAACAAGATACGACGCGTTTGCAAATCGTCGCCGCCGCCGCCAAACTGCCGGCCTGCCCAACCCTCCTGCCCTCTGCCATTTCTTCAACTGCCATTCATTGTGAGAGATCTACACACACTCACACACACACACACACACACACAGATACTCAGCCAACGCATACACTTGCATCGAGGGAGCGAACAGGCACGTCCCCAAAGCATATTGTGTCCTGTTCCTGTATCCTTTAGCTTTTTTATTTTTTCGCTTCGTACACACACACACACGTATACACGTACAATTGCAGCTTCGTGTGCTGTTGGCCACAACATCATCAACTTGAAGTCTTTGTTGCTGGGTGAGAAAAGTTTTTTGGACTTTTGTTGTATTGGTGCGTTCCCCTCAATCGGATTAAAGGGTTTCAAATCTAAAATTGTAAAACTTCTGTACAATTTTTGCATCTGATTGCGTAAACCCTCCATTAGCATTTGTTTTTAGTTGCTAGTTTTGTTTTGATACAAGGTTCGTCTCTCTCGCCTAGGGATTATCAGGTTGGCTTATCACTGTGGAATTGGCCTGTGACACATCCAGGGCTGCAAACCCATAGAAATTTTGGCAGCTCCGAACCGAAATTTGTCGGATATTTGAGGTTCAAGTTTTTTGGGCGAAGGCCTTCGATTTGGATGGGATTATTCAAAATAATTTAAGGTCAAATAAATTTCCACTAAAGTAATGTTAAACTCTTATTTTGTAAATCATTTAATAAGCTTTGGAGTCGAGGATGCTAAAAAATGGAGGCAAATATGGGTGGGGATTTTAATGGTAATTCTGAACATTTTTATAGATTTTTTCATTATACTTTCCTGCCGACCAAAACCGTCGGGATAACAAAACAAGTCGCCAGGCAGTTGATCAAACTTGTTCATGTCTTTAATTTGTCTTGAATCGAACCGAAATTTTAGTTTCGGAACAGGTTAAGGTTAAGCTTAAATTCGGTTCGGTTCACAGTAATCTGAATCTCGAAATTTCGGTTTCGAACCAGTTCGGTTTAAACCCGGTTGGTAACATCAACCAACATGAAATTGTCTGCTATTCGTGTTAGAAACATGCAGATCAGTGGAATTTATTTAAACCTCTGACGTAAATATGGCGATGATGACGTATGCCTCTGGCTGCTTTACTTTTCTGTTCTGTTTACACACATTTTACACTTGCTCATTGATTTTTTGCCTTGTGCGTAGTAGTCTCTCTGTGTGCGTGTGTGTGTGAGAGAGTGATAATCTAATCTAGTCACTGCCGGCTGCCACCCGCGCCTCCCCCTACGCGCTTTATGCTCCTCTCTAGTCGATGTTTGTTTTTGTCGCGCGCGTGTTTGTACTCGCTGTTGTGGGACGCTTTTGGCCATGGGGTGAAAGCGCCACATTATAGTTTGTCCAATGGAGCAGACGACGTACAAAACTCGCGGCAAAGATTTGAAAAAACATTTTCATGTTTGTAAACAGACCGGGCAAAAGTAAATTTTGTTTTTGGCATTTCTTTTATCACTCTCTTTCTCTCTCTCTCTCTCTCGCATTGATTCTCTTGACATACAAATTCTGCTTTCACATTTTCATTCATGCATTTTTATGTATCGTAGGACTTCGAGCATTTACTAGAAATAATCAGTCATACAACTTTGTCAGATTATTATTATAATTGGTAATATCAAATAAAAACTATATTTAATCTCATGCGCTTAACGAATTATGTTTTAAAGAAACATTTAGCCCAAAGTGTGGAAGCATAGATGCTGGGCTGTGGTTGAAATTGATAAGAGGAAGGCCAGGAAACAGTGCGATTACATGGAATCTGTGCAAAAGAATTCTTTATTCAAAAGTCAGCTGGCGGGACATTTACCGATTTGTGATGTGGTCGCTGCTGTGTGTTGCCAACAAGGTGAATCCGAGGTGGGTTGGTCCCGAGCCACAGTTGTAGACTGGCTATACTTCCTCAGAGAAGTCGGCATTGATTGTGTGAGTTAATTGAGAGGGCCAGCGACTAGTCCAAAATTGGCCGCCAAAAATTTAAACTGTGGGAGGTTGGTGGAAGCCAATGGAAAGGAATCATTTTATAATAGCTACTCCCCTAGGGCAAAACTTTTATTTCGACCGGTTACTGTTCGACAGTTCGACCTTCTGAAGGAACAAATCGCTCAGAAGCGTCCGGTTTTGACGAATAGAAGAGGAGTTGTCTTTCATCAGAATAACGCCAGACCAAACACGGCTTCAGTTACTCGTCAGGAGCGTCAGATGTATTCCGGAATTAGCACCAAGTGATTACTACCTATTCCTGGAAAGTTCACTTGAAGAGAGGTTTACGAAATCGGTTGCCTCAGTTTTTTGATTATAAGGAGCACAGTTTCTATGAGTTTTTTTTTTTTTTTGTAAGAAATGTGTTATTTATTAATTAGCCTTCTGCTACCATTTTTGGCCGTTTATACTAGTGTGTAGTATTGGGCTTACCGATAATGAGAAGGGTTTAATGAAATTACCTTCAAAATGTCAAAAGCTATCGAACAAAATGGCTTAGATCGGTTCATTTTTTATATACTAAATAAACTCTTAAATTTCATACAAAAATTATGGATTTAGTTTTACCACACCTTATACATCACCCCCACATGGCCACGGTCAAAAAACCCATCTCCATGGTGTTTAAATATGACATAGCATCGATTGTGCTGAGAGCTTCCAGGATATGAGTTGACGGCATTTCGTACATCCTATATGAGGCTCCAATCTGGCATAGTTTCATGGTGTTCTCTAGCTACATTAAAGTCGTAGGTGGGGCTTAGCGTCTATGTGCGCTCTGGGTTACTTGTGCGTACGTCAGGGTGTCGTAAAATGCTGCTTTGTTCATTGTCGCAATGATTCAACTTAGCTGAGCTGGCTACAGTAGCAAATGAGAGGTAAAGGGCTTCACGGCTGAGTGACCCTAGTCACAGCAGCAGGAGCATTGCCTAATATCAAAGTTGTTGCCATCTCTATCTCGGAACATCGAGATGTGAACTTTAACCTAATTCCATTTTAGTTGAAAAAGATGTTTTAGGATCTGCCGCCTGAAAAGATTCGGCCTTAATGGCGGCCAGCGAGGAATTGGATATGCTGTGAAAGATGCCGGCGCAGGTCTTGTTCGAGAGTGAAAGATTTCAGACTAAAAGGGTGCAATTATCCAGTATAATGTGCAGCAATTTAGTCGAAGATAAAGTAATTTTATACAAGCTGATGTCTAAGGTTAACTCTGGTAGGCAGCACTCCCTCGTATCATACATCCATCTCCATTTGATGTCCTGACAGACATTTGTCTACAGCTTCCTACATGCACGCAAGATCCGTCCTGTAGTGGGCGACCATCTGCGTTCATATTTCTGGCAATGTTCCCTCGCCAAGACTGGAATTGTACTCGTCTATAAAAGCCTCAGGCTTGGCTTTAATACACGATTTTAAGAACTTATTTGGGACTGTCCGTTCATGATGCCAACTAGGGCTTGCATGTGTGTGTATCGGCTTGCATTTTTAGTCTATTTCTGTCTGTTCCGCTTCTATAAACTAAGATCCTTTGGCCAGTTGCAACTTTACTAATTTGTTGTTTGCTTTTTAATATTTCAGCCTGCCGTGGAGCATACCATGGATGTACAAGTCAAGCAAAGAGATTAGCCGAATCCTTTGAATTTCAAATTCAAGATCCTAACTTAATTTAGCCAAGTGTAGCGACTGCCTAGCCTAGCCTAACAGCCTACAACAGACGGTTCCAAGCCACAAAAAAAGAAAAAACAAAAACCAAAACAAAACCACAAAAACCATATAGCAACAACAACCAGAACATTTTTGTGTGTTATAAGCCCAAACATGACGACCGACACCCGCCGACGCGTTAAGCTTTACGCTCTCAATGCGGAGCGGCAGTGGGATGATCGTGGCACGGGCCACGTCTCCTCCACATTTGTGGACCGACTGAAAGGTACGTCCGAAGATAAATTGAGGGAGAATAGTCAAGACCGATGTCCTGATGCTCTTGCAGGCATTTCCCTGCTGGTGCGCGCCGAGTCAGATGGCTCTTTGCTGTTGGAGAGCAAAATCCAGCCAGACACCGCCTACCAAAAGCAACAGGACACACTGATTGTGTGGTCCGAAGGCGATAACTTTGATCTGGCACTGAGTTTTCAGGAGAAGGCTGGTTGTGACGAGATATGGGAGAAGATATGTCAGGTAAGTTGTGGGCTCTTGTCTTCGCCATTTGAACATCAACTAATGTTGACACTGCTGCAGGTTCAGGGCAAAGATCCATCGGTGGAAATCACACAGGATATTGTGGAGGAATCGGAGGATGAACGTTTCGAGGACATGTCAGATACAGCGCCACCCATAGAGCTGCCTCCCTGTGAACTCTCACGACTGGAGGATATCTCTGAGACTATCCAAAGCTGTCTCTCCACGCCGCTGCGCAAGGAGAAGCTGTCCATGGCCCTTGAATCGGAAAGCTATATCAAGAAGCTTCTAAATCTGTTTCATGTCTGCGAAGATCTCGACAACACCGAGGGACTGCATCATCTGTTTGAGATATTCAAGAACATTTTCTTGCTCAACAAGAATGCCCTCTTCGAGATTATGTTTGCCGACGATACCATCTTCGATGTGGTGGGCTGCCTCGAGTACGATCCGAGCGTGGCCCAGCCCAAGAAACATCGACAGTATTTGAAGCAGTGGGCCAAGTTCCGTGAGGCGGTGCCCATCAAGAATCAGGATCTGTTGGCCAAAATCCATCAGACATTTCGGGTGCAGTACATACAGGACATTATACTGCCCACGCCTTCGGTTTTCGTCGAGGACAACATGCTGAACACGCTCTCCAGCTTCATCTTCTTCAACAAGGTGGAAATTGTCACGATGATACAGGAGGACGAGCGCTTCCTGGTTGACGTCTTCACAGTGCTCACAGATAACGCCACCGGCGACACCAAACGACGCGACACGGTGCTGTTTCTGAAGGAGTTTTGCAATTTTGCACAAAATCTGCAGCCACAGGGCAAGGATTCGTTTTACAAGACGCTTACCTGCCTGGGCATACTCCAAGCGCTGGAGCTGACGCTGGTTAAGAATGATAAAAAGACCAAGGCGGCCTCCATAGACATACTCACCGCCATTGTGGAGTTCTCGCCGCTGGTGGTGCGCAATTATACCCTGAACCAGGTCAATCGGCCAGAGGGCGTAAGTTTGACATCTCTCTTTCAAAATTTCCGCCAACTCACCCTCACCAACTCTAATCCATAGGATCGCATGTTGCTAAACATTGCCATCGAACAAATGTTGAATGACTCGGAACCAGAGTTGGGTATAGCCGTGCAATTGATGGGCATTATCAAGATCTTGCTGGAGCCGGAGAATATGCTGACCGAGAAGGGTGACTTTCTCAATTTCTTCTACAAATACAGTGTCCAAACGCTAGTTGGTAAGTCCCTGTAGGAGGTCTGTTATTAAACTACCTACTAACCATTTTTTTTTACAGCTCCACTGATGCTCAACACCATGGGCGATCGTCCACAGAACGAGGACTATCAGACCGCACAGCTACTGGGCATTGTTTTGGACATTTTGTCGTTTTGCGTGGAGCACCACAGCTATCATATTAAGAATTTCTTGTTACAAAAGGATCTCCTCAAACGAATTCTGGTGCTGATGAAGAGCACACACACGTTCCTTGTACTCGGCGCTTTAAGGTTACTGCGCAAGATAATTGCACTCAAAGACGAGTTCTACAACAGGTAAAGCGGGAGAACTGCTGGTATGGGATCTATCTATAATGGATATTAACTCTGCTAATCACATTTTCAGACACATCGTCAAGTGCAATCTGTTTGCGCCCGTCGTGGATGCCTTCATTCGTAACAATGGTCGTTATAATCTTCTAGAATCCGCCATTCTGGAACTATTTGAGTTTATAAAACTCGAGGATATACGCACCTTGTGCGTTTATTTTGTTGAGAACTTTAGCAAGATATTTGATGAAATCGAATATGTGCAGACATTCAAATATTTAAAGAACCGCTACGATCAGTACCAGGATCGACTCAAGGATCGCGACAAGATGGAGAGTCGTACCGATGGGTAAGTATAAATCAAAATGTCTCCCCCAATTATGCTTGATTGATTTGCTTGGATTCTTTTTATACAGTAGCCTGCCATTAATTCGTAGCGGTGGACGATTTCGTCGTGATCAACGTCAAATGGAGGAGGAAGAGGAAATGTGGTTCAATGAAGAAGATGACTTCCCCGAGGAAATTGACTCCTACAACAATGTTATTAAATGTAAGTAGAAAGAACGGATAAGCTACAGTCTGTTTTCATGGGGAATTACAAAAACATTTTTCTATAGGCGAACCGGCTTTTAGAAGGTATCTGAGAGATATGGTTATCTTGGTTCCATTTTTTTTGGGCTTAAACTGTCTTATTTTATTTAAATACAGCAAATATTGTTTGAGGACGTATTAAAAATTCTCTAGGTAAATTTTTATTTGCTTTACTTTTATAATGGCGGAAGAACTTCAGGGATTTGAATTCAATTTCGATGAAGCCTTATTATTATTAGTCGATTGAGCTTTGACTGTCTGTTTGTTTCTACGCGAACTTGTCCCTCAGTTTTGAAGCTACCATTTTGGTAGATGTTCACCATACGACAATGATGTTTAATTGTCGTTGTAAAGGTCCGGCAAGTGGCATGAGTAGGGCTGACGTTTTGACGGGTTTGACAATCCTGCTGACCCCATTCAGTACTCCCTGAATCAAGCTTGTGGGGGCTAAAGGGGACGAACTCTGTAGTTTTTGTCGTTTCCACGGCATGAGCAATAGCTTTAGTGTAAAGTAATCAAATACTCTGGCCAAACGTCCATTTAGATAACGCAGGAAAGCTGGGTTAACTGGATACCATACTTATTTAACTGCGTGAACTCCGATTGAGGCTTTGGTTTTATGTCATATGTCTTTGCTAACTGAAAGTAACCATCCGTATTTTAATTCCTCTTTCAGCCGTCAGCGAAAAGAATGGCCCGCAGCAAACACAAAACCAGTCACAGCAGCAAAAATCCTCGCCGCCGCACAGCACGTCACCTCATGGCGGTCTGTTGGGCAATTTAAATTCCACAGCGACAGCAACTGCCACCTCAGTATCACCAGCTCCGGCGGTTAGTGGTAGCAGCAGCCCGGAGGCGAGTAGCGCCGAGGAGCAGGCACAGGCTGCCGTGCATTTGGCAGCGGCTGCTAACATAGCACTGCAGCACCACCAACAGCAACAACAGCAGCAGCAGCACCCATTCCAGCAACAGCAATCAAATCCCGAGATTGCAGAGCTGCAGCAACAGCTGAGCAATGTAGAGGCGGCACAGAATTCAGAATCGGAAACGAGCACAGCGAATGCCTCACCTTCGCTTGAAGCTTCAACGTTGTTGTCATCTTCATCTTCCTCATCGTCGTCATCATCATCCTCATCATCTTCATCCTCAGCTTCATCATCGCCGCCGGCTCCCACAGTGGCCACAGCTCTGTCCGATTCAGCGACTGTGGCTGCGGTGGCCGCCTCACAGTTTCTGACAACAATTGCCTCGGCCATGGCTGCTTCGGCGGCAGCTACCACGCCGAGTCTGGCACCAGCCCCGGAACCAGCACCGGCAGTAGCCGCCGCAGACAGCTTAGAGCCCGCCGCCACAGCTGACGCTAGTGAAGCCGCTGCCCACTCAAAGGAGAGTGAGGACAAGAAAGCGGTGGCCAGCAGTAGCAGCAGCAGCAGCAGCACGGAAGCGGCAGTGACTAGTGAAGCGGACAAAGAGACGACCAAAAAGGTAAGTTATCTTGAGTTCTCCATAAGGTTAAGCCTAAACTCACGACTGTTGCAGGGTCTGGTGGACTATGAGAGCGATTCGGGCGAAGATGACTACGAGGATGATGAGGACTCTGATGGGCCACAAGCACAAAAACGAGCTCGCCTAGCATAGTTAAGCAATTACACCCCTAGCAACATCCACACCAACGAATGCAAGGATCGAACGGCACCTGCGGGCGCCCCTCCGGCCTGTTGAGACGCAGCAGTGAAAGAGCAGTTAGCAGGACGATGCGGTACGATGTAAGATCGAACAAGAAACAAAAAAAAACCACACATAAAATTAAATTTTAGCATAAAAAATTTATTTTAAAGAAAACAAAAAACAAAATCCCTAAAAAAGTAAAAGAGGAAAATATAAATCTTACTTTACTAAATTAAATAATTATGCATATATATATATATATATATATATTAATTAATATATATGTATACAAATGGAAAATACAATTAACTAAGAGTGTGTGTGTGAGTAAACGCACACAACCAGACACACACACGCATTCACATAAAACCCGCAATTAAGTGAGAAAGTTGGGGGAAAAAAGAAAAAGCATTAACGAAAGAAACCAAAATAATTATGTATTTAGTAGTTCAACACACACACACACACAGTGACAATTACCAGGCAGTGTAGCTGGAGGTCAGATTTTACCCCTCTTTTATAAACAAATCCTGTAAAGTTGACCTTTTTTTGTGCAATATTTAATAGTGTGGGTATTTTAAGAACAATTGCAAATCGCTGTCATCCCCGCTAATCAACTAGAGAATTAATATTTAAGAATTTTTTCCAAATATACACAGTATACAACAAAAAGATCAATATTAGGGCATTGTCTATGAGCAACAGAAAGAGAGATAGAGAGGGGGAAGGGCGTCTCCTGCTTGTAAACAACGCTTGTAATTTTGCACAAAAATAAACAATTTTGTAATTAAATCAATGGATGTGAGTTTGCAATTGTTTTTAGAAATTGCCAAGCGCTAAATTGCCTCAAAGTGGCGAATGGGCAGTCCGGCATGTTATTCGGCATAAAAAGTAGTAAAAGAGCAAGTTTTGTTCCTTTTTAAAACGCTGAACTGACATGAAAACTGTAAGAGAACAAGATTCGGCTCAAAGAAGATGCTCTGAAATGATTCGGTTTTTAACCAGACCCTGAAAAGAATCCAGCTCTAGTAGGTGAAAAGCGTGCAACCCTGGCAGGTTTTCTACTCCAAAAGCAAGAAAATCTAGGGAATGCAAATAGAAACCGAAATTAAACGTGTGTAGGCTTCTAAACCAATCCTTTGTATATTCAAAAATCGTCGAACTTAGCTAAAGCTCTTTTAATCGATTCAGCAATAAAAGAACAATCAACATCAAGGAATGCAAATCGGTTGTAAACCGAAAAGAGACGCTCACAAACCGAACCCATTGGCCCTATTAAAACACCCAACTAAGAAGTGAACAATTTTCGGCTTAAAAAACAATTTAAAACCATAATAAAAAAAAGCATTGAACCGAACCATTGGTAGCTGAGCTGAAAACAGCAAGAGAAAAGCCATTTGGCTCGGAACCGAACCGTTATGGCTTGCTTGTAAACCGAAACGTGAACCAAATTGTACATGTGTTCTCTAAAAAATGTAGGAAAAACCCAAAAAAAAATGTTCGACATAGCAGACATTAAACAACAACGTGTTTTTAAGCTTACCAAACATAGGTTTTGGTAAGGTTCAGCTCAATATTTTATAACAAACGTTAAAATTTCATTAAAAGTCCTTAAAAAAAGCTATCTTGTAATCATTTAGCGAATGTTTCAATTTAAAGCCCCATTTTAAATTAGGTTGGCAAACATCTTTCCAATATTTGACTGATCAGATTCGTTTTTGTGCACACTAGTGAATTTATAGCGAATCTTTAAATTTAAAACTAGGTTTTTTGTCTCCAAACAAACATTGCAAACATTTTTTGTTATTGTTATTTATAATTTTTATATTTTTAGAATTTTGCTTAAAATTGATATTTTGATTCGCAAAAGTATCGCATTTACTTACTTCTGAGAACAATTATGAAATATTTATCGAATGTTCGTTAAATGCTCGCTTTATTTTTCTTCCAAAGGATCCGAACCTCACAGAACTGGTATAATTCGACTTTGAAATCCACTTTTAAAGAAGTTTATGGATATATTCCACTAATTGGACGGTATTGGATCAGTGCATTAAATCATTTTAACGAATGTTTGTCAAAAGATCATCTTTTCCTAACTATGGATTAGGGAACTGAACCATGCCGAAAACAGTAACGTGATCAATAATTGAGGCTTTCGGAAGGGAAATTTAGAACCTTCTTAGACAGTCGGCTTCTTTTTGGAAATCAGTACGTATCGAAAACGACTCAAGATTACTTCTTTTTCAAGATCTATATGGGTAAATAATTATGTTACTGGACAATTTTTAATCCGAAAATATAACACATATAATTCTGTTTGAAAGGGAGTTGAAAATCTAAGCTAAAGCTTGGTGATCGAAAATTGTTTAGAATTGTAAATTTGAAAATATGGCCGATAGAGTAATTAAGTACCACCAACAAACAAAAATTTGTTGTTTTTGCTGTGCCCTTGCTTTAGCTGTTGGACAACTTTACAAATTTTGTTTGAGACCAAAAAACTTTCTAGTCCCTTGAACCTTGTATATAATTTTAGTCAGTCTGTCTCTGCCTCCTTATACAATCCATTCATAAATTGACCTGCTTCTACACACACACACACACACACACACATTAATGTGAGAGGACTGTAACACGTTTTGTATAATAGCATACTTAAAATAAAAAAAAAGAATCAAATTGTGGTCTGGGGGGAGGTATTTTTTTTGTACAACTTTTCCTTTTGTTTTCTTGCTTTTTTGCAAGGAAACTTCGCAGCAGCAGCATCTTTAGACTGTATAATTAAGTTACTGATAATGATAATTACGAAAACAAAAAACTAGAACTTAAACTTAAAATCAAAGCCACAAAATGGGAGGGATACAATTACCACAAACAATAAAATCGATTAGTCTGTTTATGCGTTTCCAAAACAAAAGTTGTTCTTATTTCTATTCTGTGTAACTCATAGTGAAGCCTACCCCACACACACACTCACACACTCACTCACACATCCATTGATGATATTCACCGCCACAGCTTATTCTAAAAGTAAACAAGTTATTTGTTAATAATCGTATTTGCCATGTGCGTAATATTTATTTTAGTGTTTAAATCCAATTGCAATCCATTCTGAAGGAACGGTTTCTCCACCACCCCCCACCCCCTCTCCCTACCCGGACTTAACCGACCACCCACATACATACATATAAAACATTAACTGAAGAGTACATATATCCTTCCATGTTGTTGTTTTTGTTTGATTGATTGAACTGCAGCCGCAAAAACACATAACAAAAAAAAATAAAACAAAAACAATAGTTTATACATAGTATTTATATATATATATATGTAAAACGAAAACAAAAAACAAATTGTGTATTGTATATGATATGCTGTCTAATCCCTAATCCTAACACACACACACATACCATTTAACATATATAATTTGAATATTTTTAGTTGTTTAAACACATCCACATGCAAAAACAAAAGCGATATATATAAACTCTATATATTATGATTATGAGTAAATTAAATCATAGTTTTTAATAGTTTTTAAACGGAAACAAATTGCAAATGCTCGCAAAGTGTTTTATTTCCCCAAATTACAGACAACAGCTGCTGTGGGTGGTAACCAGGCCAGGGACGGAATTAGGTAAGTTGGGGGCGTCACTAAAAAGGTATTGTTTGGGCCTCATATTGATCTCTGTTGATCTCTCTCGGCAAGAGGGCTACGCAACATTGTTGTATGCAGCTTAATCAAACTCTTTATGAAATCATTAAAGCGGCTTGGCTTTATTGTCGGGTGCAGTGCGTTAGAGGCTGATTCAAACTGCTTGGATATTTGGCGCCGCCGCGCACATGGAGACAGAACGACAATTGCCGTTGGAAAGTCTAAGGTTCAGTTTTCAGACAGGTTGCTTAGCTTATCAAACCTTAGGTATTGGTTCGAAATTGGTTCACGTAACCCTAGTTCGCAGAGATAGATAATTAGACATATATTTGATCAGAAGGAAGCGTCCAGCTTAAGCAGCTATTAATATTTATCATTAACAAATACCCGAATGGGTATAGCTACCCTACTTTGCCTGGGCTTTTCAATTGAAGCTAGCCTAACCGTAAATACGTGGACTTGTTTCGCCAGAACTTGGATATGGTTTTCAAATGGTAGTACTCCGATTCAGCACTATGAAGATGTAGCGCACAAAATCATCATCTCAATCATCTCATCAGCTCAATCTTTTGAACATCAAGTCGAGTTTCCTTTTAAAATATAGCATATTTAAATATTAAGCATTCGAAAAGTACCATCAAAAATATCATCGAAAAATAATATGAATATATATCGGAATATCGCATCGGAAAAATTTTGATAACGATATATCGTTTTTTTGGACAAAAATATCCATATTTTGATATTATATCTGCCAACTCTTATCCGTAGTCGAGTCGATTTGTCATTGTTGGGTCAAAGGGTCTAAGATGAAGATCGTCAAGGAAATTTCTAGCAAGCCGAAGAGGCTATTCTCCCCTTTCATGCTGGACCACTTAAGCTGGTTGCCGATTCTTTTCTATCAGCCACGTCAACGATTCTATTAAGCACTACTCCGCCCGATCTAAGTCTGCGGAAGTAGTTTCACCCACAATTCAGTTGTTTCTGTACTTTGTGCTAGGGCGTTGCTTTATAGATGTGTTGAGAGACAAGCGATCGAGTAGTGTTCTTAAACCAGTACTCTACTTCCCGCGCCGCTCAGCGCAACGTTATTGCCTCTTTCTTGGCAATCTACTTTAGCGGTGTTTTTGGAAGGTGGAAAGGTTCCATTAACACTTTTCGACTCTCGGTAGCTGCACCCGTTATCATGCCTTCCTGGAAATGATCCTGAGAGATCTGCGACGGCGTTCTGGGCATGTAGCACCACATTATCTCAGCCCAGGTATCTTTACCTTACAGCCCACCCCAACCTTTTTATACTCTGTACCGTAGGTACACAGAGTATTATAAGTTTGTGCAAAAGTATGTAACATCGAGAAGGAATCATCTCCGACCCTATAAAGTATATATATTCTTGATCAGCATCAACAGCCGAGTCATGTCCGTCATGTCCGTCTGTCCGTCCTTCCGTCCGTCTGTCTGTCCGTATGAACGCACAGATCTCAGAGATGGTAAGAGATAGAGGTTTGACATGTATAGGACATATGCTTCTTATGTCTGCAGGCAGATCAAGTTTATTTTCAATTTTGGCCACGCCCCCTCCCGCCCCCACAATTTAGAAAAAACGTCATATCTCCCACAGTTTTGAAGATATATGGATTGTTCCTTCTGGACATATTTAGTTATCAGGATAACTTATCGATCCGCCGATGGAGAAGATCGGTTGAACGGTTTTCGAGTTATGATCAAAAGACTGTTCGCTGCTATTGCAGCATCAAAATTTAAGCTGAGCGTATAATTTTCTTGGTACAGAGTATGTTATAGTCGGGCTTGACCGACTTTCTTTCATGTTTTCTTGGTACAGAGTATGTTATAGTCGGGCTTGACCGACTTTCTTTCTTGTTTTATTTGTATTTTCCCCAACACCAAGAAGAGTTGGTGGACATTCTGCTTCAATGCTCCGCCCCTGGATACCTTCGTAATGGTAACCATGACAACTTAACCAAGGACCAAACAAAAGCTGATGACCACTATTTTCGATCTTTGCTATATATCCAGTTAGTTTTGCGGAAATCGTTTTAGTTGCGAGTAAAATGTCCGCTGATGAGTCTTGGGTTTTTGATTCCTTGGTCTGCTTTCTGCATGGACCCGTCTGGAATGCACCACTGCAAACGTTCATTGAGCAAAACTCTTTAGGTAAGTGTGTACAACATAATGTTCGCCGTCATTCTGTGATTTATTGCTCCACAGTCTTCGATCCCAATCTGCAGTTGGATGAGAATAATCCCGATATCCGTTTGATACACGAGGAGTACAAGAATCTGGTGGACTTTATGCTGGGCAGTTTTATGGAGGAAATGCAAATTACACCGGACCAATTTGAAATGGCCTGCATGGAGGGTCGCCAGGGACAGGGTGAGAATCCGTTTCAGTTTCATCAGGTTCTATTTCAGCAGGTAGGTAGATTTGCTGCCGGGATTAAGCCTATTTCTCAATGTCGAACTTGTAGATTTGGGCAGCAAATGATATGAAGATTTTCATACGTATGATGACGCAACGCAATGTGGAGCTGCAGCTGCAGGCTTTGGATCTTATAGAGAAAAATCAATTGGCCCTTATCAGTAATGAAGTGGACGAAGACGACAATAAGAGTGGGTGGGTTAGGTGACTACTAAAAAAAATGCGATTCCATACTCACTTTAAATCCCTGCAGAGAAGCCTCCTTGGAGGTGGAACCACTTGCGGCCCAGCCAGTGGAAAGTCCAGAGGCGGCTCTCACTCCCGAGCACGAGGCCAACTTGGATTTGGTCAACGACAAATTTCAGCGTTTAAATTTGTTCTTCGAACAAGAGGACAAGGTGGATCCAAGTGCTGTGGTCTCGAGGCAAGAGTATTTGCGTGAACAGCGCGATAAGATATTGGAAATCAAAAAGCAAACTCGCTCCAAGCAGCTGCAAGAAACACTGTCACGCAGCAATCCACAGAGTGGCGAAGCCGTACGTCCTAGTTCCGCACAGGTGGCACAGCAGCTGCTCGAAAACGGTGGCAAGACCCTGGAGCTGGCCATGTCCACCACAGAGAATTCAGCTCTGCAGCTGCGACGCACACTGGCCAAGCGACTGCGCAGTGAGGTGGTGGAACACAATTAAGACTAGCTTTCAATGTGTTTGGTTCTTTTTAATTTTTTATTTATTGCAAGCTTCTTGGCCAGATTTGAACAGGGTGCGTCGTGTTGTGCTGACTAGTTTGATCTTAAGGTAACAGGCGCGGCTACCGCCCAGTCACGCCCCACACGCACACACAGTGTCAGTATGGGTGGTGTGTTTGTGTGCCTGGGCGAGAGCTACTTTAACTATGAATTTAGATTTCGCTTCTTCTCATCAATATAAATACAAATTAATACAAAATTAAATAAAAATATCGCCCTAAGTGGGCGACAGCAACGGATTTGAAAATGTTTGCAGATTCCTTAGGTGGGTATACGGTCACGTAAATACGACATTATGGCTTCAGTGCCCTTCATCAAAACCTGATGGCGTGGCTGGCGAAAGGGATTCCCAACGAGTTCCAAGTGGCTGAAAAAAAGAACGGAAGTAGATAAAAAGAAACAAATTATTAACTGATCAGAGAAAAATACGAAAAGAAATTGCATTACTAGATTAGATGACAAGAGATTTAAGACCGACTGCTCGAGGCCAAGTAGATTCAATGCGTACGGGTTTGGTCCGAGCCGGTTCGGCTCAAAACCGGTTGCAACCCTGTAAGGTGGCATTTTTTAAAAGTTTCGAAAAAATTAAATTACACGAAAACTTAAAGTTATATTGACAAGCAGTTCGATAGGTAATCGGCTAATTTCATTTGGACCAAGACTTTAAAAGACAATCTTTTAAAAGCGTCGCCGGCATTGACGACGCTGCGTGTCAAAATGGAAATTGCATAATGGTTGTCAAATTTAAGTTTTTATCATAAATTTTTGTTTTTTCAAACTATTTACCGCCCATAAAAAAACTGATTTTTAGGTTCAGTGCACAAAATGAACCAAGATACTTGTATTGGTATAGAAAAAACCTATTGATATACAATTACAGCTGCAGGTAGCAGTATCACTTGAAAGGATACGTCAAATTGTCTATCATGATACCGTATTACTGGAGTTCAGCAGAAAGATCAGGAAAACGTATGATTGATCAGGGAGCAAGTTCTTCTGCTGAACGCGGCCAATGTCTTTGGTGCGGTTGTTGTGAAACAAATAAATACAAAATTTCTGGAACATAACATATAATTTAAGCTAAAGCTAGGTACGGAGAAGCTGAGAATTTTCTCGGAGCCCATTTAATTACATAGCTCAGAGAATGCGCTGCAGAAAATTCACAGAGCACATTCTCAAAGCGGGTACGGAGACACCACAAATGCGCTCTGAGAACGAGCATGGCCTGCCAACTCGTTTTTTGGCAAAACAGCTGAGAAATTCTCGCAGGGGGTCAAAGAAATTATCAAACATGTTTGATAATTGTCAGAGGTTCCTACGAGAAAAAAAATGGAAGCAACAAAAACAAATAAAATCAACACAAAAGGCATTATTAGAACTCTACGGAGGACGAACATGTGGCGCCAATCGAAGCGGTCAAATCGCAACTCATTTTATGGGATTTGAGTAACAAAAATCATTTCGATGCAATTTGCATCCTCCATAAATGCTCCTCATCCTTCAGCGCCACCCAAAATGACCCCATAAAAACAACCATGACATTCCCCAGAGCGTCTTCATTCATCAAAGAGTCTACCAGTTTACATATTCACAAAATGATTAAATTTTCTTAAGCGCGCTTCGTTTTGTAAACAAACAACAGCCGTTTCAAAGACCGTTTCAGATTCAGTGACATTTGGCTGATTTCTGGTCACCCTACAGTCTCAGAGGCCGCTCTGAGAATTATGAAACAATTCTCGCTGCGAGAAAATTCTCAGCGTCTCCGTACCTAGCTTAAAAAAACAATCTAAACTCAAGTTTTCAGAAGGTTTAAAAGTAACCTTAAAACTAAAATCTTCTTCGCTTGAAGTTTTCGAGCGAGCTTAGAAACGGCCAGTCAACTTTGGTATAAAAAGATTAAAATTTAAAAAGCTGAAGGCTTTGATAAAGTCGGAGCGATGGGAGATAAGAGATTCAACTTAATAGTCCAAAGAATTTGTTAAACTGAGTGTCATGATAGTGTAGATTAGAACAAAGAAAAAAAAGACAATCTGCTTACGTGATTCTTGTGAGATTGCCCAAAATGGGTGGCACATACTCAATATCATTATTGCGCAAATCTAAGGTACTCAAACGTGGCATACTTTCCAATCCAGAGATGTTTAGTACTTTGATGTGATTCTCACTGGCAATCAATATTTCCAGACTCTGCAACTCGTACACCGAATTGGGGATGAAAGCAAAACTGCAAAAGATTGGCAAATGCTTAGGATTATTAATATCAAATGGGGTGCTAGGACCACCCACCGATTATTAGCTATATTCAGCTCACGCAGTGTATTCAAAACACCAAACTCCTTGGGCAGATCTTGTATGACATTGTTGGACAGATTGAGAAAAGTAATCCTAGTAAACTGGGAAATAAACGTGGGCAAATAGCTGATCATATTGTGGGCCAAGACCAGCTCTGTAACCAGATCCCGCATATGCTGTAAACTGAGCGAAATATAAATGGGAGAAGCTATAGAGAAGGTTTACATACCCATTTGGCAGCGAGCTTAGATGATTGCGGGCAAAGTCCACCACATGCACATTCTCCTCTTTGGCCAGCACAAACACTTGGTCGGGCACATGTGTAAGTTCCTCCAAGTTGACAGCCAATGTGCGTGTGTGTCGTAGCTTGTATCTAAAAGCGACAGAATAAATATTAGTCGGTATTAAGCTTAGAACTAAGACACACTACATCCAACGCGGATGCACGTAGTTTTGTGGAAAGATTGGCTGCTGCAGCGGCTGCGGCTGATGATACATGGTAGCATAACCATTGAATCGATTGGGTAAAGGCATTTGCTGCTGCTGTTGCTGCAGATAGTGGGCAGCATGACCATAGCGATGCTCTTGCGCATAATCTTCTGGCTCATATGGTCTTGCCGGAGTTTGGCGATTATACACCGGGCAATTAAAGAAGCGTGCGTCCATAAACTGCTGGCAGTGACACTGCTGCTGATGCTGCGGCCGATAAGTGCTGTGGCTGCATCTGGGTTTAGTCTACTGCTTTATACCACCCCTCTACCTACCTGTCAGGATAATTGCCGGGTATTTGTTCATTATCTGCTTGACCGCCGCTAAGCCGTTCTCCACTAGCTGCAGTCGCAAGATCCACTGATCCACCTGCTCCTCCTTCACGGGGTTTGGCCTGTGCGCGCTCATGCAGCACCTTTAAAATACGCGTTGTACCGCACTGCAAAATGTCGCGTCTTATGGTCTTAATGGGATTTCCATCCACCTGCAGGCTTATAAGGTGAGCCAACGATGCCAGTGTTACGGGTAGCACGCTTATTGAATTGTTAGACACATCCAAGCGATTTAGATTACGCAGCAGACACAGCTCATCGGGCAGCTCAGAGATTTTATTGTCGCGCAGATCGAGTATTTTCAAGTGGGGTAGATTGCCGCACAAAGCTTTGGGTACAGCCTAGAAACGTAATGAAAGTCACTGATTTCAATAATACTAAAACCAACTTACTTCAATATAATTATTGCTGGCGTGAAGCTCGGACAAGGCTTCGTTTCCCTCGAATTCTGGTAGTTCCATTATATTATTATGCTGGATATAGAGACACTGCAGTTTCCTTAGCAGGCCCATATCATCGGGCAAGCCAATTAGATCGTTTTGCATTAGATCCAGCTTTTGAAGAGCTAGGGAATTTGGAATGGTTATAGAATTACTTAAGGCAAATGACTAAATAAAGGACGACGCACACAGCGGGGGCCTCAGCAAGAAAAACGTTGCAAAAATCAACAATATAATAGAAAAGTTTTCTTTACCAATTAAATTTAAGGTTTTTTCTTAAGTTGGTGGTTATATCTTCATTTCTTATTTTGAATTTGATTCGTCTTTCTACTTAATTCATTTTGAGCTCGGTTCTTTGACTATGTGTTCCAGGATTTTGTCCAATATGATATTTGCCACTAGTGGAACAAATATCTGGTCGTATATGAAAAAGCTAGTCTTTTAAAACCTTTCAGGATCAGTTTTATCAATAAATCGACTTGCTGTGAGCCGTCTGTCTACCACTGCCTTTCAAATTCTTCGGATTCATTCTAAAACACAGTTCAAAAACAGTTCTTTCCCAGTCACCTGATTGTTTTGTCTGCATAGCCGATTTAGTCTGTTCTAAAAATTCCCTTCGATTTTAGGAAAATCCAATTTGAACCTAATAAACGTCGTCTGGATGTAGCATTGCAATAATCTATGATTTTAAATACAGGTTATCGCAAAATTGGGCAGCTTTCAGATATAGCATTCCGGTTGGACCTCACAGCTGCTTTGAAAGTTTGTATATTGGTCAGGGATGCAAACCGGTTCTGAACCAAAACGGGTTTGAACCGAACCGCTTATTTCAGCTGGTGAACCGAACCACAAACCGAACCGGCTTCCTTTAAGAATTACTGAACCAAGCCGAAATCCATAAATAAAAACGGTTCGGTTCGGTTCAGCTCTCTGACAAGTTTAAAGAAGGGAGTCGCTTTCCCCTAGCCAATGATACTTATCATTTTGGGAATTTGAATCGTTTCCCCAAGACAATTTTTCTACATATCGTTCGAGTCTCTACATTCTTACCTATGCCGGAACTTTTAAGGATGACCTAACGAAAATTTAAGAACAAGTAATTCTGCAAGTCTTCTGTAATTGACATCCGATCTCTTAATATACTTACCATCAATCTACATTCTTTTTTCTAGTGGACAATATTTGGAATTTTCTGTAATACCTTCACCTTAATTTAATGCTAACCCGGAGAGTTTTTATACTTTTCTATTCTAATCTTTTCTGGCCGACATTCTCTGTTTTCGAAGATCATTCCTCTAGGAACTTAAAGATGAATCCTTTGAATCCGGCATAATAAATTTGCGACATTCTTCTAAGGGTTTTAAAGATATTCAAATGGATTATATGAATTCAATTTGAAAGTGTGCAAAAGTCACATGACAATAGGTATCAAAATGAGAGATAGAGATATTCGGAAGTGGGTATTTAATGTTATTATATCAATTGATAACAACAATCAGAATCACGAAAATCTATTTCCACCAAACTTCTACTCAAAATCAATTCAAAAAAATCACGAAAATCTATTTCGTTTGGCTTTAAATCTCTCGTGCCTTCGGAAAAGATAGAGCCGTGATGGCTTTGCCAGATTAGATCCGATATTCGGATGATGTTACGCGCTTTATTAATATGTTCAAGACTGAGCCCACACTGCAAGACTCCTCCAATCACATTTTAAAATTTTGTTTAAGTTTAAGCATATTTCCGGATTCTTGCATTGCAGTTCAATCAACACGTTCTTTTGATTTCAAGGTTCTTTCGTGTTGTATTTCACTTGATTGAACGCCACTTGTAGTTTTTCTTGTTTCTTTTTTTTTTATATAAACAAAGAAAAGTCCTAATGTTCTTATTATTATGATAATATAAAACCAAATTATATAAGAAAACCTTTGAAATTATTAAAATATTTCAATTATTTTAAAAATGTTGATTCTTGCAACGAAAAAAGAATTGAGCCCCCTCTGTGTGACAATACAACTTACAGCGTATGTTAACAATATCAGGTGGAAGCTCCTTGATATGATTATAGGGCAACAAAAACACATTAAGACGCACCAGAAAACCAATGCCGCCGGGCAGAGTTTGAATATTGTTATGGCCAGCATCCTTATTGTTTAAATATTAAAGGTTAGCAAGCAATTTGGAGAGGATTTAAGGATGTTAGATTAGTCCAACAAGAATATTTGTATAATAACCCACAACCTATGTGAAGCCTTCGTCTGTTGTTTACCCATACTTACCAGAAATTCCAGCATATGCAGATCGCTTATGTCTGGATTCAATTCCGTGAACTCATTGTACGATATGTTGAGATGCCGCAGTTCCGGCAAGCTGTAAAGCTCACGCGGTAAAGCGTTAAGCTTGTTATGGCTCACATTCAAGCGCATGAGCTTTTCCAGTTTGCCAATCTCTGGCGGCAGTTTTACCAAAGCATTATCGTGCAGCTGGAGGAGAGATTTAGAACTATGATGTATTCTCAAGCGGATATACTCACTATCAACACGGTCAGCGACTGCAAATTCTCAATTTTCGGTGAAATGTGCGTTAAAGCATTCGAGCTTAAGTCCAGATTGTTCAAAGGCTCTTGATTCCACCAGGCGTCTTCCTCTTTGATTGAAAGTTTTTCCAAATTCGCTGCCTTGGTGTCGGCATCCGCCTCGTTGATGTCATAAAGTCGCTCGGGCACTGAAATCAATGAAAAGTTTGCATAATTAGTGGGCTACTCATCTAGTCTCTCGAAGCCACTTCACACTACAGTCATCTGGGCCGGGCTGCGGCTCTGGATCATCCAACTCTAGCTCATCGTCGGGATCCTCGCTCTCCAGTTCATCGGCCGAAGAGGCCATCTGGAATTCACGTATCTGATAGTAGCGCCTACGTCGCGGATAGGGAGCACACATACAGAATGATGTGAGTTGCTTGCGAGTGGGTTGCCTGGAGGATGCAATTTTGAAGTCCGTTTAAAGTTCTGTCAACAGCAAATGCGCAGCGCAAACTAACACGATGACTGGCACGCCAACTGGAACACCTTTATGATCACACTGCTGCTTGATGAAGCGTTAAACTAGCTGGACACCTTTTAAGGCCCGCCCATGGCCTTTTGCGTGATTACATGAACTGGAACCACAAGGCGCTGCTGTCGATGATATCGGTGCACATTGATTGCGATTGCTGCTGCGGCACGACCTTGGCCTTGGACTTCCAGCGCTGCATTTGCTCTGGTGTCACCACTGCATCGGAACAGTGTTTTTGTGTGTGTGTGTGCCTAACAATTTGTCAACTTACCACGTGCCATACCCTTGTTGGACAGATTTAGGGTGCCTGTCTTGCGGGCCAGCTTCCACAACTGCTGGGACAGCACTTGCTCATCTTCGTGGCTCTGTCGCTCGTGGAATACGGGTAGAAATGAACAGTTCGGCTTGGGGCGAGCCCGTTGTACTCGACTAGTTGGAATCCGGCTGGCTGTGGCACCGCTTCCTCCTCCTCCATGGCCACTGGGTGTGTTATTGCTCATGTCGTTGGGACTGCCGTAATGCGTGAAACAGGAATGGGCCAAGTCAAAATTCTCACCAAATGCAGACGAATTGCATTCCTGTGGCAGATTATAGGAATACGCAGCGTTCTCGTTGTTGTGACAGCTGTCGTTTGGAGAAGAGGAATTCAATATTTTGACAATTGTTTAATTGCTTTGGCGTTTTCGTTTTCGTTTTCGTTTTGATTGTTATTCTTTGACTTTCCACCTAACAGCTGACTCAAGTAAACGCTTCGTTTACCAGCACTGTTGGTTGGGCCGCTTGAATTTTAACGGACAATCGAAAATCTGAAATCGATTTATATGGCTTCGTAGGCGTAAATGCCCCAGCTTCTGATAATATTTCAAGAATGCAGTTTTGAAGATCATCAAACGAAATTAAATAAGCGATAGGGTTGATAGCGATATCTAAATTTTAGAATTTCTTTTATTTTGGGTGTTAGAAATTTGCTGTATTGGTTTCTCATTTCTTTTAATATTTATTTTAAGAGGGAAAATCAACTTTTTTTATTTGTTGCTCTATTTATCGACGACTCCATACCCTGGAATTTGTAAGCTGAATGGGTGGGCTTAAACCCCCTAACCACTCTCTCCCTATCGACGCCACTGTATTGAATATAATTGAGTATACCTATGAAAGTCTAAATATATATAGTATTATCCAAAATATGTAATTAAAAAAGACGGAAGTAGGGACAGTCTTCAAGAGTAAAAGTTCCACAGAATTAAGGGCAATCCATTAACTGAAATTGTCTTATAAATATATATATGTTCCAAAATTTTAGAGTGGCTCAAGATTATTTTGGCATTTAAATTTCTCGAAATGAATTGTAAGATCGAGACCGCATTGATTTTGAAATTTATGGTCAGCAACATAACAGGACGTAGTTAAATTTAAATTTTGTATCTGCATCTGGAATGAGAGGGGAAAATTAAAAAACTACAAAACCAAAGATTCGGTCCTAAACTTACTATATTATTCATAACATTTTTGATTTAAAACGAGCACCATTTTTATACCCTGTTCCCATTAAAAATGGAATAAGGGGTCGTCTGTCGAAATTATCGCAGAGACTATAAGAGATAGAGCCACACATTTTTGCATGAAAGAGTATATCGCATGTAGATCAAGCTTGTTTAATTTTTGGAAAATTCCCGCTCCCCTTTTTATCCACAAAAACCGTCAGATTCACAATTTTCAAGTTAAAGCCTCGTAGTAGTTTAATATACGTCAAGCAAGGCCCAATATCTATCTATTCTAAAAAAAACAATCATATCGGACAAAAAACACAATTCAGCTTGTAGAAGCGGAGGTTACCACATCGTCAGTTAGAGCTAAAGCGGCTTTAAGGACAAAATAAGGTTGCCTACTTTCAGATTGGCCCTTTAATAGCTGTTACAAAAACCGGTTACATTCAAATTGAAGAACAAACTTTAATTTATTCAATTACGAACCAATTTATAATTCAGGGTTAACGAAATGCGTTTGTGTGTATGTTATAAGCTATTTACACTAGGAGTGCGTTATGCGTTAATAGCTAAGAATTAGCTTTATTCCTATGCAAAACAAGTAAGGGCGCTGCAGTCGAGACCACAAAATACCCTGTTCATTTGTTTGTTTTTTAATTTTTGAAGATGAATGTAACCGGTTTTTGTAAAAAAAAAATTGTCATCCTAAATGCAGGCAACACTTTTTTCTAGTCCTGACCAACAACTGGGGGGGTGCTCTTATCAGCTCAACTGTTTCGCTTATAGCTCCGGTGTTTTTTGTCCGATCCCGATTCCCATTTTCAATGGGAACAGGGTATAAAAAGCTAATTGTTGGCTATTAACGCATAACGCACTCCTAGTGTAAATCAACTTTAAGGGGGTGTGTGTATAGATTCTTTAAAAATGATCGAAAACAAATGAATAGGGTATTTTGTAGCCGGGGTACTCCCACTGCAGCTCCCTTACTTTTCAGTATTGGTGATATATTTAAAGAATGAGCTATGACAATGCGCAAAATCCACCTGGATTTGCAAAACCAGGAACAGGAGGGTGTTGGTTGGTTAGATATTTAGTGTTTAATATTTAGTGCACATTTTTATAAACTATACAAATTTATGTTTTTTGTCTAAGCTTCCCTTTCCTCTTCTGGTACAAAAGATTTTTTTGGAATAGTCGGACCTTTTTAAAAAAAATCTTCAAAAATCTTCAAGCTGCCGATCGAAGTGCATATACCCCTTGTATAGCAATCATATCAATTTATCTGGGGCAATGTACGAGATGCACCGGTGTTTCTATGTAAATTGCTTGGAATAGGCTAAGCATGTGGCTAGCTACTAATTGATTCGATCATGAACCTAAGTCCATACACGTGGCGTATGCGCAATGTGCCAGCAGCTAAAAGGTTTACACCGGCTAAGCCGGCTGTATTACAGTATTGGTACTCACTTCATCATCATCAACTGGTTGCAACTTAATCCCGCTTGCGCTTGCTTTGGTGTGGCTTCCTCTGGGGACGAGATCAAATAGAATGGAAGTTACTTTAAACCAAGGTCA
Organism: Lordiphosa fenestrarum; assembly: GCA_035044985.1. Taxonomy (NCBI): domain Eukaryota; kingdom Metazoa; phylum Arthropoda; class Insecta; order Diptera; family Drosophilidae; genus Lordiphosa; species Lordiphosa fenestrarum. The sequence goes on along the minus strand of JAWNNO010006358.1, from coordinate 234,115 downwards.
GTGAGAAAATGTATTAAATTTCGACAAATGTTTTCTGACTTAAGGTGGTGGGAAGGGAATGGATGGGTGGATGGGCAGGCCGAAGCGGCAAAAATGCCGAGTCTTTGGTCAGCTAGCCCACCAGTACAAAAGTCTGTCAATCACAATTATGAATAACACTGACGGAGGGTCAGTTGCCTCCAATTGGTTGCCAGACGCCGCCGCCACCCCCTCTTAGAATGTGGACTTAGTCGACGAGGTGAGACCGCTGGGGAAAACTTGCCAGTTGTTGTTTGGTTTTCTAGCTGGGTGTTTGCGTGGATTACTTACCTACACAAATGGCAGCTGGCGTCTTGAAAAGCTTTATACGCGATTTTTTTGCGGTCAGTTGGAAGGGCCTAAAATTATTTAAGAAATTCGAAAAACTTAATAATTTTGTCTGACCGAATTAAAAAAAAATGTGCCTAAACGTTGAATGACAGAATTTTATATGTTAATCCAAGCTTAAAGCGAAGCTTTGAGGCGAAGTGTTTGAAAAATGCATTAAAAGAAGGGTAGCAGTGCAATGGATAAACACCATTCGTATGAATAACAAAAAATGGCTTGAACACGCCTCTTACTTACTAGTTATATTTCAAAGCAAAAGATTTCCAGAAAAGGACAAGAGTCTTAAAATATAATTTTAGATTCTTAAGTAAACAATTTGTGGTGCAGTTGGTAGTGTGTGTAATCTTGCTGTGTAAGAGGTCGTGGTTTCGATCCCGCTTCGAAACATCTAATGAAAAAGTATGAAAAAGTTGGGCTAAGAAAAAAAAAATGTATATCTTTTCTTGGAAAACAATTTTACTAAATTTAAAACTGCAACTAACCTCAAGGATTTAATAAGCAAACATATATAAAGAAAGTCCAACTCTGAGTCAGCCCTTATTCTCTATTATAAACATTTATTTAAGTCGAACTACCCGTGAAAAAACCAGGGCTGCAAACCCATCAAATTTTTTGGATCTCCGGCTCGCGGGTTCGAACCAAAATTTACCAATGGTTCAGGTTCAGAGTTTTGAGGTTAAAAGTTTATGGGCCAAGGTTTTGGTTCGAACCTTGGTTCAGCCCATGCTTTATACACGTTTATATGGTAATCGACCTAAAACCGACATAGACTATTAGGGAATTGTCTCAATTTTGGGTTGGGATTTGATTTTACAATACTTTCTATAAATTGAAACATTTTCACACTGCTTCTGACCATCATGTGGATAGTTCCATCTGGATAACAGAAAAAATCACTGGGAAATAGTTCAAATCTATCATTTTTGAACCGAACCGAAATTTTAGGTTCGGAACGGGTTCAGGTTCAGCTTTAATACCTTAAGAGGTTCGGTTTAAGGTTCGGTTCACAGTAATCTGAAAGTCGGGATTCCGTGTTCGAACCAGTTCGGTTCAAAACCGGTTTGCAGCCCTGGAAAAAACTAGTCATCGACTAGTCAACTAGTAACCGAACCGCTAATTCCCGCTGGTAACCCGAACCTGCTTCCTTTTTGAAACCACAAAGCAAAAAGGTTCGGCTTAAAAGACTTAAATAGTACTGAATCCATTTTGTAAAAAAACTACTTGGTCCACCGTTATTAGCAGCGGGGAGAGTATCTCTCTTACTAAATACGGGAAAGGACATACACAAAAGCGACTGTCTGTTCTACTCTGCCTCTCGATGTTTTTGCGCGAATGCTGCTTTGGAATTCCCAAACAGTTATGCCAGCCTCCTTTGTGGTGTTGTGTCGCTCTTTTAAAGTTGTGCGAAAGCATAACATGACCTCTGATTACTTCATATGTCCAGAATGTACGAACCTTCTATCGATAAAATTCTGGGACTTGACATGACGTGGCGTAGCTGAAATTGGAAAGTTAATTTTCCCCATAGGCCACATGGGCCCGCTGCGACACCATATATTCCTTGTTAAACCCTATTAGACCCTGGGATGATCTTCGATGGACTGAATGACTTAAGTGGAGCTGGCAACTCTAGCTCGGTTATCTCTGAGAGGTTGAGTAGATGGGGTTGAACAAGTAACCCAAGTCTCATCCTTCTAAATGGAATTTTTACTTTCCGCGATGCTGAATTAACAGCTCAAATTGTGTCAAACAATCGAACAAAAAATTTTCCAAATTTTTGTAACGCATAGAAGGAACCATTCCCGACCACATAAAGTATAAATATTCTTGATCAGCATGACGAGCTGAGTTGATTTAGCCTTGTTCGTCTGTCCTTCTGTTTTTACGCTGTCTCCTCCGTCAGTTTTAAAGCTATCGCTACCAAACTTTGCTCCAAATCTTCTGGTACAAGTAGGGTTCTTGTTTTGTTTTTAATGTAAACCGCTTTAAAATCGGCATATATATATTTTATAAACTTTCAAACAATTCTTCAAAGTTTTGTCAAAATCGGATGACTATAGCTAATAGCTGCCATAGGAATGATCGGTCGATAAAATAGTTTTAGTGAGAAAAACTTTTTTGTTTTCAAAGAAAACTCCTCCAAACTTTGTATTTCTTAGTTTGCTAAGCTTTCCCATAATTCTACTAGGTTTGGTCGAAATCAGACATCTATATAGTATAGCGGTCATAGAATAGTGGTGTCAGAAAAGTAGTCTTAGTGAGAAAAACTTGTTTGTTTTCAGTGGAAGTGCCCTTCAAATTCGTAAAAAATCGTTCTGCAATGCTATACAAACTTCGGCCGAGCCGAAGTTAACTTTCCTCTATTTTTTAAAGTGTTTATTTACTGTCTTACAAAGACAAAATGGATTTGGAATTATACCTTCATAATTTTTAGAGAAACTTAATTCAAAATCAGAGATACAAATCGAAATTGCCTTTACCATAATGATTTTTTGTGTAATTAAGAATTTAATTGTCGTTATGATTTTTTCGATAACTGTTATTTAAAATTTATTTAGTGGTAATTCAAATTACAAGAAAATGTTGAAAATTGGACAGGTAATTCAAATTTTCAGCTTTGCTTGACATTATACAGAACGTTACTTTATCGTGGCCAGGTGGCCCTTTGTGTGCCCACTGTGCAAAGGCTAGTCAAGTGACTTGGGTGGGAACAACTACAGCTGAAGGCACACGTGGTATGCGGTAAAGCAACAGCATGGAGGGATAATCCAACTTAAGCCATGGCCAGCAGCGAACGTAGCTGGGATTAGGGCACAAATCTGAGCAATCAATAGTTGATCCATTTCATCCAAAACAGGTCAAATACGATGGTCAAGCACAAGATCCACAAGCCGAGAGACTGGATGGCAGTGGTCGTTATTACCCCAACTGTTCCTCGGACGTCTGGTTGCGTTCGTGTGAGCGTGAGATAGTAGATCCTATTGAGGGTCATCTGAGTGGAAGTATACCCACTTGGTTGAATGGCAGTCTGCTGCGCAATGGTCCAGGCAGCTGGAAAGTGGGTGACATGACCTTCAATCATCTCTTTGATTGTTCGGCGCTGTTGCATCGTTTTGCCATCCGGCAGGGTCGGGTGACGTATCAAAATCGATTTGTGGACACAGAAACGTTGCGAAAGAATCGTGCAGCACAAAGGATAGTGGTTACGGAATTTGGAACGGCAGCGGTACCAGATCCCTGTCACTCAATCTTTGATAAGTTTTCGGCCATATTTCGAGCGGACAGTGGAACGGATAATTCATTGATTTCTATTTACCCTTTTGGCGATGAGTACTACACTTTTACAGAGACACCCTTTATGCATCGGTTTGTATTTTAAACCAAATCTAAGATATTTATGCTCAAAGCTTTTTGTTTCTTTACAGCATCAATCCCTGCACTTTGGCCACTGAGGCACGCATTTGTATTAGCGACTTTGTGGGCGTCATCAATCACACTTCTCATCCTCATGTACTGCCCAATGGCACGGTCTACAATTTGGGCACCAGCATGACCAAATCGGGTCCTGCTTATAGTATTATTTGTTTCCCACATGGACAGCATATGTTTGAGGATGCACATGTGGTGGCCACACTACCCTGCCGCTGGAAACTGCATCCGGGCTATATGCACACATTTGGTCTGACCGAACACTACTTTGTGCTGGTGGAGCAACCAATGACCGTCTCCCTAACGGAGTATCTTAAATCTCAGCTATCCAATCAAAATCTCTCTGCCTGCCTAAAATGGTACGAGGACAAACCCACTGTGTTCCATCTCATTGAAAGATCTACGGGCAAACTTTATAAATCATACGAATCGGAGGCCTTCTTTTACCTACACATCATCAATTCCTTTGAGCAGGATGGACATGTAGTGGTGGATATTTGCAGCTATAAGAATCCTGAGATGATAAACTGCATGTATCTGGAGTCCATAGCCAATATGCAGACGAATCCCAACTATGCTACTTTGTTTAGAGGACGTCCTCTAAGATTTGTGCTACCTCTGGGCTCTCAGGCTAAGCCTGGACGCGGCCTGGTAAAGTCATTCTCCCTGGTGGGTCTCAGCACACCGCAGCCTAAGCGCTTAAAACACTCAGTATCACAGTTTATGGATATTACCTATTTGCCTACCAACGGTCAACAGGTAGAGGAGGCGAGGGAGGAGAAGGAGACTAAGGAGATTAAAAGTGTCAACTTGGTCACCCTGAGTCAAAGTAAGGCCGAGGCTTATGAGGATGCCAACAGTATTCACTTGCGCCCCGAAATGCTGTGTGATTGGGGCTGTGAGACACCCAGGATCAACTATGAGAGACATTTGGGAAAAAGCTATCGTTACTTCTACGCTATTAGCTCGGATGTGGATGCCGAAAATCCAGGCACGGTAGGTGTTAAGTTAAGGTGTGAGTTGTTTGGGTCCTTCGATGCTAATGCGAATTTTGGGAAGAATGTCGAAATTCTCTTGATTCAAAATCGTTTGTACTCTTTTCAATAATATTAAGTCATATTTTTCGGTGGTAGACTGTTTCGTACTCACTTTAAGTACACCTAAGAACGAATTATACTTAGAAATTCAAGATAAGTTCTATCCCGTTTGGTCTAGTACACCGGTTGCCGTTCATTTCAGAGTGTACTTATTTCTCTCCAATTCAAATCTCCAAATTTTGGAAATCAATTTCGTAGCGTCCCGACCATAAATAATTTCAACCAAACCCGACCCACTTGTAACCCCAACTCCAAACCCAAAGTTCCTATTTGGCCCAGTCCAGTACCAATCGCCCTCTTGAGTCACCTATCGATTAGGATCCATGTTTATCCATCACATCCCAGACTTCAAATTTGGATTACAATCATAAATAATATCTGATTCGGTTTTCTTATATTTTCATTCCGCCCTAAATCTGTTAAGAAACCGAGACTAAATTATTTTGAGTGTCATCTCGATTCCGAACACAAAATTTTCAAATTAATCTAGTCCCGACCCGATCCCTAACCCTAAGTATTATGGCTAAGGACTTCCATTGTGCCTTAAGCTTTTAGAAAAGCGAGAATAAATTCAGACCTCATACCCGCTCAACATCGACAATTTTTAACCGTTTCGATCCAATCCCGATACCGTCAGCCCTCGAATTTTTAGAAAATCGGGTTCATGCTCGTTTCATTTCGTTCCGTTTGAATCCCGACTGAGAATTTTAAGCTCAACTCCGTACCGCCCCGCATCAAATTTATTGAATTGAAGACTGTTTATTTGCTTAAGCTTTCTGAGGCCCTTAGGAGAAAGCGGGACCCAAAATTAAAGGAAACATGCACTAATTTAAAGAAAATTGAACCGAACTTCAAGTTCGGTTCCATGTTTACTTAGCATCGAAACTTATGTTTCGCTAAAAGGTTCCTATGTTTTTATTTCGGTATATCGGTACGTACCTGTATGTACCTATAATATTTGAAGAAAGAGCTGTCATTGTTTTTGGGGAGACACAATACATTTTATTCAGAAAAGCTTTTGATAGTTCAAAGGACTCTGGAAACCTTGTACGCTATCATTTAAGAGAATCATATTTTTCTTGATTATATATTATATTTTCCAACAACTACTTTGACCCAAGAACTTTTCTGTTCAGAGATTAGTATGGTATACGAAGGGTTTATTACAAAGCTAACAACAACTCAGCCTAGTTGAGTGAAAGTCCTGGATAACTAGTGTCTGGTTCATTGCACTCAGAACTGAATTTGTATCTGTTTAATGTTTAGGATCTTTTCATTTTCGTTAAGTTTGATTTTGTCTCGCTTTTTGACTTTATGAACTTTACTTACAGCTTAAATACTGCTTAATATTCTAGAAATCGGTCCATGTACCGAACCTGAGCATATAGCAAAGGTTCAATCTCATTAAGCAAAATTTCTAAGGAATATGGAATAGTTTCATAGCTATAAAATAGTTTCAGGGGATCAAGGTGGCTAAGGTGCTTTGATTTTTATTCTTCATATTAGTTCAAATCTTTATTGAGATTACATATGGAATGTATGGATACATTTTTGAAAAAATATTAGCTGCGGTAAGGAAAAGTCCATTAGATTAGGGTAAGATTCAAAAATCTCTTCGAAGGATTCATAAGTTTACTTAGATTTACTGTAAAGTCTTACTTATTTATTATTTACTAATTTTTCTATTTTGTTATTTACTAATTTCTACAAATTCTTCCTTTAATCACAGCTTATCAAAGTAGATGTTTGGAATAAAACCAGCCTGACCTGGTGTGAGAATAACGTTTATCCTAGTGAGCCCGTTTTTGTGCCTTGTCCACAACCGCAAAGCGATGACGATGGTGTTTTATTGGCCTCCATGGTAGTTGGTGGTCTCAACGATCGCTATGTGGGCTTGATTGTGCTCTGTGCCAGGACTATGACCGAGCTGGGACGCTGCGATTTTCATACCAATGGACCAGTACCCAAGTGTCTGCATGGTTGGTTTGCTTCGCACACTTCTTAGAGATTAGCTTTAGAACTTTGGATTCAAAATGTTGGCAATAAACTCTTGCCATTTTCGTTGGAAAATGCGATTGATCTTGCGTCTTTCGTCCGAGGTGAGTATTGCATATTTGAGAGAGTTCAAGGCCAGTTGCTTAAGGAAGCGCAAGTCTGCCTCGGCAGGAGCCAGAGCCATGAAGGCATAGTAAAAATCATAGCTCAGACCCTTGGCACCCCAGGTGCCGGGATCGTCTGCCGATATTACAATGGGAAAGTTTTCGGCAATCAAAAAGCTGGCCGGATGATTGCGCAAGTCCCAGACAAAACCCAGCACCTGATTTGACAGAGGATTTACCTCGATGGCTATGTTACGCTTCTTGATGGTGGACCAAAGTTGGGGATGTTTGGGCAAGGCAAAGGCATGTCCTATACGCTTGGTATTTAGAAGAATGGCATCCATCATATTCCAGTCGGTGCGACCATTCCAATCTGTGGGGAAAATGAAGTGGTCATTCTTTTTGGAAGATATTTCAGAGTTTGGCTAAGTTACTTGTCTCTCCTGCATGAAAGAAATAATTTGCAGTGCTGGGCAAGTCCGACAGCTCGTTGACATATTTGCTCAAAGGATCGCCCGTGTCCTCCTGACCTATCAAGTCGAATCCTATGACAAAGTTGGGCTTGGCATGGCTAAGGAAGAAAGGAAGCAGGATTATGAGTAAGTAAACAATAACAAGTAGCCTATGGATTTTAGTTCTAATACTCTTTTTTCAAGTATATTAACAACTGAACAGTTAAGAACAAGCGAGAGCATTTGATTATCAAAATTACTCACTTTGTTCACTCACTTAAAAGTGGCCAGCTGTTTTTACTTACTGCAACTGCTTGAATGTGGTAATTCGACGCGACATTTCCTCTTCGCTGGCTCGATTTCGCTTGGCATATATCACTTTTAGTCCCACAAAATCATGATGCTTGGCCTTAAACTCCTCCACTATGCGTTCCAGTTCATTGGCCACCTCTAAAGTGCTGAGTGTGCGATTGTTGTCATCATACAACTGGAAACATGATTATACATATTCAGATTCTTATAAAAATAGCTAAAGCTATACTCACAGGCGATAGGGAGGCTCTCACCTCCGCATAGATGATGTTATCTTCACAAAGTTCCTCCAACAGACGCTTGTGATAGGCGCAGTAGGTGGGCCGATACTTATACAAGCGATCCACAGTAGTAAATATATTTTCAAAACGATCCCATATCTTCTTACGATTGGGTAACAGAGCTATGAATTAAAAAGCAATTTCAGAAACGATCATTTGATTTCTCCAAATATATCAGTATTAGAGACAAATAGAAGTTAGTTTTTAGATCAAAATTATTTTAAAGAGAGCATGAATTGTGGGTTAAAAGATACATTAGGTTGTGCCTTCATTAGGAATCATTCCAGCTTGAGCTACGTTCTGGGGAGGGAAGAGACTAGGGCTGTGACCAGTGAAACTTCAACTACAAGCTGTTCATAACATAATTTCCAGAATATCCTGCTCCTACAAAATTCTTAAGTAAAGTTTGATTTCTTCAATCCAAAAATTATTATATTTTAGAAACAAAATAAGAGCACATTAGACAAGAACAAATTGTTTTTGAATTTAGATCATAAAATACCTGGGCTATTCCCTATTCGTTCTTGATATAAATAAATAAAAATAAAATAAAAAAGTTTGCCTACTTTAAGTACGAATAGTTCTTGATTCAAGAACGTTGCTTCTCATTTCAATAATATGTATGTACTAATGGTCGTTTTTATAGCTCGTTTTGTGCTAATAACTATTTAACGAAAAGTTTTTAAACGATTGAACTAAAATGTAAGCGATTGACTGAACTTTTAAGCAACTCTCTGAAAAATATTCCATTTTAGGATGTCTATTAGTAGGCAGTGGCAACTTCACCGGTTCCATTACCAACCCCGGGTACATTGATCAAATATTTACCCTCTGGCCTGGGACAATGCATATTGATATGCTTCTCCAGCTGACGTTCGTATTTGCCACGATCCTCTGCATTGATCCGTTCCGTGCACACATTTTGCACCTCACTGTGACATTTAGCCTGATCGTAGCTGAACACCAGTAATCCATTCACATCCCGACAAGTGTATAGGTTGTTCGTATTGGTTAGATTGCTGACAATCCATTTGGAGCTCACCATGCCCGTGTTATGACCATGCAAAAACGCTCCTTTCGGCATTTTCTGTATGAAGCGAAATACCTCGCTTTGGCGTACATACTGTTTGCCCTGGAAAAAATGCATGGCCGGCGGATACTTCTCGGGCTGTTTGATACCCTCGGCTATTTCCGCACGTTTGGCATTCATCAGTATGCTGTTCGCCTTCTCCTCGTCCGAAGTTAGCCAAATATTGCCACCAAGCGAGGACAGACGTTCGGCCTCCATTATACGCTCGCGCAGTGTTTCATAGGCTGCTGAAAACACAAATTGACTTAATAAATGACGAGATCCACTGAAAATCCGCTCGAACTTACGTAAATCTGCGCCCTGCAGAACACCCATTAGGGTAGACAGCAGGCACAGCAGTTTGAGTAGCATTTTCTAGGCAGTTCCTTCCCTTTAAATTCGATGTGCGTTGTTTGGCGTTCGCCAACTAACTGATAAAGCCTCCAATAGTGACCCATAGCTCACAATCTCCCAGCTGTTCATGATCTTGGACAGCAAAACCAGCTGCAGTTCAATGCTAGCGATTAGTTCGTTTTATGCTGATGACCAACAGGGGGCGCGAAATAATGTTTGTATGCCCCCGGGACAATTTGCAAACATATTCCATGACGTAGGGGTAGCCATACCCTACCCCAACCGAATGGGGTAACAAGCATTGCTAGAGCTCATTGCTAGTCGGAAAGAAAATCATTGTGTAGAGGAGTTTAAGGGTCGCATTTGCTTATTTAAATAATACGCAGCGTTTTATCAGCACGGCTTTATATATATATGTATATTATATGTTTGTACAATACAAGTCTAGTTTAATTTTTTTGCATATTGTTTACTAACCCAATTCGTTTTGTGGTCTCTAAATTTCCTACTTGACATTGAATATGAAATGGGGGCTGTGTGAGTTGGAAGTGGTTCTCAAGGAAATGAATAATTGAATGAGCACAGATTGTGAAAAATCAAACGTAAAATGTAAAATGAAGAGATATTTATTATAAAAATATTTTTCTTTGGTCGAATTTAAAGCAAAATGAACAGATTATCTCCGAACCTCTAATAAATAGAAAATAAATAAATCTCACTTAAAATACGCCAGGACTCAAGGAAAGTTTTGGATAACAGCATTATTCAACATTTTTCATAAACGTGGACAAAATTTTAAATAAACTTGATTTGCGTACGGGCAATAGAAGTCTACTTACAAAATTTGATTGCTCTAGTTTCATTCGCAGTGTGTATTTTCCGATGTACGCACACAATACATAAGTCATGCGTGGCTGGCACAAAAACCTATTTTGGGAGCAAAACATGTGGACGTCAACGATTTAAATTTCAAGATAGAGCAGTCTTTGCCAGACGACTTGGTATCATTCAACGAAGCTCTAAATTATAAATTATTAACAGAGTTTGAAATGAAAGTAGGATCTCCGGCTATTTTGTTTCGGAATTTGAGCCCATCACGGCTGTGCAATGGTAGGATATTGAACAGAAAATTCCGAGCCGAAATTGTTTGGGTGCCACCCATTCCAATGAAACTCGCAGACGGCTTTATTTGTTTTTCACATGAGCAAGATTGATGCTCACCAATTAAGTGAATCAAGTCGAACCAATAAAACCCAATGCCAACTTAGAAAATCTATACAAAATTCTGGTTTTTTATAAAAAAAAATTATTATTTTTACTCAAAAAATAATCATTATCGATTGAGCAATAAAACAAAAATCAAAAAATAAAATTCATTCCGGAAATGAATAGATTTACGAAATTCAAACGTATTTGATTCTGATACATGTTTTCATACGGGTACTCCAAGATGATGTTAATCTACAAATAATCATTATTTACGGTCTCTGCTCTCAATTGCGAATCGAAATTAATATTCATTATCTTTAGTTTGTTATTGTACGGTAAAAAATAAATTACTTATTTTCGAAAATATTCACTAGAAGTAATTTATAAGGCAGAACAGCCTTTGCCGGGACAGCTAGTTTACTTATAATAATTTGTTGACATGCAGTTGAAGTCAGCTGATTGCATAGTGATTTTTGTGAAATTCCCTGATTCTGTTTAACAACTTAGATTCAAAAATTAAAACAGTAAAAAACCCGAAACAGTGGTTCGGGTATGTAATATTATGGTAAGAACAGTTTGTTATTGTGGAGGGTCTTTCTACAGTTGTGCCGCGTGTTGTTAAAATGTAATTTTACCCTCAAAAGAGTAGCTATGTTTTCTGGAATATCAATTTTTCATCCCAGAACGTTGTAAAAAGATTTATGTGCAAAGCTTTTGACAAATTCAGCGGATTAATCGCATTAATATATTGTAAAATCCACACCATTTGAGTGATATGACTGTTCAATGAAGGAGTATTCCAAATCGAGGCAAATTTTTAATGTCTTTCATTCAACAAATCCTCCTATTGATTACAAATGAAAAACTCTAGTTGGTAAGATACTTAGTTATTAAATATATGTAACATCCAGAAATAACATACATAAAGAAAATATGCGCAGCGAACTGTGTCGTCTTGGTCACTAAAGACCATTCCCACGTCACACGGCATTCTAGTCTAATCAACGATTGGGGTTTGCTTTGGGCAGACGAGCTCAGTCATTCCCAAACATTCATGCAAAACAGAACTACAAAAGCCATTTGCCTGAGATACCGAGCAATCGCGCCTTAATTAAGCGGTGCCATATTTTACTAAAGGTCCAAAGTGGACACAAGCTTCTCGAAACTCGTGAAGTTAATATATTTCAATTGTCAGTGGAAAGTAGTGGACTAAAAGTATTACCTCGCAGAGACCATTTTAGATACTAAGTGCCTGTATACCCAAATACAAATTAAGTCTTTTTCACATTATAAAGTTACAAAAACAACAGATAATTGGTTCATCTGCAATTACAATTACCGTAAATGACACACCTAGCACCCCCCAAAGCACACCTACACAGTGCAGGGGAGAAGTGCTGCCTGAGATTAGTAACCAGATAGCGCGTCCGCAAACGTCAGTGAAAATTTGCCAAAATCATCGAGTAATGGGCGCGCGCCGTCGTCATTTTGAATCACTTAATATGCACGGGGTGTTGTTGAATCGTACAAAAAAAAATCTAGCAAAACGTCAGCTATTAGAACAAAATTGTTCAAACAATTTCTAGTTGCGGTATGTACCGAGGGCTGTCTCAGAACTAGTAGGAATAAGAAGGGAGGTGTTACAAATATTAAATTGAACAGAAAATTAGTATCGTGTATGGTTCAGGAATTTTCTTACTAACTGTACTTTGATATCAAAAACTGTTGACAGGTGTATAAAAATCATCTAGTAATCATCCTAACAGCATCCATGTTTTTTTAGTATTGGTTGGAAAGAGGCCCTACAAATAGAGTCAATCACTGAATGAAAACACAACCAAGCCCGGAATCCTAAATCCTTATGCTTATATTAATCGAAAAAAGCGAAGACCACGCCATATAGTTTTCGGATACTAGATAATTATTGTTATAATCTAAACTCGCTATAAAGTCTAGCCTTGACATCCGTTAAATCTTCATTATAATAAATACAGATTTGAGAATTTTGCAAATTTTTCGATCTTCCGTCATTCTATTCTATTTTGCGATCATCCGTCACAGTAATTTGGTAAAATTCGCGGTTTTGTGTCACTTATCACGTCTCCATAATAATCTAAGTAAATATGAAAAATTGACCAAATGCAGCTGCTTGAAAAACACCCCACTTCACTTTCAGCAACAGCCAAGCTTCTGCTTACACTGATCTTAGCCCGGCCTGGCGCATTTCTTGTTTGAACGCTGGGTGTTAGCCAATTCCTGCCCTCGATTGCTCGCCGGTGGCAGCGTTTCGGCGGCATTCTCCTGACAACTACAATTTTAGAATATTTGAAGCTTATTTCTTTCTAACCCCATGAAATAGATTTAGCGCTCTACTATTACTTACTACTTACTTTTTTAGCTAACCAACTATTTGTGTGCCACATTTTATCAAATTCCGCTTAGACATTTCTGTTTGATTGGGCAAACAAATACAACAAAGAAAGCCAGTAATCCGCTTAAAGTTTGAAAAAGATTCGGTTAAGAGCACGAAACCCAAAATCTCGCTTAAGTATCATCTACTTTATCAATCAATCAATCAATCATTTTCGTAAATGAAATTCAGTTAGCGTTCAAATGGTCGAAGAAAAGGCGAACGTATATAACTTGCCATTAGGTTCATAAAACAAAATAAAAAGTATATAAATGTTATTTTTTGTACAACACTTTATTAAATGATGCAGAGAGCCAATGCAATTTGGTACAAACAATATTTTATGTTCTTTAAAACAAAATAAGAGCCGATTTCTCATCTTCTAAATAGCTGCTGTCTGTTAGAAAATCTCCGATTTTGCTCAGCTATTTAAAGGTTAAATTTTTTCAAGAATAAGAGATTCACTTCGGGTTCGGGAGCAACTAGTCATTTCCTTCTAAAGTTCGGTTAGTGGTCAGGTTCAAGAGACCCGTAAAACCTAAGCTGAACAGGCATATAAGGGGTTCGAGGTTCCGTTCTGGACCGGTTTGCAGCCTTGGTCCATAGGTCGCTTTTATGTGCCCGAATATTTTATATATTAGATGTAATATCCATTTTTGGATTTAAAAAAAAAGTATTTAATGTTAAATGGATCTTAAATGCTCATCCAACGGAGCAGAAAATCATCCAAAGGATATAAAAAATGTATATTTTAGTATATATCTATTATCTATCTATCTATTTTACTCAGTCTAAACAGACTGCCAGATAACTGGCACACATAAATCTGTCTTAGCGCATCCTTACAAAAGTAAAATTTGTTGAGCCAAACTTGTTTGCAAGCAGATTAGATCTTAGGCCCCAAACCAAGTCTTTTGCACAACTTGTTTAAATGAACTGCCTATTCACATCAAGCCGACATAATTATGGACAGCCCTCGTAAGTTGTCAACCGTTAAGAGCAGCCAAGAGTGTGGAGGCTTCTGCTTCAGCTTTTAACGAGCTACGATTGCAGAGACAAAAACCACATAAACATGTATGATAATTGTGTAAAAAATAATATTGTTTATTTGGCAACAACGAAGGCCCAGGCGGTGTGTCGGCTTGCACAGTTCTGGACGGGCACTCTTTCCAAACGGGCGCGTGAAAAGAGCCAGCGAAAAGGAGAGTCGAAATCACAGCCCAACCCAAATGGCAAACAAAGAAAAGTCAACGTGTCGGTACTCCAGTCAATATTTGTACAATTGTTCCTTTCACAAAATGCGGCTGTTATTAATGATTGTATTGGTCAACCATTTGCATGCCGAGCAGGACACTACCACTACCCTAAGTAAGCACTACTTGAGTAAGTCAGCTCTATTTTCCAGTTACTAAGTGATTGGTATTTTCTTTTAGGTTACGAACAAGCCCGCCAAGCGGTCCTTACAGCCGAAGAGCAGCTGATGACCGGAGGACACCTATATCTCACTAGCGACGAAACCAAGGTAGATGATCTGTTCATGCAATACAAATTGGGTGAGCTGGCGCAGGGATTTCGAAATGCCGAACAAAATGCTGCTGCCATGCACTTCTTCAAGGCCAAGCCGCTTATCGATCGCAGCGGAGTTTTTCGATTCCTGCAGATGATGCCCAAAGGAGCGGTGCTCCACTTACATAACACCGCCTCCGTTAGCTCCAAGTGGGTAGTGCAGAATTTGTCCTATATGCCGGGAATGCTGCGCTGTACCAACGCCCAAGGACTAAGCGTATTGACCTTCCGGAGAGCACCCCAGCTACAAGGTTGCCAATCGCAGTATGTTCGTGTGGCAGATGAGAGACGTAACTCCATAGATCCCAAGGTGTACGATCAGAATTTCGAAAGGCTGATCAATTTGTATACCCCGGTGCCGGAATGTGAGTCAAAATTGTATATTCGAATTCTTATATTATATATTTTATTTTTTTGGTTTTTTGCAGTGGAGTACCCTACGATAACGAAAGTGTGGACCAAGTTCCAGGATATGTTTGACATTATTGGAGATGCGCTTAGCTATTTGCCAGCCTTTCGTGCCTATCATTGGCAGATGATGGAGGAGCTATTTAATGACAATGTAATGTATGCGGAACTGCGCACGAGTCTAAAGGAGGTAAGTGTCTCAGGCACTTTTAATTTTGAGTACGGATCTTAGAGAAGACTCGCCGCATGAGATTATTAAACACTAATTGCCCTGAGTAAGGGGTATTTCGAAGTCGGGCAGGGCCGACTTTAACTTACGCTTTCGTTTTTATACCCGTTACTCGTAGAGTAAAAAGGGTATACTAAAGTCGTGCAAATGTATGTAACAGTCAGAAGGAAGCATCTTCGATATCATAAAGTATATATATTCTTCATCAGCATCAACAGCCAAGTCGATATAGCCATGTCCGTCTGTCCGTCCGTCCGTCCGTCCGTCCGTCCGTCCGTCCGTCCGTCCGTCCGTCCGTCTGTATGAACTCCTAGATCTCAGAGACTAGAAGAGCTAGAGCAACCAAATTTTATACGTAAGCTAGTATTGTCTGTAGGCAGATCAAGTTTGTTTCAAATTTTGGCCACGCCCCCTCCCGCCCCCGCAATAGAAAATATTGAAAAACTCCCACAATTTGTAATATCGAGCTAAGATTTTGCAGTGTAGTCTATGTGGCCAATATCTACAATCTCACAAATTTTCACAAAGATCGGATAATAAATGGCCGAGTTAAAAAAATGTTGCATACTTATCCGAGCTGAGCTGAGTAACGGGTATTTCGAAGTCGGGCAGGGCCGACTTTAACTTACGCTCTCGTTTTTTCTGTGGATATGCATAAATTTGATGTCAGCTTCAGTTGCAATATCTCACAGTTTGATACGGTAGATCCCCTATAATCTAGCTTTTATTTACACTAATAAATCATTGCCTCATTCTCAATTGCATGTACCCAGCAGCTGTACGATGCCAGTGGACGTACCTTTACCCGGGAGCACACAATACGCGAACTGCAGTCACTCAATGAGAAATTCATTAGGCTACATCCTGATTTTTTGGGCATCAAGCTTATTTATGCCGCCTATCGAGGACTCAATGTGGACGAGTTGAAACGGCGAGTGCAGGACTTTAGACAATGGCAGTAGGTTAAGCTTCAACAGGAGAAACGTCATTTGGTGCTTATTTTGCTTAATTTACAGCGAAGCTTTCCCCCAGTTTATGGTAGGATTCGATTTGGTGGGTCAGGAGGATAATGGTAAACCTTTGTACGCGTTATTGCCGGCCTTAAAGGATTTGCCAGCTACTTCGCGTTTCTTTCTGCATGCCGGCGAGACGAGTAAGTGCCCGAAGCTGGGATTTATTTTGATTTAACTTTGTTTTCTTTTAGATTGGTTTGGTGCTTCGACGGACATTAATCTGCTGGACGCTCTCTTGCTGAATACCACACGCATAGGTCATGGCTTTGCCTTGGCCAAGCACCCCATACTGCTCAATGCGGTCAAGACACGCCAAATAGCCGTAGAGCTAAGTCCCATTTCGAATCAAGTTCTACACTTGGTCTGGGATATGCGCAATCATCCGGGAGCACAGTATTTGGCTTTGGATGTCCCCTTGGTGATATGCAATGATGATCCCGGGTTTTGGAATGCAAAGGGCTTGAGTTACGATTTCTACTATGCCATCATGAGTCTGGCACCCAATAATGCTGGCCTAAGGGTACTCAAGAGTCTGGTTTGGAACTCGGTGCGATATTCTCTGCTGACAGAAGAAGAACAGAAACGAGCTTATCAAATTTTAGAGCTAAAATGGTCACGTTTTATGGACCACGTGCTGCAGGGCAGCGTTTTCTGAAATTAAAGCATGAAATTGAATTGATTTGGCTTAAGAACAGTTGTCATAGGAGAAATTATACTTGCTCCAATGTTTCGGTACTTTTGGTTTATACTGCTCATGCAGTGTCTAGACGGTCAGCTTGCCTATAACCGCGCTAGGATCAAGCTGATGAGACAGGAGAGGATGAAGCTGACTGGTGGACAGATGATTCTGGATAAAAAGGAAAGTGCAGTTAATGGCTTGCTAATGGGATACAAGCGATCAGAAATTATTGCAGGTCATCAGAACCCCAAGACATATCCAACCGCTCTAAACTTTTTTAGTGGTAAAAAATTGGTAGAGCAAAGTCGTGTGTTTCGGCTCCTACGACGCATGCCGAAAGGCGCTTTACTTCATTTACATCATGGTGCTGCCGTGTCGGCTGAGTGGCTAAGACAAAACGTTTTGACCATGGTGGACTTACTGGTGTGCACCAATAAGGATAAAGTGAAGATTTTAAGTTTTAGGCGTAATCCGCAGCTACATGGGTGCATCGACAAATATGTGCAGCCGAATTTAAGACACAAAAAACATCATCGATTTCATCGACATGAAACAAAAATGCGTCTTCCTTGTGCAGTTACCACAGACCCTATAGATATCGATTACTTCTGCGCCTCTAAAGGTAATTCTAAACTCCACAAATAATTTACTTGCCTTGACTCTTTCATCAGACAACATTAGCACAACTGCTGGAGCCTGGTTCCAATTCGAAAACTTTTTTACCTCCTTCCGCGATGTTTTGGTTTATCGGCCGGTGTTCATACTGTTCCATCAACAAATGCTTGAGGAAATGCTCCAGGATAACATCATGTATGCTGAGGTGCGCATGAGTTTTCATCCCCTCTATGGCCCAGAAAACCAAAGCTTTTCCAGCAAAGAAGGCATTAAGATATTCCAGGGGTTAATAGCCGCCTGTAAGAAAAAATATCCCAGTTTCATGGGTGTAAAGATCATCACGCAGAAACGTAAAGCAGACAGCAAGGACAGCATTCTACAGACTTTAAAAGAAATAACAATTTTAGAGTGAGTAGCACAATGCCATACAATTCAGTTGTTTTTTATACTTTTGCAGAGGGTATTGTTTAATTGTCCGAATGTTTGTAACACATAGAAGAAGCATCTCCGACCACACAAAGATTATATATTCTTGATCAGCACGACGAGCTGAGTTGATTTAGCCATGTCCGTCTGTCCTGCTGTTTCTAAGCTATCTTTTCCAAACCTTGCACGAAGTCTTTTTGTACAAATACGCTGCACATTTGTCGGAACCGGTCGGATCGGATGACTATATAACTGTCAAAGTAACGATTGGTCGAGAAACTAGTTTGTGTGAGAAAAACTTTTTTGTTTTCTATGAATACGCCTCCAAACTGTGTATTTCTTAGTTTGCTATGCTTTCGTATGATTTAACTAAGTTTGGTCGAAATCGGACATCTATATAGTATAGCTGTCATAGAAAAGAAGAGTCTTAAAAGTAGTCTTAGTGAAAACAACTTTTTTGTTTTCAATTAAAATGTCCTTAAAACTGGCATTTATTTATTTGATTTGCTTTCACACAATTCTACAAAGTTTTTTCCAAATCGGATAGCATATACATAGCTGCAGTACGAATGATCGGTCAAAAAAGTTCTATTAAGAAAAACTTTTTGTTGTTTTAAATGGAATCCACTTCAAATTTCTTACATATTCTTTTGTAAGGCTTTTGCATGATTCCACTAAGTTTGGTCGAAATTGGACATGTATATGGAAGAGTCTCATGGAAAAGTAAGGTCCGAAAAGTAGACTTAGAGTTAGAGCGTAAGTTTAAGTCGGCCATGTATGACTTCGATATACCCGTTACTCAGGGAAATTAGTGTTTAATAACCTCTCCCCATGTTAAGAGAGCATTAACAATATTTTAAATATTTCAACAAAACAACGCATGCGGCTCAGATAAGTATGCAACGTTTTTTTATACCTGTATATCTCTGCCATTTATTATCCGATCAATATGAAAATTTTAGAGATTGTAGAAATTGGGCACATACACTAAACTCCAAAATATGAACTTGATATCTTGAAAATTGTTGGAGTTACTTAACATTTTTTATGGTGGGGCGGTAGGCCGCGTGGCACATATTTAAATCAAACTTGATCTGCGTGCAGACAATAGAAGCCTACATTAAAAGTTCTAGGTGTTCATACAGACAGACGGACATGGCTATATCGACTCGGCTATTGATGCTTATCAAGAATATATATAGAGTAAAAGGGATCCGAGATGCTTCCTCCTAACGGGTATAAAAATGTGCTGTGAAGGTATACAAACTTCGGCCGTGCCGAAGTTAACTTTTGTTTTTTTTGTTTTTTAGAAAGCGGTTGCACTGTCGTTTTATTGATAGATTCAGGGGTACAGAACACGAAGCACCACGGTACAAGCGAAGCTCCATAGAATCGGAATTCGATTGAAAATTGCAAAACTTTTGTTAAAAAACTTTTATTAAACTTTTCATCTCATGCTATGGAGAAAATTGAAAACTAGGTACTCAGTACTCGATACTCAGTTATTTATATTGATAACTCTATACGCTTGATAAGTAGTTCTCGAATCTCAGTACTTGAATACTTAGTACTGCAAATACTAAGATTTAAATACTTCAGTTCTCAATACTCACCGCTCTTTTCCCTTGGCTTACATGCCGAAAAATAAATTTAATTAACATATTTATAAAGCAGTTTTTAATTCTCCAAGTTTTCATTAAAAATGGGAAATGGGTGATCATGAAGTTGTGCAAACACGGAGAAATAAACATTTCTGACCCTATCAAGCATACTTACTTATTCCTGATCAACATCACAACTCGGCTTTCCTTCCATTTCCTTCTGTCTTTATGAAATCGTTGATTAATCTATTCTGAAAAGTTCAATAAGATCTACACGATTTTGCTTTATGGAGTGGGGGCTCTGAAAACACCTGAAATCAAGAGAACAGATTATTTTTGAGTCTTGACACTCGACTACAGCAACCGTAATTGTTTAAGTAAAATGGAAATTTTTTTTAAATGTTTATTATTCTGTTTACTTTTAAAGGCTTTATTCCAGATGCCATAACTTTATTCAAATAAGCATTCAGATTTTTTAATATTTTAAGTATTTCTA
Organism: Lordiphosa fenestrarum; assembly: GCA_035044985.1. Taxonomy (NCBI): domain Eukaryota; kingdom Metazoa; phylum Arthropoda; class Insecta; order Diptera; family Drosophilidae; genus Lordiphosa; species Lordiphosa fenestrarum. Next base: position 214,004 of record JAWNNO010006358.1, on the reverse strand, counting down.
ATCAAGTTCGACATGATAATTTATTTTCGTGCGTTCTGGAAACCAGTCTTGGCACTGAAAATGTCCTAGCTCTATTTATTTTCTTTAAGCAGATGAGAGGCTATTTAATTTCGATGGCTAATGCTCGAGGTATGATTTACTTCGCCAATAAATTTACCAAAATTTTTCACAATAGTCCTTAGCTTATCAATTTTTGTTTCGTTTTTCGTGATCTGTAGTCCCAAATCTTAAAAAAAAATTCACATTTTAATTACTTTCGCATTTGCAGCTCACAGTATCCCAATTTTTTCATTGGATTTGATCTGGCGGGCTATGAGGACAAGTCGCCTACTTTGTTTGAGACCCGAAGTATTCTTCGAAAATATCCTAAAATGTCCTTCTTTTTTCATGCCGGCGAAACAAGTGGGTTTTTGAATATATCCTTTAGTTAAATTAAGTTATATACATTTTACAGCATTTTTTGGTTCGGATGCGGATAACAACCTCCTGGATGCCATTTTGCTAAACTCAAAGCGCATTGGTCATGCTCTAACGCTTGCCCATCATCCAACGCTTATGGAGCGTGTCAAAAAAAATGGCATAGCCATAGAAGTCTGTCCGCTGTCGAACCATATACTTAATTACGTACCCGATCTGCGTAATCATCCCGCCAGAGAGCTGTTGGCCCGTGGAATTCCCCTGGTCATATGCAGCGACGATCCGGGCATTTGGGATGCAAAAGGTTTGAGCTATGACTTTTACTATACGCTGATGAGTCTGGCCCCGGAATATGCCGGCCTGTCATTGTTAAAGCAGCTGGTGTGGGATTCCATTAAGTATTCCGTGCTAACGAAAGTCGAACATGAAATGGCTTTAGGTATTTTGGAAGCAGATTGGCGGCGATTCATTGAGTCCACATATTACAGGGGCGTGACCATAGCACAAATATAAACAAAGAAAATTCAAAGTTGTAATAAAATTACTGTGGGAACCACATGTAACATGATTATCGTTGAAACCACCAATTTGGTTCTATTCTTTTTATTGCGACGAAATAATCCTAGTTTATATACATATACATATATGTATATTCATATTCCCTAAGCCTGATACATATAATATAATATTGGAACCCGGAACTCCGACTTTTATTTTACGGTGAACCGAACCTTGAACCGAACCTCTTTAGATTTAAAAGCTGAGCCCGATCCTGTACCGAACCTAAAATTTCGGTTTGGTTCAACAAAAGTGACCATCTACCTAGCTACTTCATCTGTTATATGGTAGAAAAGGAGGAATAAAAAATCTAGAAAATCGTTTAGAGTTACTTATAAAGTCTCCACCCATAATACTCTCTGTTCAGCTTGAAATTTTACTTAACAGTAAATTATATATTGAATATTTCCATGTGTTCTACTAACTGGTCCTAGCCCAAGAAGCACGCGATTCCCATGCAATTTTTTTAAGTTTTTATTTCGAATGCGATTTTTGAAACACATAAAATTATTAATGTTGTATAATGCAAGGCCTGAACCAAGGTTCGAAGCAAAACCATCTCCCATAAACCTGGAACCTTAAATTTCCGAACGTAGACCATTGGTCAATTTTGTTTCGAGCTAGTGAATATCGTTGACGATAGTTTCAAGAAATAGGGTTAGCGATCGTTTGGTGATATCATTAGATTTTTCGTATGGGAGCTGAGATATAGTCATTCGATCCAGTCGGTCGGTCGACAAGTGCACGCCACTAAGCAGCAGAAAGAAAACTCTGTGCAAAATTTCAGCTCGCTGTCTAAAAAAGACAAACAGACCGACGGACAAATCTCAATCGACTCAGCTCGTCACCCTGATCAAAAATATATATGGTTTATGCGGTCGAAAGTGAATATTTCAATGCGGTGCAAACTTCTGGGCAAATTTATAATATAAAAATAGATTCTCAGGCATCAGAACTCTCCAGCAAGCCTGGTGGAAACTGTTCATTTGGCTATTTCAAGCCAAATCAACCATGCGGTCACCTTGTGCTTTTGTAAAGCAATGAGGAGGAAAATGCCGTGAACACCTTAATACTCGCTTGATGGTTGCCGATATAATTTCTCAAGGCCATTCTGACTACCGACAGGTTGTAAGAACTTGTGGGATAAATAAGACTGGCGTAGTGAACTTGTACACACCACTGTTGATGCCTAGATTATAATCATTAATGTGGGTTCGTTTTACATCATTTACAAGTGTTCAATGGTTTGTTTAAATTAACATTGCTTTTATAATTATTCCCCAATTTGTTCACATTCTTTTCCTTGCTCGAATGATCCCCCAGTTAAGTATGCTGCGCTACAAAACGCTCAGAGCTCTCCCGGATCTGTAGATAGACCGCATGAAAGCTGCCCATGCCTTGACTCTGAAAGATAAACTTCGATTTAGTTCATACATACAACATGCAATGCATTTTCATTACAAAGTATGGATCTGGAATGATTTCATCTTCTGTACGTCCCAGATAGCTACCCAGCAATGCTAGGTGACATTTGGCCTGAGGCTGCAGTCTAGCTGCCATCTGTTGCAGTTCCTCTAGATTACCCCCATCCATGGCGAGTATGTAGTCATTGTCATACAAGTCTTGTGATGTTATCTAAAATAAGAAATCTTAAATATGTAGAAAAGAATAGAATTCCGACAGATATTACCAGACGACTCAAGTGCTTAGATTTCAGACCATGCTGTCGCAGTAGCTGCTGTGCTCGCCCCTGCGGCTCCCTGCCCACATTCCAATCTCTGAGACCAGCGCTGTCCGTGTGCCAATTCGTCAGTTGCCTTTTGCGTATCAGGTCTTCCAAGATGGCCTCTGCCATGGGCGAGCGGCAGGTGTTGCCTGGGTGGGGAAATTAAATGCGACTTAATTAATATAAGTAAATATAACTTACCTAAGCACACAAAGAGCACTTTCATTGCGAAACGCTGGGTTCTATCGATTTTCTGACTCAGTCGATGATTGCAACAAACCGGTTCAAATTTTGTACTTGCTGTTTATTACATATTAACACAAAAATATCACCACAAAACAAAATTAAGTATAATTCAGCAGTCGATCCTTAACAAAAGCTTTACAGGCCACCACACACTGCTGATAAGCCGTCTCGAAGCCGGCTGCTCCCTTTTCCTGCAATATCAGATTAACGCTCGTAAATACTTATAGAGAATTGGGCAACAAAATACAACTTACATAGTAGGGATCCTCAATGATGCGATCCTTCTTCTCCAAGCCAAAGTCACCTAGCATGAGTAGCTCCGCCTTGGAACCCTTGGGTGCCAAGCGGCGCAAGTCGCTCATGTTGTCCTCGTCCATGCCAAAGATATAATCAAATTCGTTGAAGTCTTTCTTGTGGATTTGTCGGACCATATGCGTTCCCTTCAATCCATGGTTTTCCAAGGTGCTCAACGCTCGGGGATCTGAACGCTTTCCCACATGCCAGGGACCAATTGCAGCACTGTCGACATGGATCACATTTTCCAGTTGAGCCTTGGCCAAGGCATCCACCATCACAACCTCTGCAATGGGGGAGCGGCAAATGTTGCCTGCAAGTTGAAAGGGAGAGATAGAGATGTGTCTTCGACAAAATGACGCTTAATTACCCAAGCAAATCATCAATATTTTCTGCACCATTTTTATAAACTGGGAAAGCGGCGTTTGCTTCTAGTGGAACCAGTTCGATTGCAAAGGTAACTGCAGCAGAAGTCATCGATAGTCGGTATGAGAACCAGGGCTGCAAAACCAAAAAAAAAAATATTCGGATCTTCGGTACACTGGTTCGAGCCCAAATTAATGAATGGTTAAGGTTCGCAAATTTAAGGTTCGAGGTTTTTGGGAGAAGGTTTTTGTTCGAACCTTGGTTCAGTCCATGGCTTGTAAAACATTAATAATTTTTGTGTTCTATGTGTTTTAAAAACAGCATTCGACCTAAAAACACCCCAAATAGTATTGAAACCGAGTGGTTTTTGGGACGGAATTGGTTAGTATGGAAATATTCAATATATAATTTACAGTTAAATGAAATTAAATTTCTTATTTTATGTAGAAAAATATTACCAAAATAATGTTGGACTCTTGCTTTTGAGAATTATTGAAGAAGCTTTATAGTCGAGGAGCTTTAAAAATAGTGACTGTTATGGGTGGGGATTTTATAAGGAAATCTAAATGTCGACTTTAATGACCATTTTAGGAGTCAGTCGCCGCAAATATCAGATGAAGACGGTAGACAGAAGGTCAAATTGTTGTGTCCATCAGTTTTGTTGAACCGAACCGAAATTTTTAGATTCGCAACATGTTCGGGTTCAGTTTTAATTTCTAAAGAGGTTGAGTTCAAGAATTGGTTCATAGTAAAATAAGAGCCGGAATTCCGGGTTCGAACTGGTTCGGTTCAAAGCCGGCTTGCAGCCTTGATGAGAACATATCGATACATCGATACTTTTGAGCTTGACTAAATTTGATTTTTTAACTCTTATGCCAAGCTCATTTGAGAATTTAGAAAGTTCATATACAGCTGTACTAAATATAATAACTGAATAAAACAGGCGAAGAAACCATGACTTATACTTTAAATGAAATTGTATAAGTTCAGTGAACTTCTTTCATATAATAACGTGTCAGTTTTCGGTAGAGCTGCTTCAGTGGGGTGAACTCGACACTGTCACGACGTGAACGGGAGCAAACATTAAGTTTCCTTTGTGAACATCCACAGTCCACGCTTTTTCCGTGAGTAAATTAAGATCAAAGATCGTGAATGCAGTATACACTAAATTTATTTCAATTAATATTTTGATTAACAAGCATCAACAATAGAATATGTGATTAATGATGTATAGTATTTATCTGACAAAATGGTACGGGCACTCTCAAATGAATTCAGAACATCTATTGCAAGAATTCCCAGAACCATGAAAATTGTGCGTTTCCCAATTGCAGCAAATCTGCTTTAAATTCTGATTTGCGAGACATAAGAAAATACTAAATAAAAAGTAAATTGATGAAACCACAAACTAAAACGAGGTAAGTTTAAGAAAAACTCTCAGTTCTGACATGTTGCACGTTGCGCAAAAGATGTTTTTCTATTCCTCTCAACGAGGCACAGGTGAGTTGTGGCAACACCGCTGCATTCGGACATTCACAACAAAACGTTGCGCGTAAAAACAATACAATAAATTTCCAAAACACGCTGCCGTTGTGTTTTGTTCAATCAGTATTTTCTGAATAAACATTTTTGAAGCGAATCGTGCATGAATCGTGAGTGACGCAGACCTCTAAAATAAGTAAGCTGATTTTATTTCCAGATCGTTCGTGATCTGGCAGAAAATTCAATCACGCGCCCAGCTCTACTTTTCGGTAGAGCTATAAAGGTTATATAAACGTTGCTTACTTTTTTGAGCCACATGCGCTGTTTGCTCACATTATATTCGCATTAATGTTAATGCTCTGTTAATTAACATAAGGAGAGGCTATTAAACATTAATTCCCAGATTAACGGGTATATGGAGGACGGGCAGGGACGACTTTAACTTACCCTCTCGTTAGGTTTGGAAATGATACCTTCAGGTACAACGTAACTCTGTGTACCTTTGGTACAAACTAAAAGTATACCTAGAAAACGCTGCAAGTAATTGGCAAACTAAATACAACCCTGGAAAATGTTCTAAGATCTGCAGAAATGCTTCTGATGGCTTGCAACTATTACTAGATCACACAATCAGGGCTGGTTCGAAATACCCAAATAGGGATGTCATGGCAGTAAAGGTGGATTTAAGCCGATATAATATCTACTGTGTGATTAACAATGGACATGATGTTGGTGTCGTTCAAAATTCGTTTTTGGTCAGAATTTGATCCTCAGGATCTGTCTCGCTTTCTCGTGCCCTTAGGTGTGATTCAACAGTTCAACTTCTAAGTTCGCAATAAGAATTTATTAGCCTGAACCTAAGACAATTGCTAGAATTTCTTTTACATAATAATTTGATTTAAAAGCACTTGATTCAAAAACTGTTGACATGCTTTGTTGCATTGTTCGTATATCTTTTCGAAGGGAGCCTCGCCCATTTGCTGCAGGATTTCAGTTTAAACACATATGCACAGTTAAGTAAAAACACACACATACATAGTAGGGATCCTCCATTGTGCGCTCGTCTGGTTTCAATCCAAAATCTCCCAAAAGCAGCAGCTTGGCCGTGGCATAATGCGGCGCCAAGCGCTTCAAGGAGTCCATATTACTTGGATCCATGCCAAAAATGTAATCGAATTTCACAAAATCCTCGGAGACGAGAAGTCGGGCCGAGTGGTTGTACTCAATGTTGTGATTGGCCAAAACACTTAGCGCACGCTGATCTGGCCTGGAGCCAGTGTGCCAGCTCTCAATGCCGGCGCTGTCCACATGCCAATCCCTTTGCAGACCCGCCTTCTTGATGACTTCACGCATAACCGCTTCCGCAATGGGTGAACGACAAAGGTTGCCTGCGTATGAATTGCATTTGCATATTAATAATTATGTACAACGGGCTAGTTATAAGGATGGGGATGGGACAGGGATGAATGCGCACCCACACAGACCATCAGCACGCGTTTCTGGCTTCTTCCCATTGCTGGGTGGTTGACTGGTTTGGTGGTAGAGTGTCGCCAGACGTGTTTCAATTAACGAAAAGTTGTGGGTTAAACCAAAGTGTTATCAGAAAATCGTTCATAAACTACAAATGTAGCGTAAATTGTACAAAAAACTAATAGAAAATGAAATGTTGATTGAATGAAATGTTGTGGTTGAAGGTTGAATTGCTATGACAGACAGCCGAATTTTTTCGAAATATTTTGAAAAGCCTAACCCTCTCAGAATATAAAAGCCGATATTATACACTTGAGACCAAGAAAGACTAGAAAGCCAAAATTTTTCAGCTTCAGGGGTCGATTATAAAGTGTAAATAGTAAAGAGTGAAGAGTAAAGAGCAAAGAGTAAAGAGCAATTATCGAGACATAGCTCACTATTACCGGATAGTGGGCCCACTTAACTACATAAACATTAATTTGTGATTATCTGTCTGTTTATTCAAATGTAAACACAAATTGCCTGCACATTGTCACGCCCCTGCCATGTAAACATATTCCCAAAAGACACTGAATCTCAACACAGATTAGCTTGCATTTGTCTTTGCTGTCAAGTGGAGGATGACTAAAGATTTGAGAGGATCATCACCTATGAATGTCATCCTGTTTACTTTTACCAAACCAACTCTTTGTCTTAAAATAACTTTAACTATTAACGTTTAATTAAAGTCCATTTGTTTTATGGACAACTCAACTGCACTCCGGAAACTTAAGCAAGGGAGCAATGCCAAGCTCGGCCCATGAATATGCAAGAGTGCCTTTTGGGGCTGCATCCGGCACTGCACAGGTGCTCGACCCTCACAAAGACAGTCAGGTCTTCAAAATTTTTAATGACTTTTATGCTCCTCGGCTGAGGATGATGATGATGACGACACCGGTCAAAGTGCACATCTGAGCTGGTCAGCATGTGTCGTCTGGGTAGTTGAGCTTTAAATAAATTTTTGGCTTGCCTGTCCGGAGGTGGAGGCGGATGTGGAGCCGAAGGATAACTCAGCTTTATGCAAATGGTACACAACAGAAAGACAAACAGAGAGCCAGACGTATTTATGTACATAAACTTTTGCCAAGTTCTGTAGTTTCAGCTGAAGTTTTGGGGGCGTTGGGGGGACCGGCTTTGATGGCATCAAAGTGAGCTTGTCGGGGAGCAGACAAATGTTACGTACTCTCATCACACACTCTTACATATGCAAATGGCTTTGCAGGCGTTGCTGCAGTGCATCCTCAACAATTGACAATTGTTGAAAATGCAAATGAAAATGGAAATGCAAAGACATGTGCACACATCCCCATATGAATGCATGAGGGTAGCTGGAGAAGTTGGTGAGGTGTTACATAAAAAATAAAAGTGATTTATTGCTCTCTTGACAAAAACTGCATATCACAAAGTAGAAGAAGGCTAATGGACTCAAAGAAGAACTAGTTTTCCGAGTTTATAGTCCTCTGATATTGATCAATCTTTGGTGGATTGAGTGGGAGTATATAAAATATTTAGATGTCTAGTTGAAAGACGTTACTAGGACTAGGTGTCAAACGTATGCTTTGATGCTATATAGTTGTCCGACTTACAGAAAAACTGAGTGGAGTTATAAAAAAAAGGATAGATAACCCATATGTACCAAGACGTTTCTCTCACTAAAACTAGTTTTCCGACTTAATTTTTCTATTGCAGCAATTAGCTGTAGTCGCGTATCCAGGCATTTCGAACAACAATTTCCGACTTTTCATTCGTTTTGATATTTCTTTATATTTTCATCAAAATTCACGAGTTTGTCAAACTCAAATTAAAAAGCTTGTAAAGCTTGTGGTCGGCACTTTTCAAACAGCCTTCGTATGTGCAGAAGAGAAAAGAGACGGGGGGACGACGGTGGCGATGTAGGCGTTTTGTGTTGGTGCTGGCATTGCTATCATCATTCCGGCGACGACATCTGCTTAGATAAGATAAACGACGACAATGACAGCTGCAGAATCAACAAATATGGAAAGGTCAGTACAAATAGATCTACACCTTCATCTCCTTACCGCAGGCCAAGACCATTTTTCAAGTGCAAATGAGCCAACTGATAATAGGTAACTGAACGATTGAATGAATGACTTATGAATACATTTTGCAAATGAACATGCTTAGTAACTGGCAGACATGCTGTCTATCCATCTATCTCTCTGCAGCCTCATCAAATATTTAGCGCCAGTCAGGCGTCTCTTTCTCCCTCTATCTAGACGGCGGGTGGGTCGTACAAATAAGCGCTTCCATTGTACTCTATGTGAATGTAAATACGAAACGGACCTAGTCGCATTGGTTTGAATAGTATAACAAGTTGAAAAAGTGACAGTGAAATCGGCTCGACCGGGTGGTATCTCTTTTAATCTGAATATATGAATTAGCATTGGAAATAAGGAAAATTATCTAAAAATAAACATTGTCCTCATACTTAGAAGTAGGAAATTAAATATCTACTTAGATTGCTCAGAGAATACTTTCAGAATTTTCTCAGAGTTCATTCTCTAAGAGAAAGTGTCTAGTTTAATAACAGACGTATAATACTCTGTGTGCACTTTGTATGGAAATCAATGTATTGGAGTTGTCCATTTTGCGCAGACATATCATAGGCGTGTGACAATTGTCCGCGGGAGCAGCCATTTCCAGCCATTTTAATACCAGATGGCATAGGCAGAAACGAATTGTTCACTGCTTTAGCCATTTGCAACCAGTGGAATACCAGTTTGAATATTCTGTACCTTCAAAAGATTCATTTTTTGGACAAAACTTTACGGAACCACAATAAAGTACGCATTATTGGGATTAATTGTATTCGCAGTCGCATGATATAAACTTTTTCCTATTCACATTAACTTTGCTTTACGTCCACACTTTCCCAACTTTCCCGAATCGAGCTATTTGCCTACCTGTTAATTTCTAGTGGCACTACAACTACACAGAAAAACAATCTGAAATAAATCCGAAACGGTCTTGAAAACAGGGTAATCGAGTAGCAGGCTTCAATTGATCCTGTTTTTTGGGATTAAAAAAAATGGTGGGAGCGAAATCAATCTTTTCCGGGATCAAATCAAGAATATCCGGGATTACCCTGTTTTCAATCTCGTTTCGAATTGATTTCTTTTTTCAGTGTAGGACAGCGTTTTTTTTACAAACACAAAACGAGCATGGCCTGCCAACTCGATTTCTTACAAACAGCTGAGATACATATTCCCGCAGGGGGTCATACAATTTTGAAAATAGTTTGATTATGGACCGACTATTAAAAAATGTCCCGCCCTTCTTACTCACTCCTATCAGGCCTGTTCCCGTTGTCGATAAAATAATGTCGAATCGGAACTCATAAGTGTTTCAGCTTCCCAAAACTGAAATTTCTACTTATTTTCATTTGACTATCGAATATCGAACCATCTTATAAACGAATTCAGAGCCGTAAGTCTTTTGTTTAGCAAGTTGGCCAATTGATATACATATTTTTCGTAGTTAACCTCTTCTAAAATATTTTCAACATGTCTGCTTTTGTCAGTATCATAAATTCTAATAAACCCTAACAACTCTCGTTTAAGGACACATCATGCAACTACCCTGCAATTTGTCAGAGGGTGTGTGTGTGTGGTACCATAAAAGAATAACAACAACAACAACTCGCTGACTGGCAACAGCCGGCAGCCGAAGCAGCCAAAAAGCCGGCAACAACAAACGTCAGCAGCATCGCGGCGAACTGTTAGCAACATGTTGCCAGTTAACAAATGTTGCTAGCGTGCACTCTCGGACCGGCAATACAAACAGCCAGTGTGTGTGTGTGCATGTGTCAGTGTGCATTTATCTTGTTTCGACTTGTAATGTTGCTTGACGGCGGCAGCGGCTGCGCTAGCGACAGCGACAGCGGCAGCGTTTCAAAAACTTGTTTTCAACGTAGTTGGGGTTTAGTTTACTTTGAGACGGCTTCGCAGGTGGACGTGCGTGTATTTAGAGCTAGAGCGAGTGTAAGAACGCGCGCGTGAACAAACGGAACGCGCGTTATAAAAATATACTCCACCACCAACAACAACAAAACGTTTCAGTGTTTGCTTTGGCGCGCGGCGCGTCAGGTAGTTTTTTAGAAAATATTTTTGTTAACAACAGCAAGTAAAAATTTCTGTGTGTAAAAGTGCTAAGTGTTGTTCAAACCATCTTCTTGGATTACTCATCATTCGGCCGCATCAGGAGCAGGAGCAACGACCACCTCCTTGCAAAATTGGTTGTCTCGTTCTCGCTGCAAGCCTTGTGCCGTGGTTACAGCAACTTTACGAAATCACGAAACCAGTATCTCAGCCAATGTATCTGTAAGATACAAAGCGACGCAGAGCACATATTGGAATTTACTTAACGCACACACACACTCACACACAGTCGCTGGTCTATTGGATTCTCATTCTCTAGGTAAGTCTCAAGATGTGGTTACCATTTTCAGTTCCCAGGAACTCGCACACACATAGATACACTTGTTCAGCTGCGTTTTTCCACCCTCATGACCTGCCTAGGCTGACCGCGCTTGCTACCTGTTCGTCTTGACCCGCTGCTACTTGAGGTTTTCCAAGATTTCACTGCACATATTGAAAGCTATTTATAAACGCCATACAAGATCGCTCCCCCCACCCCATCCCTGCGTACACTGTTGCGTTTGGAGCCACAGAGCCGGTTTTGTATTGTGCCCCGTCTGTCTGGCCCGGACAACATCAATTCAATTTCTACTGGCTGAGTGAGTTTTTGCGTTGCGTTGCCGAAGAACCTCCAACCTCAACATCTCTTGCCAGCGGTTGCGTCTTCAGTTCAATCTCTCAAAGCTGGTTTCGTGCTGTTTTCTTTCTTTTCGTTTCGTTTTCGATTCTTGGTTTGTTGTTGTTGTACTATTTTGCTGATTTTCTCAGTGGCTCCTCGAACCGGCTAAAGAAGGTGTGCATGGCCTTCTTTACCCAGTTTCCAAATTGCTCACCGATTTGTGCTCTTTTTTTTTTGCCACACATTTGCTGAATCATACTTTGGCAGCGTTTGAATATTTTAGCCAGACATTCGATTTGGGGTTAAATTTGGACGCGGTCAAGGGCGTAGACAAGGGGGCAAGGCTACTAAACAGTTATTTCAGATTAGTCGATACGGCTATGACATTTTCCGAGCTTTCGACTAAGACAAGCATCGGTTCAGGATATAGACAATGATAATGACACTATAGGGCTATAAATCGTTCTATTATTTCTTGAACTATTAATTTAGTTTAAGGAAATGCGTTTTAGGGATTCCTTGAAGCCTGAAGTTCCGAACTACAATCATCCAAGATTAAGGAAAAGGCGAATCGATTCCAATTTTAGTCGTTTTGGTTATGTTAGAACTTTTCAAACTCGGTTTCCAAATTGATGGTTTCGACAGCAGATTAGATCACGAAATACGCGTTATCGGAAATTTAAAGTGGATAGAAATTTCTTTTCCTCGCCCAATCCCTTCTTCCATCAATATCCAAAGCCATGAATGTAGACCCGGGCATTTTGAAATTCATCTTTAAGATGTGAGCAACCCACATGTGAGCAACCCAAAACACACTTTTAGAATTTTTTAGAAAAAAAATATAAATAGAAAAATAGGATATTAAAAAATATCCATTGGATGGTTTCCGGGAACCCTTTTATTACGGGATAAATATCCTTTTAATCATCCAACGTAGCTTAAAATCATCGAAAGGAAATGAAATGCAGCTCCGCTGGATGATTAAGACATATCCAGTCCAAATGGATCTCTTATGGATCCTTTTTTCTGTGTAAAACAGCAACACTTAAGTTGGGTTTTTTTTTAAAACAAATGACACCAAATCTCCATAGAGATTTCTGTAATACGGCGGATATTTTCAATTCATATTTTAAAGAAGTCGTGTGGTAGACACAGTTTGTTGCATTTTGGAAATAGGAACTGGAAATAGGAACATATAGCTTTAAGACCTTCGTAAAACGCTTTCACTTCTAATAAACTTTATATTTTAAGGTTAGTATCCAGCAGCCTGGAACTTTCATTTCGTCGCAGTTCGATTGTCAATATGTCGGATTAATAAATCCAACGAATGGAATGCGTTCTCCTTTTAATGCTAAGTATAGTTAAGGAAATCTTGTGGATAAAGTTGGATTACTAGTTAGTGCATTCCTAAGCACTATCACTTTGACATTAACATTCCCCAACAATAGCTGAGACCCCCCTTAGTAAAAAATGTAGACTACGCTCTTGAGTCGTGACACACCCAATTGACTGAAATATTTTCAAGTTTCCCTTAAAAATGTTAATTACAAATAAAACACAGAATTTGACTCACAGTTTAACAATGCGACAGTGGAGAATTGTTGTGGAACCGGAGGCCTGACCAAGCCCCCGTCTGCACCCCTTTGACCACAGCGAGCTAAAAGGCAAAATCAAAATGCAAAACTTGTTGCTAATAAACAACAACAATAGCAGCAACAGCAACGACAACAGCAACTTCAGTTGACCACAAAAATGCTTGAAGCAAATTCATTTTCAGAGTCGTTGCCCAGAAGCACTTCAGACCAGGCCAGGCCTGGTCAGAGCATAAGCAGACCAGTTGTGGCGAATGTGTCTAATCCATGAGCCATATAAAAAGTGTGTAAAAGTCAACATAACTGTGTCAGTGTGCAACTAGAAGAGGCCCAAGTCTAAGCCTATTAAGCACAGCCAACGGCCTAAGATTGAGAAAAGAACCGCTTCAATGTTGAGGGCGATTAAGTCCAATTAAAGCTGACATACACAGAATTGGCGCAATCAACAAGAGGTTTGTGGCTAATTGAAGACGACAATGAATTGTTGAGCTCCAGCTGCCACACTTTCGCTCGGCTTAAATGCCAAGGCTATAAACCGGTCCCTCGAACTTTCAAACCTTTTTCTAGTAGTCTCTCATTTTTATTCATCTACCACTCCTCTTCTTAGCATCGCTTTAGACCTCTTCCTGGCTGCGACGTACACAGCGTGTAACTTTGCGTTTAAATTCCGCATAGTCCTCGCGCCATTCTTTGGCTGCATCCACATTGGCAGCTGACTCGTCATTGGGATCGGTTAGCATTGATATAACCGACAGCAGAATGGTCTCCACAGTGTGTACCGGTAGCCAACGTTCTTCTGCCTTCTCATAGCCCCATTTATCATCGCCCGGTTCGTGCAGTATCGAGATGCACACATCGCCCGACTTGTCAATATTGGGATGCCAGATCTCGGTAATGAATTTCATGCGCGGTGGTCGCAATGGATATTCCTTCGGAAATATGAGATGCGCTTTAAAGCAGCCGCCCTCGTAGAGTGTATCGGATGGTCCAATGATGACCACCTCCCACTTGAAGATGTCCACATCGTTGACCAGGCCAGCGGAAAACCCCTCAACGGGACTGCGCTGCAGTTCAGTGAGCTGGCGCTTAAGCAGTAGCGATGCTTGCACTTCGGACATTTTACGGATTTGTTTTGTAGTATAGCCAGGTGGAGAATGCTATTAACTGGAATTTTGTACACAAATTTTGAGGAGTTTATGGCTTTGAAGTTTTTTTTGGAGTTCACTCTTAACGATGCTGAACACTACCACACTGACAGTGACAGTGACAGTTGAACCTTGGGGGGCCTTGATGAAAGTTATAATGGTGATTTTATCTTAAAACACTTGCAAAATAAGTAATCTGCATAAGAAAGATAGAATCAAAACAATTATTTGCTGCTTGGCCTAAGAATATACGTGACCACCGATTGTTAATTACCTGTCTAACCATTTTCAGCAGCAAAAGTCGTAAGAACAACTAGTTCGTATGAGTGGTTGACCAAAGAAAGGGTTACAGAATGGAACGGGAACAGTTGATTCTCAACGTCAATAATGATATTTACCGATCCAGTTTAATTCCAAATAAAAGATTCAACATTTTCAAGCTGATATGAATTCAAAAATAGGGTTTACCGGCCTAGCAGAATAAGTACACAAGACTTCCTTCACTCTTATCAGCACCAAATTTAAATATTTGATTACCATCTAAGCAAAAGTCGGTCTCATAAATTTTTAATCTGCAAGTTGTTATTGGAGGGCAGAGAGTTTAAAAAAGCACTAAAAACAAGAAATTTTGTCTTTTGATCATAACTCGAAAACCGTTCATCCGATCTTCTTCATATATGTCCCATACACGTCAAACCTCTATCTCTCACCATCTCTGAGATTTGTGCGTTCATACAGGCAGACAGACGGACGGACGGACGGACGGACGGACGGACGGACAGACGGACAGACGGACATGGCTATATCGACTCGGCTGTTGACGCTGATCAAGAATATATATACTTTATGGGGTCGGAGATGCTTCCTTCTGGATGTTACATACTTTTGCACAAACTTATAATACTCTATGTACCTTCGGTACAGAGTATAAAAACTATAGGTGTCTCAGTAGATTATCACAGTAAAAAACCATTTGCATATTTCAATAATTTTTTTGGGTCTAAGAACTGTTGTTGAAATGTGTAAGAATAGTTTTTGGAATTTTTTTTTAAACACGTTCAATATATATTTAGCTCAAAGAAATCGTTTAAGCCGTTCTTGAGAAAATTAAATTTTTTTTATTTAACTTTCCGCCTTCAAAACACAACTCCAATAGCGATTATCCGAGATCTGTGCGTGCAAA
Source organism: Lordiphosa fenestrarum (assembly GCA_035044985.1). Classification (NCBI taxonomy): domain Eukaryota; kingdom Metazoa; phylum Arthropoda; class Insecta; order Diptera; family Drosophilidae; genus Lordiphosa; species Lordiphosa fenestrarum. The sequence goes on along the minus strand of JAWNNO010006358.1, from coordinate 198,710 downwards.
CATACATGGCTATATCGACTCAGCTGTTGATGCTGATCAAGAATATATATAGTTTATGGAGTCGGTGATGCTTTCTTCTGGCTTTTACATACTTTTGCACTAACTTATTATACTCTATTTACCTACGGTACAGAGCATAAAAACTGGCCTGCTCTATTCGATTTTGAGAAAGTCCTTTCTAGCACTAAAGCCGCATGACTCAGCCTCAGTGCCTGCATTGTGCATTATAATAGCTGCCGCTGCCACATTGAAGCCGTTGGTTTTTGTTGCCTTTCGTAATTGCGCACAGTTGTTGGCACAGAGTTTTGCAGGCTCAGTCTGTACATGGAGTTTCTTCTTTGACCACGACATGTGTGTGTTTGTGAGTTTGTCTGCCTATGCTGGAATCCGCTGTATGTGAGTGTGTGTGTTTTTTGGCCAATTTTGCATTTTCCACTTGCTGTGCTGCTGGCATTTCGGAATGAGCCAACGGCATATCTGACTATCGCTAACTGAAATTATGTTGCCGCAAATGTGTGAATTGTTAATGTCTCTTTGGCAGTTGGCCTATGGAAAATATGGTTGTGGTTGCCACAGCCGGTTTTTCAAGTTTTCCCTGCAACGCTTTTCACAAATTCCACATTCTCTCCCCCTCTCTCTCTCTCTCTCTCTCTTACCATCATATGATAATATTTTGCTAGGCAAAATAACACAGAACCGAGTCCGATTCGAAATTTGCTAAATTATCAGGCAGAAAATGCATCCACTGAGCGAAACATGTTTGGCCACAACATAACACAGACAGCTGCTGCTCAGGCCAAGCCCACTGCGAGTGCCACATGTGGAGGCAAGCGACTTGGCAGAGTGTCTACACGTGCCGCTGCGTTGCATCTCAAAGTAAAACTCAAATTTCCATTTGTGAGAATCGAAAAATGTGTCGCACGCCCAAAGTGATAAAGTGGCATTTCAGTTCGTTTTGTTAAATTGATTTTCATATAATGTGTTTGGAAATTTTCATTAACGCGCCCACGCACAGAAAATGTTTGGCGGTTCGTTGCCATCGAAGTGGTGGTGGAAGAGGGGGAAGGTGAAGTCATTGATGCGGGGGATTTCTGGCAGTTCTGTTTGTTTTGTGGGCGTGTAGTCGCATGCGACAATTGCACTTCCGGCATCACGCGAAGTTGTACCGGTCGTGCTAACAAAATGAACGAGGGTGGATCAATCAAGTTCTTGAACTGGTGCTCAATATTATATTTCGGATATCAATGAAAAGGTCAACAACAAACAAGTTTTTCTCACTAAGACTACTTTTCTGACTCTACTTTTCTATGACAGCTATTCTATATATATGTCCGATTTTAAATTTTAAAGAGTTTTACATTGAAAACAAAAAAGTTTTTCTTGCTAAGACTCTTTTTCTAACCTTACTTTTCTATGGCAGCTATACATCTATATAGTAAGATGTCCGATTTCGACCAAACTTGGCACAATCATAGAGAAGCATAGAAAACTTACTTACTAGAACTAGTTTTTCGACCGATCGATCCTATGGCAGATATATGTTACAGTCATCCGATCCGGTTCCGACATATGTGCAGCGTATTTGTACTAGAAGACTTCGTGCAAAGTTTGGTCGCGATAGCTTTAAAACCGATGGAGGAGATAGCGTAGAAATAGACTGACGGACAGACGAACAAGGCTAAATCAACTCGTCATGCTGATCAAGAATATACATACTTTATGTAATCGGAAATGCTTCCTTCCATGTGTTTCAAACATCTGAACAATTTTAATATACCCGCTGCAAGGGTATAATAAAGTCATCTTCCACGGTTTTATATATAGAAGGTTCGTACCTTCAGCACTATTATTGATCCGCCGAAGTAAATAGGTAAATAAATGATGCAGTGCTGCATCAAAATTTATATTGAGCATACACTTTCGTTGGTACAAAGTATTTTATGGTCGGGTTTGAGCAGCTTCCTCTCTTGTTTTATCATAAGTCAATAAGTCAGCCACTTACTTATAGATCACCCCTCGCATGGGCATGCATATTTTTCTCTCTTCTCTCTGAAAATGAAAATGAACAGGTGCTGCACTTTGTTTAGGCTCACCGCTGGACGCCTTTTGCCGCGGGCCTTCAATTGATTGCTCATGGGTGCGCACGTTCAACATAAAGCAGCTGATGGGCATAGTTCAATTGTTATAGGTTGTTTTCTTCCACTCTCTTTCGCCGTAGGAAAAGTGGTTGCAGTGGCCAAGCCTTGCGGTTAGTTCTGTTATATGTAAAAAGCTGTATAATTATACTTAATCAAGTTCATTGTTTCTACTCAATGTTCATTTGCTCCTCTCATAAATCTGACTTAAGCGAGTGACCAACATCATTTTACCTCTTCATTGAGACTTTGAGTTATGTTTATTTCCATACCGATGTACCCCTCCTTTCAGTTCTGTTCATTATTTCCAATTGCATGCAAGAGAAATATGAGGAAAAAGTGCATTGCTCGGAGTTTTTCGCCAGAACAATGCCGGCAAGAAAACTAAATAAATTGCAGAAAAACGAAAAGTGGAAAGAACGAAAACAAAAACCTCTCCACTTGCAATTTTAATGTGTTTTGTGAGTTTTTTTTTTTTCGTTGTACATTTCGCTCCGCTTTATAATTGAGTTGGCAGTTGGAGTTGGAGCTTAAGCAAAGGCAAGTGGAGCACTACTCCCCCGGGTGGGTGGGCGTTCTGGAAGTGGAGTTGAGATTGCTAGCTGGCTGTGCGCTCATGTGCACTGAATGGGAACAAAATTCTGCACTTTTCGACTGAAACGCGATATTATATTTTTATTATTATTATTATTTTATTTTTTTATAACGTACAGCCACAATTGAGGTCCGGGCTTACCTTTATGGTCATGCCAAGTGCCATAAGCATTCTATGCGAAATTGAAATAGAGACGCTGCAACTGGAGGATTTGACAGACAAAAGCCACTGCGGTGTACTGTGGTTCAAGAGTAGAACGCTTTTGCACAGGAAGAACTGAAAGTTGGAGATGTTGGTCTCTGTTTCCAGAATAATACAGAATACGGTTGCGATTTTAGTAAACTCTGCATGTCTAGATCCAAATATTTTGACAAGGATCAAGTAACGGGTTTTAGTAGAGTGCCCCAACTCCAAATCACCCTTGATTTTGTGTGCTTTCGTTCACATTTTAGCCGAATGTATACCAACTTATATATCGATTCGGCTCTGGATGCTGATCAAGAATAGATATTTCTTATAAGGTCGGAAATGTCATAATTTTTAATGGGTGATATTTATAGAATCCGTGGATTTTATACTTGTCTTACTGCATATAGATTGAATTTCTTGATTCAAGTTTGAATGTTTTATACAGATGGTCATGAATTAAAATTTTTGAGCGCTTTACTCTTCTGCTTTGAGGGCTTTCTCCGTTCTCATACTTCTATTGACTACCCCTAACTATAAAATCCAATTTGAGTACGATTACAAGTATGAAATGCTTAACAGTTCAGTAATTTTCGAGTCTTTTCAAGTCCTATTTCAATATGTCACATTTTGAGCATGTGCAAGATTAATTTTCGAGTTCTTTTTAATCCCACATGAGAGGTAACTATCATTTTACTCATCAAGAGAACTCGAAATATAATTATTAAGATTATTTTTGTTGAAATGATATTCCAATTATTTCAAAATATTGAAGAATTCTTTCGTTTTCAAAATCCATCAATTAATTGGAAATTAATTGGAATATGAACGACCGAAAAAACTTGTACATCACCGGTAACCTTCACCAGCAAACGGACATCAAGTGGTTTGCCTTGATGCGCGGAATGCGACTGGGGATAATTTTCCCTAAATGTTTAATTTGGCTCTAAAGCCGGGTATCCAGCACAGCGGAAACTAAAAATTCCTGCCAAACTGCATATAAAAAAAACTGTGCCAGGAATTTTTAGTTTGCTTTCGTTTGTTGTGTATCCAGCAACACGAACGAAATCCACAATTGTCTAGATAGCGGCGTATCGGTAGCGGCGTTTCGAAAGGGTGTGTGGAACGAGAAACAGCTGATATTTAGGCCAGGAATATATTGCTGACAATTATTTGGGAAGTGATTTGACAAAAGATGGAGGCAATCAATGTGCGCAAAAAAAGGACTGATAATTTTCAACGGGACGTGAAGATAGCTTTAATAAAAGCAGTGGAGGCACGACCATGTCTATGGCTTATTACAGAAAAAAAGCATTTTGACAAATTTTCTGTAAAAAAGTACTTGGGAAAGTTTTGCTGCACAAATAAATATAGAATATTGTGTTCAAAGTTACTAAATTCATTAATGTTATATATGCTTGCTAGCGAATGACTGTAAGAACGCTTGGACAGAGAGTGACAGAGAAGGCTCTGCTTGACAGTTTGTTTTCAGTTGGTTTCCACACACTCAAAATAAATAGCAAATTCCTGGCAGGAATTTTCCGCAGTGCTGGATACAGGCCTTAAGCTAACAAATAATGATCGAAAAACTCTGTCTTCGATGTTCTAACTAATAATGTAAATGTGTCAGTAATCCTTCTTATTTTCATCATCTTAGCTATTTCGCTAATGCTCTTAGACTAGATAGGTAAAAGTTCTTCCACATGACTTCGACAACGTACTCAAATAGCTGATTTAACCGAAGGGTAAAGAATTTATTAATAACGAAAAGTGTGCAAGTCACAGCATATTATATGGTTTATATATTTCATACAATCTCTGAAATCCATTAGATTATTTCACTACTTAAATCCAGACAAACTAATTAATCAACAGCCTTAAGGAGTTTCTAATATCGTGGGTAATGCGTCTTATCATCATTGATGGCATAAAGATTATGCCACAAAAAGCCCCCTTTTGCACCATAGTGCATCGTCGGTGTGGTCCATAATGAGCGCTTCCGCCAACTGTAGTTGAACTGGGCCGCACTCAAAAGCGCATTTTCTTTCTATCAGACCAATACTGTAGAACACACTTACTCTAGCTTTAAGTTGACTTTAGACACACTTTAATTACTCAATTTGTTGGTTCATTAGCGGGACTTGCTGTGCATTAGGGCCAACCAAGTCAAGTGTGAGTGTGTGTGTGTGTGTGTAGTGTGAAGCGTAAAACGTTATGCGTATTTCATAACTTGGGCCAGACAAATGGCCAAAACTGTCTCTCCTCATGCCAAATGAGCCGTTAGACAACACTCGTCGGAGTTCATTTACTTCACCAAAGAAAATTCTATAGAAAAAAAACGAAGCAAAGCTATTTGTAGTTTTTATTCCGTTTTGTTGTTTATTTTTTAAATGCTTGGCTGTCGCTTTTTGTTTTGTGTTCATTGGGAGGGGAAAAATCCAAGCTTGGCCTAAAAAAGTGCTTATTAAATTTAATGACAGCACGTTTGCTTGCGAAAAGCGTTTCGACTTTTTTTCCAACCTTAAGTTATATGTTTTTTTTTTATTTTTTTATGTTTGGTTTATTGGGAGGGCTGGAACTCATTGGGAGTAGAGACCATAATAGCACAGTCTTTAAGTTTAATTACGTGGCATGCCGGGGCTGCTTTTTGTTGCGGACTCTAGGAAGTACGTTTTAATGAACATAATAGTCCCTCCGTCCAGATGGTCTCAAATGAAATTGTAACAAATTTTTATTGTAAGCGAGCATTTCACTCAAGATATTTGTGGAACAACAAAAGGGCTTTTTCACAATGGGACAACTGAAAGTTGTTATTAAAATGATGATAAGAAAATTGTTGTTAATTGATACAGTACAAAGAAATGCATTTCCTTGGGGAAAGTGACAAAAGCTGACTAAAGTCCACGTTAATTTTGATCATCTCTGTAGACTTAAGCCAAGTCTGGGTTGTTTTTTATGATTTCGTGATGATTCAATTTGAATGTTCATTATTCAATCATAAAATAATGGTATTTTTTTAGCATCTGTTACAATTTTGCCTAGTAGCAAGGCAGATGGCTAGCATAACAACCCTAAGGCTACGAGAATCCTATACCTGGAACGGGGGTAGTTCGGGGCACTCAACTATACTCACTAACCAAGCGGGTATACCGATAATTCAGACTATTGTATCACTAAAACGACGATCCTCAAATTATACGACGTCTATATCCCAAGCCGAAACGAGCGGGATAACCTTCCCCACAGCAGAGCCAACGCCATCAATATCTACACCGATGGTTCTAGGCTCGATGAAAAAGGAATTTTCCTCACACAACCTAGACCTTAATCTATCGTTCCGTCTCCCTGATCACTTTAGTGTGTACCAAGCGGAAGTGGTAGCCATTCAGGAAGCTGCCATCTAGCTTAGCACACTCAAGAGAAAGGAAGGAAACGTACTTGTGGGAGTGCCATGAAATGACTGTCACTCGACAAATGTTGATGTTCGGACGGGTCGTCGAGAGAGAGTTCAGTTCAGTCGAAGCACCAGAGCTAGGCAGTCTAGAAATAATATTATTCCCAAATAAATAATAAGTATTCCAAAAGTAGTACAAACCCGAGTTATTACAGTACTTATATACTCAGACGGTCAAGCAGCCCTCAAGGCACTTGACTCCCACACAAATAATGCTAAAACGCTCACTGAAAGCCGCCTACCCCTGAACGAAATTGGTCGACACTTTAGTATTCACCTAATATGGGTGCCTGGACACCGGAATATATATGGAAAGGAGTCTGCGGACATACTGGCCAGTCTAGGCACAGCCACCAAGCTCCTTTTAGAAAAGAGCACGATGGGATGCCTATGTCTAGCTTCAAGCTTCACAAAAAAGCCGAAACACTACGCCTCGCCACGGACTAACGTGGCCAGCATTTGACTTTAAATGTACTAACACAATTTTACGTTACAGAAGGGAATACATATCACTTCTGGTAGGGGCCCTGAGGAGTCATTGTCTTATAGGAAGACACGCAGCACGCCTAGGCGTACAACATTTCGATTTCTGTAGAAGCTACAGATTTGAGGAAGGGGAGGAAACGATACAGAACCTTCTGTGTTACTGTCCCGCTTTAAGTTGGAGGAGACTTAGGTTTCTTGGTCAACTCCACCTACTCAACCTGTCAGAAACATCCGGCATTGAGATCCCAGCTCTACTAACATTTTGGCCAGTTCCTCTTGAAAAGTTCTGCAACCTGACACTTTCTGATAGTCATGCATAATATGTGTGAGAGAGAAAAAGTATAACTGTAAAATGCCCACACACCAGAGGCTAATTACAGTCCCTCAAAGAAAACTCTTTTATTACAGCTTAGTTAATCTATTTCTGCCCTGTCATCTTAGTTTCTATTTCTTTTTTACAGCCACATAATTGACTTTTAGAAGTATCATTTCATTATCTTACACCTGTCCAACTGTCCACATCTTATCCCGCTTCTACATCTCAATTTGAATTGTCATAATATGATGACTCCAAATGTTTAGCCAAGAAAGTGGAGGGCTCACTTGTGGCCAGCCTCGAGGGCTGTGTTAATTTCCGCTCAACTGTTAGTTTTATGACTTCTTCAAGATATTCCCACCGGCAGCAGAGCCTAGGGTGAGGGGCCCAGATCTTCGACTGTATGCTGCGTCACAGCGAAACGAAAGCTGCGGGTCAGCTTTGAATAATTTATGACAAACCGTGTGGGATTGAGCATTTCCATGTGGAAATGCTAAACAAAAATGAAACTGATGTCAAAAGAAAGCTAATAAGATGATGTGGCGGCAGGGAGTGAGGTCAGTGGGTATAACTGACACATATTGTCCAACCCTCGAGACAATGTCAAGGGTTCGACTCTTAGTTGTTAACAAGTGGAGCGTTGCTCGTCTGACTTAACTTGTTGTTAATGGCAAAGGGGGAAGCAGAGGAAGCGAATGCAAATTCGCCGGCTGTAATTGTGTGAATAAAAGTCAACATTTGTGGCCAACGCCCCGGCACGCAATCGCGGCCTCTTCCGTGCCTTTGCTCAAATGAAAATGAATTCATTTCGTAAACTCTGCGAATTTGCCATTGTTTTTCTTTCCATCTTTGCGGGGAACTGTGCTAATGTTACGAAGTTGCTTCCTGTTTGCTCGCTGAGATTTAAGATCTTCTCTGGAACAGTTCATTAACTTGGCAACAATGTGAACTGAATTTCACTTTTTTCGCGCACAATTTGAAGTTCAACGAGCTTGTCTCGCGTCGCGGGGTGCACTGCATCGTTGGCATAGTAAGAAACCAGTTGAATAATCACCAAGTGAGCCGTGTCTTTGATGTGGTAGGGAAATTGCAAATTACCGGCACATAACCTGAGTGGTCTAAATGGTCATTGGTGGCCCTTTGGGCCAACTCAACTCAACTCTTTCGCTTTGCTACGCCACGGAAGGGGATTTAATTAAAAATACTACTTACTTTCACTGCCTGTTTACTGCGAATGGCAAACTGACAGCTAGTTATAAAATTTATGCCAGTTTGTAGGTTATAATTATGTGAAATGCTTTTAATGCCAAACTATGGCAGAGACAGTTTGCAATTACAGTGGGCCAACCCCCCCATCATCCTCCGATGTGGGGATTGACAAGTGATGGCACAATGTTGCGATTAAATCGTGAATGACATGATAATGCAAGAGGAGGACCCGTAAAATTGAAATGTTTAATATTCAATCGGAGTTAACGCTTCGGTTTGAAATTTTGAAGCCACTTAAGCCGGTCTAGGAACAAATCTTATAAAACATTTGTCCCCCGATGTTAGTTAAGTCCCTCAGTGTATTCTGAACGACTCATTTTTGACCTAGTTTTCGATAAAAAATTCTCTAGAGTACTCTTCTTTTCCCGATGAGTTTGTAGTCTATTCCCTGGTCCGCTCATTAGTTTCTTTATTATTTACAGGTGTCCAAAGCACCTCTATTAGGATCGCAAACACCAGACAGCCTAAAAATGTTAGTTCCTTAACCCTTTAAGCCCCAAGTTAAAATGGGTGGACCTAAAATATATTTCACTTCATATTTTTAGTGGTACGGCCACAAAGGTTAACTGATATGAATTTCAAAGATCTACGAATCCTTGATCGTCCTTACAAAACGATTTCTAAAAACCTTTCTAAAATTCCTGAAATTTATCTAATCAATTTTCTCTCATAAAGTAGCTTTTTATTTATTTTTTGCAAATCAAACCAATGGATTTCATAGAAATGATTAAAATGTATATTAATGAGAAACTGCTCAACCAATTGAGTTTACCACATTCACAAAAATGGCGGGAAAAGTGATCAGCTGTTGAGATATCGACATAATTTAGGGTAACCAACACTTTTAATATAAAAAAGGAATGTTGCTGAACTGCATCAAATTCATGTTTGACAATTTTATAATCCACACTGGAAAATAATTGTATTAATTCGGTATGACGCAGATCTGCATCACCACCATTTAAAGGGTTAAAACTAGATCTGGTCTACCAATCTCTTAACGGATCTAGATTCAAAATATGAAAATAGAGCCCTATATATAGAGTTAGATTAGGTGCCAATTTCATTATTCTTTTAGACTAGCTATGCAGTACTTTGGCTTTTCCAAGAGACCAGAGATTGTCAATCCTGACGAACGCAGAGGGTTTAATTTTGTTCCCCAGGTGGATGGCGTTTCGCCGGATATTCGAGAATAAATATGTAAATGTCTTAAAATGAACAATCCTTTTTTCTGCCCCCCACACCTCCACCTCAGCGTATAGCTAGACTTTTTGATTTGGAGTCGAAAGCGCGTTCTTTGATAATTGGACGCGATCGCGGACGTAGCTGCAGTAGAAGCGCCCCATAAGATCCCCCCCCAAAGTTAACTTCGCCATCATCCAATTCAGTTCAATTTATCCGTTTCCTCTCAAAATGAATTTCCATACAATTCCAAGGGCTGTCAACACTTGTTCCAATTAATAGAGAAGAAATCTTTAGATCCATATCAGTTGTAACCTGCATTTCCTGCTGCCGCTCCTCCTTCCACCAAAAACTCTTGTTGTTGTCCCAGGCGCAGCTGAGTGTTCCATTTTGCTTGTCTGAACTTGTTGAAAAGTGAGTAAAATGTGCCAATTTTTATACACTGCAAATGCAATTTATATCCCTGTAAAAGAATCAACAACATGGGGCACCAGGGGAGGAGTAATGTAGACATACATGGCCACTTCATCACGCAGCGTTGGCCAAGCGTGATGCTGCTGCTGCTGCAGCTGAGGCATCTCTTGTTGAATGCAACTAAGCGTCACCAGCCGTTGGCGGCCACGGCCTCAGCTTTACTCTCAGCTCGTGCTTGTGCCCGTGCCCCCGGGGCCAGTCTGTTTCCATTGTTCTGGCCGCTCGCTCGTGCTTGTGCTAGATTTATGCACTGCCAACTGGAATCCTCCCCTGGATGGCAGTTTCGATTTCAATTTAAGGCGGATGTTCGCTTTAATTGCAGGCCTAACAAATTACAATTCATAAATGGAACCATCTCAGGTTGCTCCCCAATGCCGATGAACTTGGCCAGATCAAGTGAGTGGCTTGGTTTAAATCAATTGGAAGGCGGTTCACTGACCGTTGCACTTGACACTGCGGATGGATGCCTTGATTACTTACCCATGTGTACTTTCACTGATCGAAAGCGGCCAGCAGCTGCTGCTGCTGACCATTGGCCAACAATAATTGGTAACATTCAATGGCCATGGCTCTTACCAACTTTCAAACTTGGCCATTTGAAAGTTTATTGGACGCAAGTGCTCAGCTGCCGAGTTGCCAGCCACAAAATGAAACTTTGATTCGGCTTTTTAACTTGCGACAAAATCAATATGAAACGCAACACAACTCAAATAGAGGTTTGGCCCTTTGGCATGGACAGGGGGCGTGCCTCGGTGCAGCAACAATTTGTTATTACGGGCGTCGCCTGAAAATTGGGTCAACCCAAAAATGTTCAATTATTTAAGCTGTTCTTGTTGCCGGTTGTCAGCCGCGGTCGGGCGAACTGCAGCCAAAGCCCAATGGAGCAAGTCTGCGGGGAGTGGGGAAACAGGGTGGGGGCAGCACTGATTTTAAAGGCTTATAAAAAACTTGTTTTTGTTGTTTTTATGGGTTGATGTAAGCAAGATTTGGAAGCTGCAACAGAGTTTCAACTTGGTATTGTATGCGCTTTATAAGCGGAGGTCTGTAAGATGGCGAGAAATTTTGTCACAGGCCGGGGAAAGCATTACACTTACAGAAAAAGGGGAGAGTTTTGTACTTGGGGTACTTTGAAGAATGAAGGATGTAATATCCATGCCAAAAGTTCGACTTTATCAAGCAACTTTTTCGTGCTTCGGTGCAAAGGAAATCAAATTAAATTCGATTCAAATGAATGAAATTTTAAAAGTAAACAGATTTCCTTGATAAATATAGCAAATAGCAAATAGTTAACAATCTGAAAAAATGTAGCATAAAAGTTTAAAGTACTTGTATCAAAATGAGCTGTAAAGGCATATTCATACTCAGAGGGCTTTACTTAATTCCCAGCCGGATATTCGTGATAGAATCATGCCTACAGAATAATGAAATATATTTACACAGACTTACAAAGAAAACCCAACTTTTGCACCAGAGAAGGTTGAAATCCTGCACATGTAATTTTGAGCGCTGAACTCAAACCAAAAATCATAAAACTCAACCACTTTTTTGAACTTTTTGTTTTAAATAATATTTACCTCTAAATTTCTTAAAATTAATCAAGTTCAAAGTAAAATATCTTTTGAATATCAACTCCTTGTTGCAAAATATTTATGTTGATATTTCCTCATTTTAAGAAATTTTGGTGTTATGCGAAACAGTCAGAAAATTTCACAGTTCTTGGTTCATAACTTCTAAAAGAAGTTCATTCATTCATTTGAGGGGTCCACAAATCCTCCGAAGGAGTTTTCTCTCTTACACGCCGATCGCCGACTTATTCGCTGCTTTTAATGTCCATTCTTCTACGCCTTACTTTTAAGATCCGGAGATAAGGTATCATTTACGAGGCATTAGATCTATACATATATATAAAATTGAAAGTATTTTTGTATGTTTGTTCCTTATGGGCGTCTAAACCGCTAAACCGCTAAACCGCTAATGTCGATCAGGAAATTGTCATATGCTTTGTCTCATGTCTGTGACTTGGTCCAAAAACCGCTAGAATTGCAAAATTCAACAGTTCATCCGATTGTGTTGATTTTAAAAAGTGACTTTGCCATTTCTGTCAAAAAAATTTGTGATAAATTTGTCAATAAATTTGTAAAAAATGCCTCCAAAGAAATCATATATTGGGCAACGTGCTCCAAGAGCTTTGAAACGGCAAACTCAAATAGCAAATGAAACAACTGAAGAACGTGAAAATCGCCTGAGTGGGGTTCGAACTCGAGCGTCCTCTGGCAGAGCAAGTGAAACAGCTGAGGAGCGAGAAGAACGTCGTGAACATAACCGAGAACGCAATGCAGGTCATAGATGGACGAATAGGAATGCTTTAATTTTAGAGGCATTCAATTATGATAAAGACGTTGAGTATTCCGTTCACCCGAGCGCTATCATTGGAGAGATGACTACTATTTGTTCTTATTGTGATGCTTTAAAATTTCGTTATGAACCGCCCGGGCAATGCCGGGTATTCAGCTAGTGTTGTATAAAAAAAATACACTTTGATGACCTCGACCTTAGTTTGCTTTTAACTCCGACTTATGCCGACCTAGGTTAATGAATAAGAGCGTAATGGATTCCTTTTAATCCACCTTACTGGTCCTAAATGACCTTTCCTGAAATATAAAAAACAGGTTGCGATGTTTTGTCCGAAATCTACCTATTACTCCTATAAGATTGATGGAAAAGGGTTATCGATATCTTAGATCTTTAAATTTTCCTCTTAAATCTTAAACTTTTTCTTGACCCCAACCATTTTCATTTAAGGATTCCGGTTTGGATTGAGATTTAGAGCTAGTTACTATATTTTCATTGTAATGGGGATAAGAACTATGGGTTCTCTAATGGTCAAAGTAATGGTAATATATAGAAGCTTTCTGTCAATAAAATGTAATCTCAGATCCTTTTTTCTCGAATGTTAAGCCCCATCGCTTTTTTGAAATAACAGAATTTACATTATTAATGAAAATTTTATCATGTTAAATTCGTCGTTCTATCGAAATAATAATTTCAAAATTTGATGATTTTATGTTGTTCTCGAAAGAAGTGTTTTTTTTTTGTCTGTAGGGCTTTTTTTGTACAAACTTTACCAAAAGTTTATGAGCCCAAACCCCTCAGTGAACATGGGAATGCAATCGACTACATTATGTATGTTATGTATGTGCGTATGTAAGCTTGTATTTGTGTTTGTGTTGGGGCAGCGACTTTCCATTTGCACAGATTTCCACATTTCACATTTCGGATTTCAGATTTCAATATGAAAATGCCGCTTATACCAAATGCATATGAATAAAACTCGTCTCATCTGGTTTGGCTAAAGGGTGGAAGGAAGGGTTTGGCCCATTGAGGGGTGTCCAAATGGGATTTGCGTTTATGAATATTGACAGATATGGTTGGAGCTGGTCTCCCTCTGGGCATATTCGAATGGTGCACAAATCAATGCGAACGCATTCCCCCTCACGACAAGTTTGATCGATGCACCGCCCCGTTTGACTCGGCCGCTTCGCAGGAGGCGGAGTGGGAAAAGCACTTTAAGCAAATTGTAACTGTTGCGGTTGGTTTGCCTGGTCCCGAGGGTTGGTACACAGGGAGCGGCATTCAACGGTTGACTAAATGTTTTGGAACACTTTGTGGTTGTGAAAACTGTCGGTTTACATTATTGAGTTATTTTGTTGACATCGTTTGGTTGATTTGTTTAGATGAAATCAATTTATTGCCTCATTTCCAGAGCCGGCAAGCTCTTATCGATGTGACACAGATTTCCAGTTACAAAATTGTTGCTGATAAGCGCATCTCAAATGTTGCAAGCCGAAATGGGTTGACACAAATGTGCTGTAAAATTACTAAGCAGACACTCAGACAGATGCTGCTGCTGCTGCGCTGGCAATTTGCTGTCAAATTGTTGCAAATTCTTGCAAGTGCTGCTCATTAAAATTACCCAAATGCCAGCGCCAATTGCCAGAGTGAAGGAAGTCACAGAAAAAGCGGCATCGCATGACAAATGGCTGCATTGAGTTTCAGACAAGTGGCACTAACTTGGATGCTCCTCCTCCTCCTTTTTGCCAACGCGCAATGCTTTTACTTTTTCGCCAACTATTTTGCAATGCAATTTTCTTATACAGCACAGTGGGACAATAGCCAACGTTCTGAACCAAAACGGTTGGGACTCACAGTAAGCTGAAACCAAACCGAACCGATTTAAGGCATCTTATAAAGTTTCTCAAGCATGTTTTCGGTGAAAAGTCTTCAATTGGATTGACCATTTCGCCCACTGTGCACAGCTGCAGGCGAGATTTCTTGACTTGCCCTGCTGATTTGTCGGTGGCATTTTGTAACGTGATTTTGTGTGACTTGTAAGCCATCTGATAAGCGAGCTCTGCTTGTTTGGGGAAATGATAAATCCACTTCTAGCAATACAAAAAATTGCTGATGGGTTACTTTTTTTCCACACAAAATGTGCTGATCGAGCGCTAAATTGCTTAATGAAGCGTGGCATATAGAAATAACGGCACTGGCATTAGTTAACTTCTTGCAAGTCCGCTGAAACTGGCCCAGACAACAAAATTGCTTGCCACAAAAACAAGCTGCACGATCGCTGAAATTGAATCGATCAAAGCCAGCATCGTATCGTCTGTGCGCACAGGTGCAAATCCAATAAATTGTGTAAGACCCTGAGCTGGGTACGTGGTTTGGGCCACAGCAACTGATCAAACAATGTGGGAATTTAATTTAATTTTTTTTCTCTTAGCTTAGATCTTTGCTGAGATCGTGGACAGATTTTCAACGGGTTTTTGCAGCCCATAAAATGCGCATTGAAATGGAAAGCTAAAAATTAACATAGCAGGCAAACACATTCAACTGAATTTGAAATGAGAACAACGAAAAAAACTAATTGCAAATGAGAAATGACTAAAAAAAAAGTATGCAGAAACTGATTAAAAAAGTATAGTCGAACAGGGCACACCGTGTGGAAATTTAGTACATGAGAAATTAGCATTGAAGGAGTAGAAACAAACAGCATTGGTCCAAAAACACTGTAAGAATTTAAATTTTTTTAAACCGCCATAGCTTTGAGTTTGAGTTAACAGGGTTTCGTTTTTAAGCACATTTTAAACTCAACTGTGTAAAAAATGTGACTGAGTTTGGTTCAGTTTATAAATGGACGCGAACAGGGTAACAGGGAAAAGGTATGAGCAAAATAATGTTCGCTGCCGCTACACTTTCCTTGGTACAGAGTATATTTAAGTCGTACTTGACCGACTTTCTTACTTGATTTTTTCAACTTATCTTGTCTGGGACTTGAACTCACAACTCACTTACTTGTTTTGGCAACTTCAACCCAAAAACCGGCATCTAAGCGCATGCGAATATCAAGCACTCGCGCGGAATTGCTGCAAGTCACTGTAATTGAAAGGCTGCAACAAGCGACGATAAGTGAATGAGATCAACCTCATGTTTTGGGTGGATTTTATATTTGTAGCGTTTACCATTCCTGTAAGCTTTTAACATGCAAACGATTATGTAGTAAAAATTTAAATTTTGTGTGATATTCAGATTGCTGTATTTGGATATAGGAAACAGGATTTTCTCATGTCATATACCATTTTCCGTTAGCCACGCGTAGTTTAACAATAATATTCTACATGACTCGATTACTTTTTTTGCCAGGTGCAACTTTTCCACATTTACCGTTTGAAATTAATCAGATTTTAAAATATTCAGAGTCATACTTAAAACTTCAATCCGCAGTTCGGGTTCAAATCAGTGGTGAGAAAAGTCGTGTAATTTCTTGTAAGCTAGCTCGGCTACGATAGAGAGGGACAGAAAGAATCAAACATACGAAAGCTACATCAATAAAGTACTCAATTTGTTATATACGTAAGCTTTTCGGCGCTTTGCGCTTGATCTAAATGCACTAAATAGGTATGGTTTTTTTAAATATTGTAAACTTTACAATCTGGTTCCGTTTTAAAAACTTTAGGCATCTCTTAAGGTATTTAATAAATTTGTGATCATATATACCCTCAGTTACCCATCATCAGGGGGGCATGTACATACAGAAATTTATAGAATAAACGGCTGCTCATTTGCCAAGTTTGCCGGCATTTTGTGAGTGTTACGCGACTTTGAGCGCTCTAATTGTACGCTTGTTTGGTTTACATATACAAAAATAACAACAACAACAACTACGCTACGATATGCAACAGAGCACAACAGCAGACATGGAACATTTAAGAGCGCTGAAATGTCCAACGAAATACACACAACATGCGACTGCAGATAATTTGTTAATAAGTGGAGTGGAAATGCGTAGGAAAATATGATATAATCATAACAATGTGCAGGCAAATGGAACCAATTTTCAAGATCAAGTTCAAGTTGAAACCGATTACGGCTAACATTTACAGGTAGCACAGAGAGATCACCAAATTGAGCACACTGAATGATGATGGGAAACTGGCAATTGGCATTTTCACAAACGGCACAAAAAGTGTCTAAGCGGGGAAATCACCGTTTGACCCACATTTTAGAGCTGGCTGGGAAATGAAGTTGCCGTCTCGAGTTTACAGAATACCAAACCGCAAGTTGGTACAAATCGATCGGAGCCCTGTGGCTGCTGGGTGCAAATCAACGGAACGAACGGAAGTCAAGCGCAATTTGTGTACGCAAATCGAACAATTTCCCGCCGATGGCCTAATGTTGTTAGTTGGTAGTGGCTGACGCTGATGACGTCTGTCGTACACTTGAGCTTCCATGGACAAATGTCAAATGTGAAAACGTGAAACGTGACATTTGCATTTGCAACCAGCTTTAAGTGAATCACTGCCCGTTGCAAGAACTGAAGAAGGGAGCTAAAGCCAGCGTATGGAGAGGGGTTAAAGTGTGCCAGGCCAGCTACAGCGGCATATTTTACGCATAACTAAACGCAAGTGCATACACCCCCAAACACACACACTTAATTATGCATTAAGCTGGCTGCAACATTGACAGCTGCACTAGAGTAGGAAAGTACAGGGTTGAATGTCCTCTACCTAAGGCAGAATGCTGGCAGGACCTTGTCTATGATAGGAATGCACAGTGACTTGGGGTATAACCATTTCTAAAATATCTAGAAATCTTCTGAGTGAAAAGGGAATATTAAATTGGACCTCGATTTATATTTCTAGGCATGGATAAGATTTAACAAAATGTTGCATACTTGTAAGAGCAGCATGCGCCATCTGCTAACATAATGCTGATATATTTACATTAATGTTAAAGCTCTGTTAACCAACACAAGAAAAGGCTTTCAAACATTAATTCCACTGAGTTACGGGCATATCGAAGACCTTCTTTATCTTCTTATACTTATAATTTGAGTACGAAACGGATATTCTTAACAAACGTACTTAAAAGAGTGTGAGATAGCGAACAAACTGAAATTAAAAACTAACAAGGAGGGCTAATAAATCTATTTCCATTATATTTTAAATACAAAATGTGATGTAATTAAGAAAGTCGGTCAATTCAGACTATAACATTCTCTGTACCTCCCAAAGTTTATATTTATCACAAAAAGTGTAACGGTGTGTAAAGTGCTGCCCATCGCTATTGCCCAGTGCTGCCCAGCATAAATGTTTCTTTTGCCTATAATTCGACTATCGTACATCCTATCTTCACCATTTGGATTGGCGGATTGATAAATCTTACTGATTATTAAATATTTTCTATCTTTAAAACAGTGTGAAATGTGATATTCTTTTCAAATGTCGGGGCGGGAGGGAGGAAAACATGATCTCCCCAAGAAGTTTTAGTCCCATACATGTCGAAGATCTATCTATGACCATCTCTGAGATATATTTGTTCATACGGACGGATGCGCTAAGAGACGGTGTGTTCCGTCTTTAAGCTCCTGAATTCCAGTTAATTAAAAAATGTATTTGGTATCAAAATCACAGTTCCCTTCCCTTAACTTCTAAAATTTATGAAGTTAAGCTAGGTTATAGGGATAAGTTGTAGTTCGTGAACACTAAACCCACTTTCAGTTTTCTCTAGAGTAGAGTTTTCGAATTGCAAACTAACAAAGTAAGGGTTATCATCAATTTTTAGTTCACTCGAACTATTATAAAAAATTGTTAAGTAGTTCTTAACAAATGCATGAATCAATGATCTATATTTATTGTTAAGTAAAAGTTTCGAAAGTTCCCTAGCTTGCCATTTTTTTTAGGAAACGACTTGTGGTTATAGCTAAGAGAATACATTGTCTGGTGTTCATGGTGAAGTACTCTAATTTACCTCAGAATAGGTAAACTTTTTCTTACCCGCAGGTGATCATTTTTACATTCCCTTATCTCTAAAAAGAAACAATTTCCAATTCCCGAGAATCAACTATTTCAAATTAAAGAATGAGATTTTTTGTTATCCTCAGGATAAAATCTAACTTTTTTTCTACTTACCGACAAGAGATGAAACATGCTTGCTGCGGTGAAACACCAAAAAATATCAAGATAAATGCCCTTTAAAATATGCTGCCGACCACCATTGTGGATAACTGACTTTCAAAACTATAAAATTTAAAGAGAAGTAAAACTAACATTTTATTTTTGTATAAAAATCAGGGATGCAAACCGGTTCTGAACCGAACCGGTTTTGAACCGAACCGAACCGCATATTCCAGCTAGTGAACCGAACCGCAAACCGAACCGGCTTCCTATCAGAATTGCTGAACCGAACCGAAAACCACAAAAGAAAACGGTTCGGTTCGGTTCAGCTTTCCCACGAGTTTTAACTGGAATCGCTTTCGCCAATGTTTTTGATTAATTTGGGAATTTGAATCGAAAATAATTTTTATACATTTCGTTCGATCCTCTACATAGGATGACTTGACACAGATTTTACAACTTGTAATACTGTAAGTCTTCTGCAATGGCCCGCCTATCGCTTAATATTCCTGTCATCAATATGTCTTTTTCCTCTAGTAGACAATATTTTCAATTCAATCTTTTTTACCTTAATTCAATCTTAGACAGCAGAGTTTTTTTCGTATGATATGATTAATAGGGTATGTAAGATGCATGGAACGAATTCTTTTCTAGCTGACATTCTCTCTTTTCGAAGGGCATTCCTCTAGGAATTTATACCGACCGACAGAATAATATGCGACATCCGATATCCGACAGAATAATATGCACATTCTTCTAAAGATTTTAAAGATATTCAAATGGATTAGAAGAATTAAATTTCAAAAGTGTTCGAATAGTCACATTTTTACAGAAATTATAATATTTCTTTATGTACCTTTGTGAACCACTGAACCGAACCGAAACCGCGGTTCAGTTAGCTCTAAAAACCATGTACTGAACCGAACCGGCGGTTCAGAAATTCTGCGAACCACTGAACCGAACCAGTACTTATTTTCGAGTGGTTTGCATCCCTGATAAAAATAGGGTATTTGTCTGTGGTTCCGTCGAAGGTGCTGCGTATATATGACACACCTTTGTGTCGTGTTTCAGAACAGAACAGAAAACTGTAAAAATGTTGGTGCTTGACACTGCTCCTACTTCGTTTCAAGACAAAATTCTTGATTCAAGGAGATATTTTCTCTTAAAGTTGCTCCTGGTGTAGTCATTGTTCCCACATTTATACCCCTGTGCTATCTCATACATCTTCTTAGTATTTCATTAATGATTTGCACACTTCTATTATGGTCACTTGCAGGCTGGTTAACCAACTGGACAGCCCGGTGTCTCCATTAAAGCTGCCCCACTCATTGTTTACGACAATCAATTGCCGCCTTCAAACGGTCGCCACATTGAAAGCCATGGCTGTCGGTGCTCCTGGTTGGCTGTCAAAGTTGGTTCGTGTAATTGGCAAAATACGTTCAGCGTTTGCTTTCGATGTGGCGATTCAATGAAGCATGGCGAAGAGGTAGAGGTAGAGCGGGCTGTGTGGCTGGCCACACTTCAGTGCATTGTGAAGCTGGCCGGAGGATGTGGAGTAGGTGAAGGTGGAGGGGCATTGTGTAGATTTGAATTGAATTTGCTGTACGCAAAAGCTCAACCAAAACGCGGTTGTTCTTGTTGTTGCTGTTATTTACTGACCAGTGCACTGGTCAACGCACAGCGTAATGGCTTAATACGTGCGCGTGTGGGAGTGTGTGTGACACAGGGCAGCTGTGTGCAAAATTTATATTGCCTACTTTTTGGGGGTGGATGGACTAAAATGCAATTGATTTTGTTTTGCCTTTAAGCCCTGCTGTCTCTGATTCAAAGACTGTCTCTGGCAAGCCCTGGAGACTGAGCACGACTCGTTGCACACACAGAAAGAGAGGCAGGAGTGGAAGCGAATGTGTGCTGGCCCGCACGAGTGCCTTGTTTATTGAATTTGGGCCGCATTTGTGTGAGAATGACAACGATGTCGGCTACTGCAATCGAGGATGTAATTTTTGCATGTCTCCGGCATTAAATTTTGCGCCTCCCTTTGGCCCGACTGTGCACTCCTGGGCAATTAGGGCCATGACATTCCGCTCTAAATCTTCTGCACACTTTGCTAATTGTTTCCATTTGCACACACACACACACACACACTCGCTCACACCGAGATAACCCACAAGTAATTGCATCTCAGTTTGGCTTCTGGCTAATTGGCTGTGAAAGCTCACAGAAATTTTTCAATTATAATTGGCAAATTGTATTTGATGGGATTGTTATTAATTACGATTTGACCCAGTTGCAGGTTGCAGCTGAAGCTACAGCTGAATGGACTATTGTCCACTTTTAATTCAATCTGTGATCTGTTGACTTATTTTCTACAATTTCATTAACTCTTGGTGCCGACTTTCAGGTGCAGTTTTATCGACCGTTTTGGAATTTCGTTGCGTTACAATTCGACTCAGCTTAGCTCGA
Source organism: Lordiphosa fenestrarum (assembly GCA_035044985.1). Classification (NCBI taxonomy): domain Eukaryota; kingdom Metazoa; phylum Arthropoda; class Insecta; order Diptera; family Drosophilidae; genus Lordiphosa; species Lordiphosa fenestrarum. The sequence continues at coordinate 177,694 of JAWNNO010006358.1, read as the reverse complement.
ACCCAACTCCATGTGCGGCATATTTGAAGCTCGTGTTTTGCCTGTGCACGTGACTTGGGTGACTAAAACACTTGCCTTGCTTCTCCACCGACCCCCCACCCTGTCGCTGTATCGCTTTGCATTTGCGTGCAACGATTTTTGTGTTGATTTCTGCTCTGCGTATTGCCCAAACTCGTGTGTGCTGGCTTGTGTATCCGTGTTGTTGTGTTATAGGCTTTTAATTGACATACGCGTTTTTTACACGATTTCTCAGTCGGCTGGCCCGGACAATGGTAACAGCTGCATACTAATGACTCCTCCTCTTTCTTTCCCTTTTAGTTTTGCAGCGTGTCCAACATAATGACTGAGCTACGGAGCTGTGCCTAAATTTACCAACTAGCGTGGAGCCAACACCAAAGAGGTGAGTTGACTAGAGTTAGTACATGAGTTCCGGCGTTAATTAAAGCGTTTTAAGCATCGAGTGTTATTGATATTAGCACACATTTTATGGTCACTCACCATTTTCAAAAGCTTAGCTTTTGCATTGAGAGAGCATTTTCTAGAGAACGTGGGCTGCATTTTATATTTCCAGCTCTGGTTACTATAAGTTTGCTCTCTGACAATAATGCATGATTCCTCTTAACAATCACCATGTATAGAATCGCAACTGAAGTTTAGATCTTAACTGTGTCTGGGAAGACGATATTGCCGAAAAACTCGACTTTTAAATTCATTTTGTAACTTCTTGTTTTTCAATGGAAACGTCTCCAAACTTTGTATTTCGTAGATTTATATGCTATTTCATAATTCCACGAAGTTTAATGCCACAGAAAAGATACACGGAAAAAGAAATGTATTATACTGTATACTTAAGATCTCTTTTCAAGAAGATTGTAATCTGAATGAAGATTAAAATTAAAAATTCTATCTTAGGTTGAGTATCATCTTTCTTTATTTTTACTCTATTTGGTCTCGCTATCGAGACTTTAATCTTGGATTTAAATTGATAATTTTGTCAGTGTAGATCTGAGAAATCAGTCTTATCAAGAAATCATTTTATGTTTTCAAAGGTGACGTCTGAAAACGTAAACTTTATTTGTTTTTTAATCCTTTTATTCAACTTTTCAGAGTTTGATCCATCGAAGTTGGAAGATTAGGTTACCACAGTTGACTTTGAAAGAATTGGTCGAAAAACAAGTTCTAGCGGGGAAATCCTTTTCTTTTAAAAGGTACCGTCTTGAAGCTTTCCGGTAATCAAAACTCAAAGCTGTCTTCAGCTTTATGAGGCATATTTTGAACACTTTGGGGTTGTCCGTCGAAGAAGCTTAAGCTGCATATAGGTACAATTTATAGAGAGAGACGAAAAACAATTTCTATTTTGTTTCTGATGTAAGGCGTTTTATATGATGTTCAATGTGCAAATGCTAGCCCGCGAAGACTTTAAAGTGATTGTCAATCGACCTCTCCTTCTTTGTTGCATATACTCTTTCCGCTCTCGCACCACCACAACAACAGAAAAAGCAGAATTTGGGACTTCGTCAGGCACACATTATTAGTGTTTTCCTCAATCAGAGCCCAATTACATATGAAATAACTCTTTTGTAAGAAGCGAGAAGGCTTCATTTTGTGCTCAAATGAAGTTAAAAAAAATCCACAGGCTTGAAATATCAACAGCAACCCTCGTCTGGAAGAGCAACTTTGTCTTTTTCCATCATTTTATATGCTGCCGGTGTTGCGAAGACTAAATTAGAAATAAAAGCTTCACCTTTAAGTAGGCGTGGGGGTGTGGAATGTGCTTCATTCTCCTTTTCCTTGCCTAAGCAGATGTATCCACTTCTACATACTTTCAATTGAGGGAGTTAAGTTTGAGTGTGTTTTGTGGGCAAAGCTTTCACTGCAAGCCATGTTGCCAAGTTATTCGGCCATTGCTTAGGCAACCCACGAAGCTTTTGTTCAGCTTTCACTCCACAAAAGCTTTCACTCACAACTCCTGCTGGTGTCCTTGTTTGCCGAACGCCCTACGAATTGCTTGTCGCCAGCGAATTGCTGTAGTCTGCTCACGAATTTGGCCAGGAACGACACGAGCGCGGACAGTTGTCGTCGTGCTGTTGGTGTTTGGTAGAACGGTGAACGCGCAACGCGGTGTGGGCGGCGGTGGGAGCCTTCCCACCTTCCAGAGCCACGCAAAATAATAAAAGTAAAATGAAAATGAATTAGAAAATGTGCGCGACCACGTTACATAAAAGCGCAAATATTTCGCCCACGAATGTGTGTGTGTATGCCCGAAAATCGGGTCCTGTGAGAGTGAAAATATTGTGGTCTCCTCCTTGGCTTGGATTGTTGTGCCTGGCGGTCGGTCGTGCTGATTGTGCCTCACGTATATTATGTAAATTATTATGTGCCAGAAACGGAGCAACTCCCGAAGCCAGCCGAAAGGCTGGCCGTGTCCACGTTTCAAGACTACTGCGTTGTCCACTAAAGTTCTAGCGTCTGCTGTGAGTGAAAGCGCCAGCGAGTGAGGGGACTGCGGTTGCCTTTGATAGAAAGTATCAGTTTTTCGACTTGGGCCTTTGTGGTGCTTTTTCGCTTAACTTTTTTGCTTGTTATGTTGTTGGCCTGGTGTATCCTTTATTTTTTTTTCGCGTTCCTGTACACACGTATGTGGGTGGAAATACCAAGCACAACACCAATAACGATTCCTGCTATCTTTGCCAACTTTGTTGGCGGCTCCCTTTTAAAGCAATTTATGCTGCCTAACGGCGCATAAATTACACACGCACACGCACACTTACCTATACTCACATCTAATGAATAAGTTATTAAAAAAATGTGTATGTACACACTTAACCAGCGTTTAATACCAATCTAATTAAGGCATTAACTGGTCTAATTGCCACTCCAATGCACAAGCTGTTGTTATTGACTTGGTTCAAACTATTGTTGGAAAATTGAATGAAAAGCCTGTCCAGCGGTTTACAACGATGTATTCAATTAAACTCCTGATGCTGCAAGGATTTTCCTCCCTTCATTTAATTAACGTGTGTGTATGTGTGTGTTAACGTCAGACAGTGGGCTTTTGTTTAAAACTTAAGCCTAGTTTCTGTTGGGAATTTGTGTTTGAGAGGTTTGAAAATTTAGCACTTTGCTTGAGCAGATAATTACCCATTTGGATGAGATGCAAGTTTGACTTTAAGGGATGGCAATGTAAATTCAAACATTTTAAATATGTTTATATATTAAAGAACTCAAATTTTACGTACAAAAAGGAAACTTATCAACTTTTAGAAACCATCCGTTTGGCGTATAGCCTGAACCCTTATTGGAATTTTTTCGATGCATTTAAGATAACTTGGAACTATTTCTTAAGCAAGCTTTTAGATCACTTTGAATATTAATGATGTCAGAAGAACCAAAATGATTTAAAATCAGTTTATGGATTTTTGCATTGAAAACAAAGAATATGCTTATGGAACTTTCAGCAATAGTCAGTACGAAACTACAAGCTTGACTGTTGATCAAATTCTAAAAATGTTAGCAAAACAGGAAAATTTGCAGGAAGTGTCTTGAAAGGTCTTAGACTGAAACAGCAGATAAATATGCACCAGCGGAATTTCTAGTTCCTTAATATGTTATCTAAGCAAAAAAAAATCATTTTTGTCTTTCAATTATTCTCGAAATGAATTATCTTGACTGTTTATACCCGTTACTCGTAGAGTAAAAAGGGTATACTAAAGTCGTGCAAGTGTATGTAACAGGCAGAAGGAAGCATCTCCGATATCATAAAGTATATATATTCTTCATCAGCATTAACAGCCGAGTCGATAGCCATCCGTCCGTCCATCCGTCTGTCCGTCCGTCCGTCCGTCCGTCCGTCCGTCCGTCCGTCCGTCCGTTTGTATGAACACCTAGATCTCAGAGACTAGAAGAGCTAGAGCAACCAAATTTTAGATGTACGCTAGTGTTGTCTGCAGGCAGATCAAGTTTGTTTCAAATTTTGGCCAAGCCCCCTCCCGCCCCCGGAATAAAAAATGTGGAATATCTACAATTTGTAAGCTATCGAGCTCAGATTTTACAGTATAGTGCATGTGGCCAATATGTACAATCTCACAAATTTTCATAAAGATCGGATAATAAATGGCAGAGTTAAAAAATCGTTGCATACTTATCTGAGCCGCATGAGGTTGTTAAACGCTAATTGCCTTGAGTAACGGTAGTTTCGAAGTTGGGCAGGGCCGACTTTAACTTACGATGTCGTTTTTTTTATGTTGCTCTGAATATAATGCTGGTTCGAGACAATATTTTGAAATTTTCTATATTTAACTAATAGAAAATGGTGGATATTCTTTCAAATTCGAAAGTATAATCCATCGAGCGAAATTCTAACATACGAACAGATGACTCGATCGATAAGCTTAACAATCTTTAGTCACACCATTGCAGCGATATCAATTTATCGATATTGTGTGGAAATGAACTTGACAAAAAAAAGTACTGAATCTCAGGTTATCAAGAGCAACAAATTTGTCCCGAGTTGAACTAACCTGAAGTAGGAGATTTGTGTATATTAAGTTTTAATTTATAGCGTTTGACAATCAAAATGATAAAAATATTTGTCTAAAAAAGACGATCTAACAGATGTAGACCAAGCAACAAAGGCACCTTAAATTCTGTTTTATGGGGGGTGTGGTACAGTGGGCACTGTGTGTGACTGCTGTGCAATATTTTGTGGGTTTGATCACGTCTCGGGACGTGTTATGAAAAAGTTGTTTCCTTAAATTCTTACATGTCCGGTCACCTTCACCAGCTTTTGGCGCCAGCAGTGATGTATCTGCTTATATATCTTTGGAGTTAAGCTGTAGGTCCCTTTATTTTGTGCGAAAATTTAAAAGCACACAAGTCAAGAGACTGGAAGAGGCTCGGCTTAGCCCTCTCTTTATCTGTAAAGTCAACTATCAAAAAGAATTTCAATAGCGAAGTCTGCTCTTAAGAAAAATCAAAGGCGTTTGAAATTGCCACACAGACTTTATGATGTTTTTGTACATGGAGTTAAGAAGGCGCCCTTGTAGATTTATCTTTTTATTTGAATCCCGTTGAGTCTTTTATACAACCTTTTGAGTTTTTTAGATATTTTAATCCATTCTCTTTTAATCCATTAGACATATTTAATTACTAAAATATTATTTATCGATCTGCCAAATGATTGGTAAAAATCGAATGAACAAAATTCAAGTTAAAAAGAATAGTTCAAGGCAAAAGAAGGTTCGATTTTTGCAGCAGCAGTGATGCTTTCCTGAGCATGGAATTTCGTTAGTACCGAATATACATATTAGTGTCAGGCTTAACCGACATTCATACTTGGATTTGGCGTTTTTTGGCTAGTCAGCTATATCACCAGATAACGTAGTGTATAAAAACACAAATCGTATTTTGCTTAATTTTAAGAAACCGCTAGTTAAAGTTATGGATTGATTTGGAGGCGCACAAAGTCAGTTTGCTATTTGCCAGAAAAACCACTTGGAAGTTTATCCCAGTCATATAGAACATGCTGAATAATTTCTGTTTCCTTGTCATTTCTGTCACTTAATATTAGCTACGACATCGCTTGATTAGGTCTGAACAAAATTTAATAACTTAAAGGTAGAGCAACCGAAAGTGTCGTTTCTTGCGCAAGGTAAATTATCGAGCCCCAGGGCTGAAAAGCCATAAAATCCACGGTCACCTTGTTTTAAGGTTAAGTATGTTGTTTTTAATCATATATTCCACGTATTTCGTAATCAAAAGTACATGTTTCGGTTCGATCGGTCTACCAATTTTTGGGACATTCCAGAACAACTCAGCCACTCCTTTTTTTTTTAATTTTAAATAAATTGCTGTTAATATCTATTCTATTAAAGCTTTACGCCAAAACTTTGATCACCTAACGTCAACAATTCTCCGGATAATTCGGAAACACATGAAATTTTGAAAAAATCATAACCAAACCGACTCTTTTAATACTCAATAATACCCTATAAGTATGCGATACTGAGTATTCGGTACTAAGTACACAGCACTATTTACTCGATACTCAGTACTCGAAACAAAGAAATCGATACTCGATACTTAGTCCCAGGAACAACACCACAAAATGTGCAATTTCAGCTTGACGGATGTGGCGGAATAACATTTTGCTACTACTTAAATCTTCTTGCAGACCTTTTCGGATTGATTTTGGTGTCCTGGTAATGTATAGGTAGTTCGCAGTAAACGAAGCAATTCAAAGTAAAATAATTTTTATAATTCTACGCTGAAGTAAGTTGTAATGGAATTTCAAAAATTAAAAATACTTTTCTCTTGGATAAATGTGGCTTCTGGTCTCTACACTTGCTTTCTGGCTTACACCTGACGGTTTGCAAAATAAACTCTTGCTCATTTTGCAGCACCGCAAACTGTCGACATTCACACAAAGATATAATTACCTCAATCTTCACATGTCTTGCCGTCATTCGCACTTCAGACATTTCAATTTACATTTCCATAATTTCATAATGGTCTTGCCTAATTCTGTCTGAAGATCTTGCATTTCGCGATTTTCTTATAATCTCCGGGCTAAATGTGGAATTAGATTTCCACGGGTTAAATGAAGTGGCACAAGAAAACTGCAAAGTCGTCCCAACGCGTGTGCCATGCCTTTGCTGATTTTGCTCCCTTTTTGGCCTCGTGCTTATTTCGCATGCATCAGCAATTAAAAGTTGGACAGCCGATTCAGCAGGTAATTGCCAGCAAGCAACTCATCAACGGGACAACGGGACAGGGTGGAGTAATTACAAAAGTCATTATGCCTGCGTCACCGATTGACGCAGTAGGCGTGGCCTCTCCTGGTCTGCTGCTGCAGGGGTAAAAGTTTTTGCTAAACTGTTTGAGTTTTGCAGCCGCAAGCAAACTGTTTGCTAAACTCCACATGACAGGCTTATGTTTGCCTGACTCCTCCAAACCCCCCTGCAACTCCCAATCGACACAACTTTTGGCCTCAACTTCTAAGCAAAAAGTCAAGCAGTCAAAGTGCAGGGCAAAATGAATTTATGGCAAAGGGGCGTATGCTTTATATTTCAGTTTATTCTTCTCATTGAATTTGTGCAAAATAAATTTCAAGGCAGTTAGCCAAACAAACCCTAAAGGTTCTGGGTCAAAAATTGCAAATGCTTAAAATTTATTAAGGCACCAGGATACACAATAAACCCAGGACGATAGTCCTGTGACATGTGCTTGTGTGCTTGTGCCTTTGCGTGTCTGTGTCTGTCTTTTATAGCTTTATGTGCAGCGTAATCAATAACAATTTGCATTTATATACAATGGAATGGAATGAATGGACGACATCAAGCTGTATGGGCAGATACTCAAGCAATCACACACACACACATCTACATAAATGTATATTCATATGTATATGTATAAAATCAGAGAACAAGAAACAACAAAATAAAAAAACAAAAACAACAACAAAAATTTAACAAAACAAAATGGCACACAAAATTAATGATGTAGCCAAGCAGAATGTTGCGCAAACGTGGGTGGTTCAAAGAATTCAAGGAATTTGGACCTCTAAGAACTTTACTAAAGTGCGTCGCACGGATCCTAAGAGTTTTATAGATTTGTTTTTCTTTTACTATGTTTATGCGCACCAAGTTATTCGTGATTAATGCCCTTCAAAGTATGCAAACTTTATTTGCTTAGGTAATTATATATTTAAATTAAGCCACTGCAAGCCTGTCATTGATATTCGACACTGCATATTCAGTCAGATTGTTGGGTATTCAACAAAATATATACTTGCCTAAAATTATGATTTTCAAATAACATAGCATACTTTAAAGGGCATTAAGCAAGATATAATTTGTAGGATTTGACAACTTTCACTAAAATGTTCAAACCCAACTATCAAGTTAATAGCGTAAATACTCTTTGAGCCGGTTCACTTTGACCATCCCTGTTTTGATTCGGGAATATATCTAGCTCCATTTAATCAGCCCAAGCATCAAATTTGCAACTCATAATGTATAACTCATTAAATGTATCACACAGAGTAAAAAAATGTCAATATTAATTTGATCTGTGCTGGTTAATTTGGTAAGTATCATATTTATTATACCCTTGCAAAGGGTATTATAATTTTGCCCAGAATTTTGCAACGCATAGAAATAATCATTTCCGACCCCATAAACTATATATATTCTTGATCAGGGTGACGAGCTGAGTCGATTGAGCTTTGTCCGTCCGTCTGTCCGTCTGTCTGTCTGTCTGTTTCTACGCGAACTAGTCTCTCAGTTTTAAAGCTATCGAGCTGAAATTTTGCACAGAGTCTTCTTTTTGCTGCACACTACTAATATGTCGGAACCGACCGGATCGGATGACTATATCTCATAGCTCCCATAGTAACAATCGGTCGGAAAACTAGTTTTAGTATGAAAAACTTTTTTCTTTTCAATGGAAACGTCTCCAAACTTTGTAATCGTAGGTTTTATATGTTTTTTTATAATCCTACCAGTTTTTATTAAAATCGGACAACTATATGGTATAGCTGCCATACAAAAGATAGGTCTGAAAAACAGTCTTAGTTAGAAAAACTTTTTTGTTTTTAATGGCAGTATCCTGCTATGTTGTATTTGTTTGTTTCTCGTGCTTTTACATAATTCTACAAGTTTTTGTCCAAATCGGATGACTATATCATATAGCTCCCATACGAACGATCGGTCGGAAAATGGGAAATAGCGTATTTTTTTAAAATATTTAAGCGAGCACTTGCAAGGGTATAAAAACTTCGGCACAGACGAAGTTAGCTTGGCTTTCTCGTTTTCATATCATTTCGAAACTGAAACCTTTCCTTTCGACTATAAAGGAAAATGTAATTCATGAGCTCTAACCCCATTCAAGAAGAGGAAAAGAAATTTAAATAATAAATGTGAGATGAAAGACGAGTCAGGTTATCTTAAGTTTAGTCTCTTTTAGTTTATTCTCTTGTAAAGTTCTTTCTTTAATTTGCACTTCCACTCTCGACAGCGACTTACGATAGAATGATCTAGTCTCGTCTCTTTGAGCATACTCGTTACAGTTCATTTACAGTGTAGTCTTATATCTATGTGTAAGCGAGAAAGAGACGACAATGTACAATAATGTTATGACTATGTTAATGTTAAAGGGAATAGCAGTTAGTTTTAAAGTCTTATAAATGTATCCTCTCTATCCTACTACATAAAAATGATTCATTTGTTGTTTTTTGATTTTCTACAACTATTTATAATACTTGGCCAAAAAAGCCGAGCTAAGTGCAAAGTTGTATAGAATTATTAATCCTGTCCAATTCCAAAATATTTTTTTTTTGTAACAAAATTCCATTATTCCATTCCAATATCGAAGAGGTCGGCAGATTTCTGTGCAGATTTTCTTTCACCGGCTCTAAACATCCACAATTTGGATTGCAAGCTGTTCAGAAATTTTATAAATATCGCTGTCACCATTATTTGGTAGTGCACAAAGTTGAAAAACGACCAATTAAACTGTATTGGAATTATTGCCAGTATAAAATTCGGTGCCAAAGCGCTAAATAGAACATCGCAGGGATCGAGAAGACAGTCAAACTTATATACTAAAATCGTGCCTTAAGTTTTAAACTGAGAGGCTTAAAAAAATGCACACAAAAGTCCCAATAATTAGATGCTTTACTGTCAGCTTTCGCAATCCTTCTGGGAATGCTCTGAAGATATACTGAATTAGCTAGTTTAAGCTGGACTTCACACAGAGCTGCAAGATGTTCCCCAGTCAAAATATTTATTGATATTTTGCATGATTCTAAGCAAATTTGGGGCCCGTAACACGACTTACCAAGAGATTCGATCGACTTATTCCATTACTTTGTACACAGTAATATATAGATAATGTATAGCCCTTGGGCTAGGCTAAGCTGAGCTTCTCTCAATATCTTAGCTTGTGTGCTTCTAATTTTTGCACAAAAGAAAGTAACCCACAGTTTGATTCTGTGCCGCATTCGAACGGCAAACCTTAAGAAGCATTTTCATGGCTGGTTACTTCACAGGTGGCGCCAACAGCTGATGACGGTGACTTGGTGTGTGATTTGGAATCGAACCCACCACCTTTTGCACAGCAGGCACACACACTACCCGCTGTGCCAAACACGGCCCGTTTGTGGGGAATTTTTGTTTAGGTCGGATTATCCATTTTTGAATTATATCACATATTCTTTAGTGTACAAACAAACCAAATTTTGCACAATCCAAGGAAGCTCAGTGGTTCGCGCAGCTGGTTCGGTTCAGTACATGGATATATGAAGCGTAAGCACCATTTTTGGATATTTCTATTGCACCAATTGTTCCGAAAAAATTATAAAATACGTTGAGTCTTCAATTCATGTTTTAAAACTGGTTTACCCTTTAATGGGTTGCACTTAAATGATAGCAGTATTTTTCAGTTTCTAGACATAAAAAACTAAAAGCTCGTATCCTAATGGATTGATTTGTACCTCACCGTTTACCCTTCTGTTCCCTTTGTGTTCTTCAATATTTCACTCTCCTCTTGCAATCTAAGCTTGGATTTTTTAGTGTTGTTTTTTTTGAACGAAATCCTGTACAAAAATGTTAATCCAAAGGATTGTAAATCATCAGCCAAAGCGTAGTCCTTCGTTTGGTCAACTCTCGTTGTAGTTTTGGGCAAGCTGCGCAGGAATATGCCAAACAAATACAGAGTAAACAAAAGCAAACACACACACACACATAGAGGAAAAGTTTTGCGACAACTGAAAACAGCAAAAATATTTTTGCCCGCCTTTGTTCCCACACAGACACGAAGGGCAAACTGGAGCGGGGGGAACGGGATGAAGACTCAGCCATAAACATGGCACACATCCTGCAGGCACAAGGCGGGCTCGAGTGGCTTTTGTGCTGCTGCCAGAAACGGAAATGGGTAACAGCGGCACATGCGGTGGTAGAATGTGTCGTAGTCCTATTCCTCCCAAACCAGCTCCCGGGCGTGCGTGCAAAGTATTTAAATTAGTATGCAACATGAATGACAGCCGCCATTGCCATCCTTCAAGCTTGTGTGATAAACTCTTGGCACTTGTGTGTGTGTGTGTGTGGCATATCCTTGCCTTGATTTGAATTTTTAACTTTTGCAACGCGTAAATGAATGCGCGCATTAGCAAATTCCTGCCAATGACATGATGAAATTTTCACCAACAACTTATTCAGCCTTCGTCTCAATGTTGGCCTGAACTTTGCCCTCATCCTCCTGCTGTTTACTCAATTTGTGACTGCGTATGTGCCTATGATAATCGCCTAAAAGAGAAAGAGAGAGAATCTCCTGATGCATTGACACCTCTGCTGCCGTTGCTCGTTTGTCTGCCTTCCAAGCACGTGCCATGTTTGCCAATGCTTAAAAGAGAGAGAGAGAGAGCAAAAAATGCTGCAGCCATCTACCATGTTGGCTTCATACTCGTTTTGCTGTGCCAATCAAGCCGACGACAAAAGTGAAAGCAACAAAATCTTCATCATCAAGTGTCATTCTGGGCGGAAGTTGACACACACGCACACACACACAACACACAGGGCTGTGTGTCTATCTCGCCCGCTCTATTCTATTCCAATGAATATTTATGCCCTGTTGTTGGGATCCCCATCAGTTGTTTTGTATGCGAACGAAAAGGTTGAGTATGGAGGTCACTTGTCTCTTTTTGTAGTCTCGTGTTGATGCTTTCAAGTGCTCCCAACACTGCCTGGTTGTCTGGGCCAAACAAGTGTGTGCAAGTTTCAATTGTTTCAGCTGACCAACTACAGTGTGAGCCCCAAATGTTATTTAAACATAACTTTCCAAGTTTTTATACCCGTTACTCGTAGAGTAAAAAGGGTATACTAAAGTCGTGCAAATGTATGTAACAGGCAGAAGGAAGCATCTCCGATATCATATAGTATATATATTCTTCATCAGCATCAACAGCCGAGTCGATATAGCCATGTCCGTCTGTCCGTCCGTCCGTCCGTCCGTCCGTCCGTCCGTCCGTCCGTCCGTCCGTCCGTCCGTCTGTATGAACACCTAGATCTCAGAGACTAGAAGAGCTAGAGCAACCAAATTTTATACGTAAGCTAGTATTGTCTGTAGGCAGATCAAGTTTGTTTCAAATTTTGGCCACGCCCCCTCCCGCCCCCGCAATAAAAAATATTGAATAACTCCCACAATTTTTAAGATATCGAGCTCAGATTTTGCAGTGTAGTCTATGTGGCCAATATCTACAATCTCACAAATTTTCAAAAAGATCGGATAATAAATGGCCGAGTTAAAAAAATGTTGCATACTTATCCGAGCTGAGCTGAGTAACGGGTATTTCGAAGTCGGCCAGGGCCGACTTTAACTTACGCTCTCGTTTGTTTTAGAATTTTGGCAATTTGGCAAATTAGTTTGAGGCCATTGAAACGATGTTACAGGCAGAAGAACAACAATGAGTGGCAGAGTTTTAGATTGATCGGAATGGACGATTCAAGAAAGCTTTGTTTTTGAACGTACTTAGATTTAGTACGAAATCTTCTAAAATAAAAATGTACAAAAAATTCGTACAAAAATCAAGGACTTGCCGCTTCAAAACTTTAATAAGCCAGTAAATTTTTGATTGTGGCAGCAAATTCTAGATTCAAATTCGATTTTTTAAATCCTTAAATTCTTGAAATTAAGAACTGTTTGTTTGTTATAAGAACTTTTACTCCACGCTCGAGATAAAGTTCTTCATTTTTTTGCTGAGTGTATTCGGTTCTAGTACCGGTTTAAAGTATTCCAGTATGTCCCGAAATCAGAGTTTTGGTTGTAAGTTACTGTTATCGTCTCAGACACGGATACCAGAACTTCTGTTAGTTTATGAAAGAATTGCCTTATGTGCTACTTTTCATGTAAGATGCTCGGCAAAGGACGTTCATTTACTTTAGGAACCATATTTCCCTTTTTTCCCGTTTTCTTACGGCATATGGCTTTTCCTTTCAAAATTTGGGATATATACAGTGAACCACACTTCTTTCATTTGAAAAAAAAAAAAAAAAAAACGGCAGCACACGCCAAATAAGAAAACTCATTCAAGCTATCTAACCGGATTTCTCTCTACTATTTAAACGCAAAAGTGTGTTCTGAGAGAGAAGTAGAGACTCATCGATCGGAATACAACATGATATAAGCTTAATGCACGATTTGAGGTTGAAATTTAGAAATAAGTAGGTCACATTTGTACGTCAAATGAGGCTACTAGTATTTTTAGAGGTCGTTCTCTCCTTCTCGTTAATTGCTGCCACATATGCAACAGCCCGGGGTCCGTCGTCAAACCGCCAACTGTCCGCAATGACGTCATTACCATTGGCAGCAAGTGCCACTCCAGCCAAGAGACGACTACCAGCCACTCAACGAGTCATTTCACTTTGGATTGCTTGTAGCCAGAGAGATAGTGGGACGGACCAGGCCAGGCCAGGCCAGGCAACTGACCAATTTAATTAGTATTGGCCTGGACTCGTCTTGTTGTAATGCTTTAAGTGCAATTATAAATACTCAGCAAGCAGATTTCAAGTGGAAGCGGAGGAAAGTGAAGAGCTCCGACAATATATTGCGAGAGAAATGAACAGCAGAAGTAGCAGCAGTGGAAGGAAAATCAATAAGCAACAAAAGACAACAAAGTGTGACAAAGTTTGGTATGGAGAAAAGTGGCTCACACACACACACACATATACAGCAGATAAGACCTTTTTCTCTTTTCCTCCATTTCTTGAAAGCCTCTGGGGTATTTGGCGCATCATGACCTTGCCACTCGCTTTGATGAGTTGTCAATGGGTGTGTCTCTGTGTGTGTGTGTGTGTGTGTGTGTGACTTGGCCGCTGGCCATAGCATACTTATTGGGGCAAAAGTGTTGCATAATATTAGCAAACATGCGAAATGGTCAGCCATTTTTCAAATGACTTTTGTAATGTTACACACACCATTTTCACGAAATACACAAATATTTGCTTCCTCTGCGATTACAATGACATTCTGCAAACAATTCAGGGCAATTAAACTCAAATCAATCATTAAACGGAGCGAAATGTGCAATTTAAATGCTTGTGGATATTATTCATAATGACGCTCCAATGCAATTTGCGGGGTAGAACCCATAACCAAGTGAAATGCTTAATAAATTATTGTTCTTTTTTGATATTTAAATGACATTTCACAAGTTAATTTCTAAACTCCAACCTCAAATTTACCCTCATACAATAAAAATCCGTTCATTATTGATGCCTGTGCACTCTGCGTATGCTTAATATTTAAAATTTTATTCCATTTCCAATCGAATTAAATGCTGTCATTATAATCCACTAATTTCGTGGGGCAGCTTTCAATTATTGAGTTCAAACCGAATGCCAAAAATGCAAACAATAAACGCAACAAAAAGCCAGCACACGCAGTTGGTTCTAGTGGAAGAGTAAACACACACACGACGAGAGATGACCTCTAATCAGCAGGCATTCTAATTTGCTGTATAAATAAGCATAATATGCTAGGCATCATCATCATCATCATTATAATCATTATGGTTGGGCTCTGTGCCAAATAAATGTATGAACATGAGGGTGGACCTTAATGGGGCTGAAGCGGGTAGAGAAAGAACGCAGCACTCACTTTGGTAAATCAATTCCCAGCAAAGATATGAAGGCAAATCTTCCAACAGGTATCGCTGTACCAGGCTTATAAAACAGTTTTTCCATTGGGGATAAGAAAAAAGTCTCTTCTGCTAGATAAGATTAAGAGGCTTGGCCATTTGGGACTGCATAAGGCCGTCAGAGTAGTTCTTTTTGAAGAATAATTTAATAATGTGTCATTGTCCTCTCGAAAGCTGCCGTTAAATATGTCAATTATCTCTAAAAGCTTTCTCTGACGATAGTAGAATAGAAGTGAAAATATCTCTAAATATTTCGAAAGTTTTGCCTTCTTTAATGAGATAGTACAGGATTTATTTGATGAGAGTTACCATCTAGTTAATAAGTATGACCAAGTCAACGGTGGATGCTCAAACAATTATAATTGGTTGTCTGTTCCATATTGTTTCAAGATCCTCCCCGTTCGCTTATCTGAACACATTTTTCTAATATAACACGTAAAGTCGCTTTGCATGTTCCTTTTATAACAACTGTCTGCAACGCTACATCTAGTTGCTTTTTCAACTAGAACCCTTCGTGTGCTTTTGAGTTCTGACTGCTGTGCTGTTGAGTACTGTAGAAACATTGGCCGCGTTCAGCAGAAGAACTTGCACCCTGATCAAGTATAAGTATACTTTTTTTTTACTAATCTATCAGCTGAACTCTAACCGTAGTTATGTACCATGATAGCCAATTTAAAGTATCATAATAGAGCAGCTTGTGTCGAGGAAATAATACGTTCCTTTCAAGTGGTACTGCTACCTACAGCTGCAATTGTGTATCGATTGGTTATTTTCGATACCGATATGCGTATCTTGCTTTATTTTATGCGCTTTATTTAAAAGTACATTTTTTTATAGGCGATAAATAACTCAAACAATCAAATTAATATTTTGAAACCTAGTTTTTCTGTTGCGTAAGTAAGTAAGTAAGATTGTCTTTTAAAGTCTTTGTCCAAAAATGTAGCAGTTCGTTCAGCAGGAACACAGTATTTTGGTTAATAACGAGTAAGAAAGTCAGTCAATCCCCATTATAACATACTCTGTTTTGTGTTTACCACACAAAGTGTTACAGTGTGTACATTATATCAGCCGGTGCTGCCCAGCATACATATTGGTTTTTCCTATACTTCGACAATCGATCGATCAATCGATCTTCAAAATTCCTTCTGCAGATTGATATATAATGTATTTCATCTATAATGTATTTTAAAAATTGCGAGGGCGTGACAAAAATTTAAAATAAACTTGATCTGCCTGCAGATATGAAAAGTTTTTGTCACATACATCTCGATGCTTTATCTCTTACCTTCTCCGTGATGTGTTTGTTTATACGGGCGGTCAAGAGCACACACGGACTATATCGACTCAAAATCCGAGAAGTGAATTACTATTATCAAATTCACCTCCGGACCATACCACAATCCAGGTCTAATTATAAACAAACTCAACTGCTTTTTCATTTTCAACACTTTCATAATAAATATTGCCCTAAGAGAAGAGCAGCTGTACGAAAACTATGCAATAGTGCTTATGGGAAAAATGCTTTAGTGCGTAAATGGTTTATGAACGTGAAGCTGCCTTGAACTAAAGATTTGATTAAAAAAGTAAGCCAACGACATGAAGTTTAAAAATAAAAATCATTTATTTGTTGTCTCTTATCCGCCAACTACGAAAGCTTTTTTTTGTTCAGTTTGCTTCGTTGTGTAAATCCTGATTGATAGACGAGTGATGAGGAAACTTCTCCTGATGAATTGCATATTTATTCTGAAACTTAATCCATACGAAACAGGGACTGTTTCGTATGTAAAATAAAACTGTGTGGCTATTATGTAGTTCTAAATAGTCTTTCATTCCTGTATGATGTCAATTTAGAAAGACAATCAAGTCCTACAGTATCTAACTCTTTCTTTAACTTTGAAGAATGGACAACACACAGCTATTAATTTGCCTACTACTCGACTATGAATTATGTTATGGTTCCCAAACTTGGCGGTAATGAAAATGTTCTAAGATTGTAGACAGTTTATACCCATTTTCACACCATTCCCTGGCGAGAACTACAAAAAGTGTTACAAATTCAAACATTTGACCCCAAATTCAAGCCACCAAAAAGGTTCACTCTAATATACACATTTGATATATGCACTCATATACATTTCGCTGAGCATATACTGCGTATGTGGGCCATTTATATGCACAACGTTCTTTATTTCGCCAGCTTTCTTTCTTTCTTCTTTTTGGGTCTCTCTCTCTCTCGTTGTGTGCATAAAATATTCGTGCAGTAATTTTTCATGCTCACATTAGCGGCAACGTCTGTCGCACAGAGCATAAATGTTGCAATAAATAAACCCGCTAAAGGCGGAGCCTGAGAGCGAGCCAAGTCCTGGTTCGGTCCGCATTTAATCGGTATTGATTTTGTATTGTTTGTCCGTTTCGGTTGCCAATATTTTATTGTGCGTTGCTCCTTTTGGCCTGCGTCTTCTCTTTCAATTCAATTCCGCTTCTGGCCCTGTTGGACTGGACTGAGCGTTAATTGAAAGCCATACAAATGGTGGCTCGGCTTGAAGGCAATTATAAAATTGTTTGGCCAGAGTTGATTGTAGCATGAAATGGCCTGCCGCCCGTCGGGCATAAACAACTAATGGCCACCCAGGCCATGTGGTCTAGTCTGCTCTCACTCACTTACCACCGCACAGAAGCAGTTGCCATTTGGGCCCGGGATCAATTGTTTATTTATTGCGCCACATTTTCAACAGGATTTGGCTTTTAATGCTTAAACGTCGTCGGTACGGGCAAGTTTTATTGTCGCAAGGACACACATTATGCGCGCCGAGGCATATTTCACTCGATTTGTGTATGCAGTAGGCCGTAATTTAACGCATAATCGAACTTTTATTCAATAAATACATTTTATAATTCATTTGGGCGAAAGCTTCCGGAACGAACTAACCATAAATTTCCATGACTTTTCGTTTTAATTGTAATTCGAGTAATTGTATTACTTTAACTGGCAGACAGCGGTCAATTGCATTAAATGCATCATTCGAAATGGACAGTGGCACATGTGGTGTTGTGTCCGTCCATCTCTGATGGATCGAGTGTGGTGTGGTCAACACAGTTTACATGAGGCTGAAGCTGTCTGCAGGCATTACGGGGAAAGATTATTACGCTGCCAATACCGTCATCTTTTAATAATTTATGAGTTCTACTCAAAAGAAAAAAAGGAAATAATACAAATTTAATTCTTCAATTCTTGTATACCAGTCAAGGAGTAGAAATGTCTGCATGTATAAATTACATACATCACTGACATCACTCTCCGACCTACTTTTCAATCGACTATATAGAAAACTAACAGTTAAGTGGCATGCGTTGCTACTACCACTTTACCAGCTTAAGCTCAAAACGAAAGATTCGCAGCTTATTTTACAATTGTCATCTAGGCAAATTTCGGCGATTTTTTAACCATTCAATCCACACCTAGTATTTTTCATAGCTATAAGTTATATGAGTATTTTGCGTATTTCGTGATTTTTCGAACTGTTTGACTTACAACATCCTGCTCTTTACCCGAAAATATGATAATCAAAAGTTTCATATTTATATTTCGCGACTTTTTGGAAAGTTCTGTTATGTTGCCACTATGGGCTTTCAGCAACAGCCTGTCTCCAACTTTCTGCTATCTGAGCAGCTCTTTGGTATAGAAAATTGCTGGCATCGATTGCTCGCTTGCTCTGATTCTTTACTGAATTATGCCATTCGGCTTACTTGTTTCATTCTTCTCAGCCCTGCTTGCAAAGATGATTCTTCGTTATTCTTCCCTCTTGCTCCCTTCTTGATTTCGGGGCATATTTTAGAAAGTCACAAATGTACAATTTTAGAATGTTTGAAGTCGATTTCTTTCTATCCATTTACAGTAAGCGTGATTCCGCTTGATCTACGTCTCCTTTGCTTAAATAAAAAAATAAGAAATTTGTCAGTTTCGCTGAGTTTCTACCATAAAAGTAAAGTTAAGTAGTCTATTTAATCTAAGTCCGTTCTGCCGTTTCTGCAGGACTGCGAAACAAACTTTCAAACTTTAACTACATACATTAACTAAGAAGAAGTATCCCAGTTAAACATCTGTCGATTTGGAAAGAGTCATAGGGTCCCAAGAATAAATGCGATTCACAGCCAAATCTCGAAATAATTTAAGCTATAAACTTTAAATTTTTTTAGTGGTTCAAAATTAATTTAAAAATAAATATCAGAAAATATTGGAGCAATGAATTTGATTCGTGGTGTACATTTTTGCGTTTCCCAATTGTAGCAAGTCTGCTTTAAGTTTGAATTATGAGGGACAGAAATAAACACGAAATAAAAACAAATCTTTTGAAAGGAAATTAAAGTTATACATTGGTGAAACCACAAGACAAAAGGGACAAAGTGTGACAAAAATTCTCTGTTCTGACAAGGCCCAAAATTTAGCATGTTGCAATTAATGCAAAAACGGATTGTCATATTCTCGTACTCACAACAAATGTAACATTTTTGAAACAAAATCGTTGCCCGAAAAAAATAAAGACAATATTGCCCTAAAGAAGCTGCCAAAATACGCTGCCGTTGTGTGTATGCTGCGTTGTGTTTTGTTGAATCAGTTTTCATGGATCTACATTTTTAAAGTGCGAGTACATTTGTGACGCCCTCTTCCATCGTGCAGGATTTGTGAATCACGCTAAACTCTAAAAGAATATATTTCGTGAATCGTTCGTGACGTGATTGAAAATTAGGTCACGCGCCCACCTCTACTATACTCATGCCCAAAATATAAAGGCTTTCCACTTCTCATAAGAGCGTCGAAACAAAAATGTTTGAGATGTCATATAAATTTGGGCAGGAGTGTATATAACACTAATATATATATAATATACTATATCTTTTTAGAAGACTTTATAGTGCTTGATCCGCAATTTCGGTTCTTTGGAGCTAATCTTGTCTAGCTAACAACAAATTTGCTAGGTTCCAGAATGTCTAATATTCTGTTTAGCCGAACCTAAGATATAGCTTCGGCTTAGGGTTGTGTTCACCGCGAAAAAGGGCTAAATTCTAGGTTCTAACCGATTCGTTTATGAAGCGTTTTGCAGCCCTGCCTCCTGGTTTTGTCAATAGTCTGTTTTTTCTGCTCGCGGTAACTTGGCAACCTTTTTAAGCGGGCTAAAATTATAGAGGAATTTTGCAGTTTTCATTCATGGATTTTGAAATACACGATGAATTCCAACAATTTCAATGCAATATGTTTGAATTCATGTTTCTAGTCAGACGGTTACTTGTTTTAGCTGCAAATTGTTGTTCTGCTTGAATGTCGTACCGCGGCTCAAGGGGATTAAAACTGTATGTTACCCTTTGGGGTGTGCCTGGTTTCATAAATCAATAAAGAATCTCTATAAATTTAATAAAAAAGTTGCCAACTGAAGTGAAACTTACTCAAATATTTTGCTTGTAGGCGGATAGCGAGAAGCAGGAGATGCTGAAATAATTTGCTCTTTCTGTTTTTGGTTCGTTTGTGTGAGGGTTGTTGTTTTTGGCAGACGAATAAATCTGCAGTCGTCGTCAATAAAAATAGACACATATTCACAATTTCAGTGCAACTAGGCGGCCGCAGCGCACACACTCACACACACATATCGGAATCGAAAAAAAAGACTTGGCCACATTTCAATTGAAAAGCGAATTGTGAAAAATGTAATTGAGTTTTAGCACCCAATCAAATAATCAAATTAAGGCTTAATACAAATAATACAAAAATAAAATTCATAAAAAACAGTGCAGATGAATTAAGGCTGAAATAGGCCTAATTAAATTGTTAACTCATTGAAAAAAAGAAGAAAATAAACGGTGCAAAAATGTTTGGCTGCATTTATCAGCTGTGGGATTGGTAAGTATTATCAAATGTAAAAGCAAACTTTAGATGAGGCATGGATAATCAATGCTAAAGTACAAGAAAAACTACTGAACTATGACCTTTAATAGGAAGTTGTGAATAAACACAAATGTATTCAAGTTTCGAACTGCACACTGCAAACTTATTATATCTACCAGACCAAGAGTCTTTGGCTGTGCCTCTCTCTGTGTATGAAAGGTTGAACTGTCTGTGGGCCAGCGCCTGGTCGCTGCAGTTAATCAATTACGTTCAATTACGCGATGAGCCAGTGCAACGATTCGGCTGATGTGCCTCTTCCGTGAGCATGGGGCTTAATGCTTGCTCCACGCAATTAAATTAAACCCACTGACCTCGTCTAATTGAATCACATCCCCCCTGTTTCCAATCTCCGACTGAATCAAATCTGTTTTGTTCTCCGCACTTGCAGGTTAGAGGCACCGCCGCTCTTCACTGCCGGCACCATGGACGCCAAGAAGCTGCAACAGTTGCAGGAGGCCGCCGCTTTGGCCCAGCAGCAGAAAAAGTTGCCGCTGGCATATCAAACCAATCTGGTGGACTATCGCACGGCCAGTCATTCACCCGCGGGCTATCATCAGGCCTTGTATCAGCAATCACCCACGGCCACCAGTTCCAGCGGTGGTGGCCCACTGTCACCCATCGATATGCAGCCGCAGGGAAAACATCATGGGCTGCTGAAGCATGGCCATGGTGCGGGCACTTCGAGCAGCTCGCACAGCTCTCCCTATCATCAATCATACACGAGCAGTGGCGGGGAGCAAATCTATCAATCGCCCACGGAGCGTACCTATTTGGCTGCTGCGGGTCGTCTGCAGGCCAGCAATGCCACCGCCGGGCATCATCCCATTTCGGCACTGCAGGCTCAGTACCAGCAATTGCAGCAGGCCAAGATGCAGGCACAAATTGCCACCCAAAGTGAAGCGGCACAGCAGCAGCAGCGCACCTTTGCCATGCGCCAGGCCATGAATCCACCCACGGGACATTATCATATGAGCCAATCGTCCAGCATGGTGTCCAATCTGACACTGCAGCAGCAGCAGAGGGCTCCTCCCTCCACATTGAATTTGGCGAACCAATATCAACCCGCGCAGGGACCCTTGAAGTTGCAACAACAAATGCCCAAGCACTACCAGGAGCAGCTCTATGTACAGCAACAACTGCAACAGCAACAGCAGCAACTCCAGCAACAGCAACAGCAGCAACATCGTCACAAGGCGGAGCTACAGACACCGGGAAGTGAGCATGGACCTGTCTATATACAACAGAATCATCCCGGTCATGTAGTCAACCAGGCGTGTCAGACCCAAATCTCAGCCGTCAAACCCAAGGCCACACCCAGCTCTGAGGAATCCTCCACCACCACTAGCAACTCCACCAAGAGTCCCACTCATGCACCGCTCGATCGCAAGAAAAGCGCCGGTTCGATACAAGCGCTCAAGTCGCCCATCACCAAGCGACCACCCACCTCGCCGGTGACTCTTTCCGGCTGGTTGCACAAGCAGGGCTCGGATGGCCTAAAGGTGTGGCGCAAACGTTGGTTTGTGCTGGCCGAATACTGTCTGTACTACTACAAGGGTCCCGAGGAGGAGAAGCTGTTGGGATCGGTGCTGTTACCCTCGTATCGTGTGTCGGCCTGCCTGCCGGAGGATAAAATCTATCGCAAATTCGCCTTCAAGTGTGAGCATCAGAATATGCGTACCTATTGGCTTTCCGCGGACAGTGCGGATGCCATGATGCAGTGGGTGAGATGCCTGGCAGCGGCTAGCCTAATGCAGGCTCCCAGCAGCGGCGATTCAGATCCCAGTGTGAGTTCCTCTTTCAATCAAAGCGGGGAGAACTCGGACTCGGGTATACACACGCTGCAATCGCAGCCCAGCAAGGGACAGCCCACCCCATTGTCGGATCAGGCAGGCGGCGGCGGCGGAGGAGGAGCTCAACCCTTGTATGCTAATGCACCACCCAAGCCACGACGCATCAATGATGGCGGCTACTCCTCACCCTCGCCTGAACACAACGAGCAGCAGCCAGCCTCTAGTCGTCATTTGATGTCCCAGTCCCAAAAGCTCTACCAGCAGCAGCAGCAACGATCTCAGCCACAGCAGCATCATGCCATCTACGACACCCGTACGGGTCACGTCTCCTCCGCTCTACAGCTGCAGCAGGCACAACAGCAGTACTCCCTGGACCATATGGAAGCACAATACCAGCAGCAACAGCTGGACATGGAAGAGCAGATAGCCCGTCTCCAGCAACAGAGGGCTGTGGAGGTGATCTATGGCGAACGGGAGCTGTATGTGGCCAAGCTGATGCAACAACGTGCCGGCGGAGTCTATCCCACGCAGCAGCAGCTGTTGCAGGCCGAGCGACGCACTCCGGATGCCTATGGCAGATCGAAACAACAACGCATGTTTGCCGCTGCAGCTGCAGCCGCCGACTATGAAGATATCTATAATATGTCCCAGCTGGGCATGTCAGCACAAGAAGCCCTGCTACAGGAGGCGGCTAGCTATCGTCGTCCCTTGAGCCCGCCCAGCTATGATGGCAGCAAACATATACCGGCCATGCCGCAACGCTACACGCCCAACCACTTGGAGGTAAGTAGCGGGTGGGTTATGGGGCAAGTGCAATTCTCTTTGGCAATCAAAAATGCCATAGCACGATGACGACCCGCCACTTGCCATTACTGACTCACAGAGAAGGTCAGGCTGGCATGCTGGCCACCCCCATTCCACAAATCATTCTGCGTGGCACTTGATGCTGTCTGATTGCAGCAAATGGTGGAACTTTTGCAAGTGCAGCTAATATAAAAGGCAAAAAGTTGAATGATATTCCTGGGGAAGGGAGGGAAGCCACAAGTGCAGTGGCAGAAAGTATATGTCTCTGCTGACCTCATTCCCAAGATTGCAGGTTGCACCCGGAATCTGCAAAACAAAATCAAAATTTTCCTCAGATTTTCTTGCGCTCACTTCTTTTCACTTCGTTGAGTTGAAACTGCAACCCCCGACCTTTGAGAGTAACACCACAAGATTCCAAGCAAGTAGACGTTTCACTTCTCAAACGAAAAGCCCTTTGCTCTACTGATTAAGCTGTTACTAAACTCTTGACAAAGGCTTACTGCAAGTGGTATTTTTTTTTAGTAATCTCCAATATTTTACGTGTTAAGCTATTCTAATCTCTTCAAAAGTGAGATTTACCTTGCCTCTGAGCGGATCTTTAGTTCGTTCAATCTTCGTTTGAAATTTGATTCTAAGTTCGTTATTTTTTTTTGCCGGGTACACCTAATAACTCTATTCAATAAATTAACTATTACTATGGAAAAAACCTGTTCAGTTGCCCTAAATAAAAAATGTCAACGACATTTTCTCATAAAGTTTGAGTACAACTGTTGTAAAAGTGCTTGAAATGGGGTCAACTCAACTCCACAGCACTGAAAAGTATAAGAAACCATTTAGCAGCTTAGATACAAAAGCTTGACAACTTCAACTTGTATGGGTCTGATCTCATGAATCATGACAGAGCAAGCATAACAGAGTCTGTAGATATCATTCCTGCAATCCCAAAAAATGTGTGTATTCGAAACCAATGAATGATTCAAAGATTGGTGTACCAAAACCAATCCTAGCTCAAAACATAAAATCAAGTTGTTGCATGCTAAAAACTAGTTATTGAAAAGCGAACATTTTACCACAAATGATACAAATCGTTCTTTAATCTTATATGAGAGCGTTAGTGTTTCTATTAAGCTCAATTTTCTTGGTGTTTTCCCCTCTGTGACGTTCTAGTATACGCGATTTCATCATGCAATGTGATTTGTGTCTCTTCCAGGCATCGGAAGCGCTTTTTGCTCGCAGCTCTCGAGAGTCAATTATTGCTCCCAGCTCATAGCACTGTGCTCAGGGTTTTGAGCTGAAGGTCGTGAGCCGTGAGCCATTAACCGGCTTTCGGTTTGTGATTCACAACACTGAGCCATAAAGCGGCTCACGAGCCGAGAGCTCAGAAGCCGAAAACTATGGCTAACGAGCCGAGACCTATGGATCACAACTATTAGCCAAAAGTCGCTTGATAGCTTACGAGCTGTGGCTCTTAGCTCAGAACCGAGAGCTTTGACTCACGAGCCGAGAACCGGTTGATGGTTCACCTCTCTCGACCTAGAGCTCTCAGCTCTGAGCGAGAGTCAAAAAGAGGTTGAGTGAGCGGTCCACGCTTAAAACCTGAGATGCAACCCACTCGAATATAAAGACTGGTTCGGTTCAGTGGTTCAGACAGTTTCTGAACCGCCGGTTCGGTTCATTACATGGTTTTTTGAGCTGACTGAACCTAGGTTCCGGTTCGGTTCAGTGGTTCACAAAGGTACATTATGATTTCTATTGTCATGTGATTTTTGCACACTTTCAAATTGAATTCCTATTTGAATATCTTTAAAATCCTTAGAAGATTGTCCCAAATATATTATGTCCGAATTCAAAGGATTCGTCTATATGTTCCTTGAGGAACGATCATCGAAAACAGAGAATGTCGGCTAGAAAAGATTAGAATAGAAAAGTGTAAAAACTCCCCTGGTTAGGATTGAATTAAAGTGAAGAAATATTACAGAAAATTCCAAATATTGTCCACTAGATGAAAGAATGTAGATTGATGGTATGTATATTAAGAGATCGGATGGCAAATACAGAAGACTTGCAACATTACTTGTTCTTACATTTTCGTCAAGTCATCCTTAAAAGTTCCGGCATCGGTAAGAATTTAGAGAGTCAAACGAAATGTAGAAAAATAATCTTAGGGAATCGATTCAAATTCCCAAATTAATAAGTATCATTGGCTAGAGGAAAGTGAGTCCCGTCTTAAAACTCGTCAGAGAACTGAACCGAACCGAACCGTTTTTATTTGTGGTTTTCGGTTTGGTTCAGCAATTCTTAAAGGAAGCCGGTTCGGTTTGCGGTTCGGTTCACCAGCTGGAATAAGCGGTTCGGTTTGGTTCAAAACCGGCTCGGTTCAGAGCCGGTTTGCATCCCTGCTTAAAACCCAACAGCTTAAATTCAAAATGCAGGACCTTATGCGGAAATCCCTGAATGGGATTTCAGGGTCACACTCAAATATACCGAATTTTGAACTGACTCTATAACTGTTTGCTTATTGCTTTGCTTTCCAAAGTAGTGGTGGTTTGTTTATGAGTAAGTGAACAAAAATAATTACTGAACTTGTTCTTCTTCAATTGCCCAGACATGTTCAGTTACTCATTGTTCAGGGACTCATAGTTGAGTGTCTTTTTTAAAACAACTAACTGTTTAGGGACTCATGGATCAGTGAATCATTGTTCAGTGACTATTTTCCATACACACATTGTTAATACACTTCGAACCATAAGTTACTGAATAAGAGTCAGTTTGAACCAAAGGATTCACTGAACAATGAACAATGATTAAGTCACTGAACCATAAGTCACTGAATAAGAGTTAATGGACTAGTGACTCAATGTGACGGTTTTCAGGGACTAATTAATGTGTAACTTTGTTTCAGTTTTGTTTATCACTGCCTTACTTCATAGACTAACTGATCAGTAACTACTTTTCAGTCATTCATTGTCCAGTCCCTCTTGTTCAATGATTTTGTTTACTGACACATTGCACAGAGACTTAACTTAACGTGAATAGTGAACATATTCGTTAAAAGGAATAACCTTTAAGCAACACTTATCCAAAGTAAAGCTGAGTATTGCAAGGCTTGGACTCTTTTCTTTTAGAAACCGGTTCGCCAACGGAATCTTAATAAGAACCTTTTGCCAACTTTCAAACCCTTTTATTAAGCTAACACTAAATTAATGGCAAACTCCAGCTAGCAGTCCACTGCAGCCGGTTGTTCAAATGTCAAGAGCACTTCTCTTTGCCGGCTGGCAACGATGTTTTAAGCCGAATTGTTCATTATTTCAAGAGCATTCGCTACTCAAATTGAAATTTAACTAAAGGCAAAAGAAAGTTTTACCTTCTTGTTTGGCAAACTGAAACTTTCAGTTTCCAACAATGTGTTGCCAGCCAACACCCCCGCCCCCATTAAGACGCACCCGATGGTAGACTTCTTCGCTGCACTCTTTAATTGGACTTTAGTGTGTCAGTGGGTTGCTAAAGTGCAGACGTTTGTGCTCCCGTCTAACGACTCGTGCCCGGCCGGCAATTTCGCGCAAATGCAACTTTATGGCCTGCCGCTCGCCCTTACCCCCTTCCACAGACCCCTTCCCAGCTGCTTTTGTGGGTCAGGCGAGGAAATGAGTAGCGTGCATGATTTATGCGCCTGGCAGGGAGCAGCTGCGACTGCCAAGTGTCGAACAAGTTATGGGCCACGCCAATTTCCCAGCAGCAGTTTTAAATGCAAGCCAACTACATGAGTTAACTGCCTGCTAACCTAACTGTTACACAACAACCTCCTCTTTGCAGGCCTCCTCGGGCGATCAACTAATCAATAATATGGACATGGATTTGCGTGCTCGCTCCGCGGCGACCATTGTGCGGCCGCATTCCGCCGACTTTCTGGAGTATGAGGCGCGTGCCGAGGCTGCTGCAGCTGCGGCTGCTGCTGCCATTGCCCAGAGCAAGCACGAGTCCGGACGTGCTCCCAGGCCCAAGTCCAGTCTGGACATCAATCGCACCCCGGACAGTTTTTACTACTCGGAGGCCAGCTATGCGGAAAAGATGCGCAAGAGTGCGCTCTACTTGCAGAGTGGAGCTCAGCCGCAGCCTCAGCAGGCGGGCACCTATCGCACAGCTGGCGGCGCTGATTTGGTTAGCGGGGTGCATACCATAGGCTATGAGAATCCCTATGAGCGGGCATACAAGCGCCAGGAGCTATTGGCCGAGACACAGCAAGGCAACTCTGCCAGCAGCATGCCCAGAATGAGCCGCTCGGCCAGCCAGGGAGCCGGTGGATCACGTTCGGCCTCCACGCATGCTCAGTCACCGCAGGCACCAGAAGACTTGCCGCCACTCAATGTACACCCGGGCTCAATTTTCCCACCCTCCATGTCCACGCAGGAGATTATCAGCAAAAACGAGCAGTTCCTGCGCTCGGCCAGTGCTCGACTGCCCAAGCGTAGCGGTGGACTGGACGACGACTACTCGGCCAGCAATTCGGCCACTACATCACCCACATCAGGAGCAGCTGCCTCACCGCAACATGCCCCTGCACAGGATGGAGAACGCAAGCGAGAGGAGTCCATGAAGCGTCTGTTGGAATGGAAGCAACGGATGCTGCAGTCTCCATTGACGCGCAAGGGCATACAGCAAGGTGGCAGCAACATGTCCGCCATGTCCAAGCTGGGCAGCAATCCCAATATACTGCTGGCCTCCACAGCTGTGGCCAGTGGAGCACGCTATGCACCGCAGGCGGGCAAGACGGGATTACTGGGCAATGCGGGGCCGCCAACCAATTCGACCTCGGGCATACAACGTTCAAGATCCGAGACCCAGGCCAATGTGGGTCCCGGTGGAGTCTACAACAGCTACTCCTCGGATGATGAGGGTGAGTACCAGTTCGACTTAAAGGCTACTACATAATCCCCATATTGCTTGGCTTCAACTCTGTACTGTCTCCCTCTCTCTCTCTCTCTCTATCTCTGTTTAACTGTGACTGTATCTGTATCTCAGTATTTCATATGTATCTGTAGCTGTTGCTAACCGCGCTGCTGTTTTACTTTTACTTTTATTTGCACTTTGGCTTTGCTTTCAGTTGCATGTGGCACTGGGTTTTCCGCCCCCAGGGAAAGGGAGGCCTTCATCTGTCATAGTTGTCAGTCTCTCTCTCTTGCCTTTACTTTGTAGTTTATGTTTGTTCGCCTGGCTAAGCCTGGAGCTTTCCTGTATTACTTTGAGCTTTAAATAGTCTAATATTCTTTTAGTTGCGGCTGCAGCTGAACTGATTATCATTGCATTCCCCCCTCCGTTACCATAGCCTCTGCCCACTAACCAACCTAAACCTAGCAACATGTTTTTTTTCATCTACACTCCGCACCACTTTAAAATAATCACACAAATTGAAACGCCTTAAGTATATTTTAAAGAGAAAACTTTTAAATTTGGTTCGCCAAATGATTAGCACACTATGGAAGTGGAGTAGTTGTCGTTCACCGCAACACGTAAAAATGAAAGAAGTAGGTCTCTGCAGTCCCCAAGGCTAATATTTGTTGTATAAATTGAATAATTTAGAAAAGGGGCAATTTGGTTGAGCCCAGAAGGCGCCTTTCTTGAAGGTCGGACATATGTCATTGACATAATTAGTCAAGTCCAAACTGTAAGCCTTGGTCAAGCCAAGATTCATGCTTATGGCATAGTTCATTGGAGTATGCCAAGGGAACGCCCGAGCACTGAAATCGTCCAAATAGGATTCTAGTGTGACTGACGCTTGACTGGCGAAGGGGCAGTGTCATCCGCATAGATAAATACGCTTCCTTGAAGTATAGCCGCTGCAATGCGTCAGACATTCGCCTGACCCTCAGCTCAAACAGAAAGCAGGCTCCTTCGTTCTTAAATTGAAATGAAACGTATAAATCGGTAGTATCAATCACAATTTCAAGTTCATAGCAGTGTTGTCAAACTTAAAATACAATCAAATAGTTAAATACTATTAATTGCGCAGCAGAGTCTAGTGCCCGTATTTTGTAAATAAAAAGCACTGGTTTGGGCTCAACAAATTTTTATACTCTGTACCGTAGGTACATAGAGTATTATGAGTTTGTGCAAAAGTATGTAACATCCAGAAGGAAGCATCTCCGACCCCATAAAGTATATATATTCTTGATCAGCATCAACAGCCGAGTCGACATAGCCATGTCCGTCTGTCCGTCTGTCCGTATGAACGCACAGATCTCAGAGATGGTAAGAGATAGAGGTTTGACGTGTATGGGACATATGCTTCTTATGTCTGCAGGCAGATCAAGTTTATTTTCAATTTTGGCCACGCCCCCTCCCGCCCCCGCAATTCAGAAAAAACGTCATATCTCCCACAGTTTTGAAGATAGATGGCTTGTTCCTTCTGGACATATTTAGTTATTAGAACTAACTTATCGATCCGCCAAAGGAATGAAGAAGATCGGATGAACGGCTTTCGAGTTATGATCAAAAGACAAAATTTCTTGGTACGGAGTATGTTATAGTCGGGCTTGACCGACTTTCTTTCTTGTTTAAACATGGTTCGGTTACAGGTTGGGTTTGAGATGATGCTTTAAACCAGGTTGTAGAACCGAATCGAAAGTCGGTCAATGCATTTTTATTAGACAAAACCTTTTTTCAAACATATGGGAAATTGACTAGCAACCTATGTCTGATTTTCCTGATAGATCTTTAGTCGAAGTATAATCATGACCCGAGATAAGCATCCATTCGATACCGGCATTCAGTACGGTTGGATATTCTTTTAAATGGATTCCAATATCGAATCACTATCGAACTCCATTTTACCGACTCTAAAACCAAAATCATTGCACTGTTTATCACCAACCCAATCGCTCTTACAGATCTAAAGATCTGAAGTTCAAAAGTGGTTCAGAGCCAAACTCCAATATTTTCAAAATATCAACTTTTAAATATGAAGTTACAAATTCTACTGGTTCAGTACTGGTTTTGAAACGGTTTACAAATTGTTCAGATGTTTGAAATTGAATGTGCAGTTTGGTAGGACGAAGTCCGATATTTACCCGGTCGTAAGCCCGCTTCAAATGTGTTTCAGCGCCATATCTCAGAAATTAAAAGGTTAGCAAAGTGAGTGGTAGAAATTTTTCTGGTTCAAGCCCGTATCCGAAACAAAAGTTTACCGATCAAAAGTGGTTCGAAGCTCGAAATAATTTTAGCAATACGAATTGTTGTGTAGCTTGGAAACTTGGAATTAGATACGTTCCCCAGTTCCAAACTGTGAGCGATTTTCAGCCGGTTCAACCTTTAGTATAAACGTTCTCATAAATAACCAAACAATTTAAAGCATCTGGTCTGCACCGAGTTAACAGTTAGTCTATATATATATTTGTAGATAACTTAGCCCACCTGACTGATTATCAACCCAAAGACCAGACCGATCAAGCGGACCGGATAGAGGTCTAAGACATGCCATATACCGATAAGTTTGCGGAGTAATTTAGGCAGGAAAATTAAAGCTAATTTGGAAAATTCTTTTTGGGAGATATTCTCCAACTTCTTTTTGTAAGACAAGTACGCGACATAATTCGAATCGTTTTTTTCCCACAAATTTTACAAGCAAACTTTTACTTTTATCCGATCGACTTGAAACTCGATTTGTGACGATAGTATGTGAATGTGAAAATTTGAGACATGATTTTAGAAAGTCCGATGTTAAAAAGTCAGCTACCAGGATGAGAAATTTGCTGAATATGCTGAATGCAGACTTATTTTCATCCGATTGTAAGAGAAAGAACTCGGCTTGTAAGGATAGTATGCAATTCTCCGCTGTGATCAATTTATAGTAATTATTTCACCTTGCTACAGTGCGAAAACAAACCTGGGAAATGACTTAGCGTATGCTGTAGAGCAGGTCTCGTATAGCACTTCCACATACTTGCTTATTCTCGGGGACCTCCAAAATCTGAAGACAAGCCCCAAAAACTGTTTAAAGCTTATTTTGTTCTCTTAACTTCGAAAAACTCGCTTATGGCCGATCTGATTTTATATAAACTAGTTAAATTCGATAGCGACGAGCAGGATCTAGTTTACTAAAACCAATGGTTACGGTTACACAAATGTGACACGATGGCTGACCACCTGAACACCTAGATCTCAGAGACTAGAAGAGCTAGAGCAACCAAATTTTAGATGTAAGCTAGTATTGTCTGTAGGCAGATCAAGTTTGTTTCAATTTTTGGCCACGCCCCCTACCGCCCCCGCAATTAAAAATGTTGAATAACTCCCACAATTTTCAAGATATCGAGCTCAGATTTTGCAGAGTAGTCTATGTGGCCAATATATATACAATCTCACAAAAGGATCGGGTAATAAATGACCGAGTTAAAACAATGTTGCATACTTATTCGAGCCGCATGAGGTTATTAAACACTAATTGAACTGAGTAACGGGTATTTCGAAGTCGGGCAGGGCCGACTTAAACTTACGTTCTCGTTTTATTTAAAAATTTGTAATGAAGTAGAATTCTTTTAGATTTTGTTCTGAAAAACTGCGAATTATATAAATTTTAGAAAAGTTTTAACTTACTCTGCTCTGGGGGACTCGAACTCGGGACCTCTGGACTTGAACTCGATTGGAATGCCGTCTCAATCAGTTGTGCCATCGCGTGTGCTGGCTGATCGACGGCTAAAATACTACATATATGGAATAGGCTACAGTTATTTATAAATATCTTTCTGGCATTTTGCAAAAATACGACTGCTTGTAATTCTCAAGTTGGAACTCCCTGCATAGGGAATATAAAAGGGGAAACTGAAATTCACCGAATTAATATGTTTTTAGTCAATTCAATGTGGTTTTTAGTTCATTTAAATACAAAAGGGGCATAGTAAGATCAAATCTGATTGTGTTAGGTTTTACCATGCTATTTTTCCCTGAGTGTACATACTATAGCATGCGAA
Organism: Lordiphosa fenestrarum; assembly: GCA_035044985.1. Lineage (NCBI taxonomy): Eukaryota > Metazoa > Arthropoda > Insecta > Diptera > Drosophilidae > Lordiphosa > Lordiphosa fenestrarum. Next base: position 145,510 of record JAWNNO010006358.1, on the reverse strand, counting down.
ATAATAACCAGGTGGATGCAAAAAAACTATGCATAAAATCTCTCTCACCGAATAGATGCACCACAATCTGAGTGTTTTATGAACTGATAACTATTTCTATTAATTGTGATGTAGAAATTGTTCACTTCACAATCTCACATCAATTTTATAGAGTGCTCTTAAACAGTGTGCTATTCAAGTGGCTCTTAAACAGCAGTTGAATTAATGCAGATATAACAATAATATTTTTTAAAAACCTTTAATTTAAAATTACATTTCTAGAGCATGTGCTATTGACGTGTCGCGCATTGTACATTTCAAAAGCTATTTAATTTTTTTTAATTTGTGTTGTAATGTTTTACCCAATATGTCTAAAAACAAATTAACTGAAATTAATGGCCATAATCCCCTAAAAATTGATTTCAACAAGTCAGAAGCCTTCCTGCCGTAAGCACAAAAACAAGTGCTCCATCTCACACACTCACACACACACACACAATGAGCTTTTGCAAATGTTCAGGAAATGCAACATCTCAGGACAGTGCAAGTTAAAGGAAAAGTCCTAGTTAAATGATTTTTCGCCAGAATTAAAATTCTTTTGCTTTAAGCTTTGGCTCTTGAGCACATTTTGTTTACATCTTTCTCTCTGTCTCTCTGTATTTCTTTCAAGGGTTTAGTTTGAAAATGGTTTTTAGAAACTTACTTAACGTAATACTTTTGCCTTATTTTACCCTCTTTGTACACAACACAAAATATCATGATAAAGGCCCCTTAATGAATGCAAAGCTTTACTTCGGAACAAATTATTTAATTCATTTATAAGGATATCTTTTACTGCTGCCACATTTACTCTTACGCATATTTCTTAAAGCACAAAAAGTTTGCATACTTTGAAGGGCATTTATCATGATATTTTTTTGTTGCTGGTACAAACCGGGAATTTCAATCATCAACCAACTGGGTGCTCGGTTTTTCTACTTTTACTAAAAAAAAACAACAAAGCGGCGGTATACTTCGCACTAAACCCCCCAAAAACTCAACTTATGGCTCAATCAAATACCCATAAAAATATGAATTTCTCTTTTTTTCCACATATATTTTTTGTGTATACGTTTTTTAAATTGGTTTGTTTATAAAATTTCAATTTGTAAATGTTTTGTAAATTTAACGAAAATAAAAAGAAAACGCAGCTGGGCCTGTGGATGAGAACTTGTATAGTGCAACGGCAGGAAGGGCAACAGCAACAGCAACTGCAACAACAACATGCACACAAAGCACAACAAAAATAACAACTACAACAGCAACAACCACAACCACAACAACAACAACAATAACAAGCACTAGTAGCAGTAGCACAAATTTAAGCAGCTTAAGTTTAACACAAATAGACGAAATACCAACAGCAAAATCGGCGCAACTAAAACCCATACTGAAAGTGAACATTATACAGGTGCAACCCAAGCCCGAGGGGAAGGAAGAGCAGGAGGTAGAGTCCGTGCCCATTTTGCCAAAGAAAAGTGCACCCAAATCGCCACAGAACACCAACTATAAGCCCGTGTACAACAATAACTTGGTCAGTCGGAGTAATGGCAACTATGAAAACCTGGAATATGTTAAGGATAATTTGGCCATTAATGATGCCGAGGAGACGCCTATGCTAATGCAACTGAAGCTATACAAAGAGCAGCAGCAGCAGCAAAAAGGGCAGGAACAGGAGGAGGAGGAGGAAGAGGATTTAACGCCCACGGCCGAAACTAAGCCTGGGCTGGGAGAGCCAGAAATTGAGACTGAGAACGCGGATGAAGAAGATGAGAGCACCGCCTGCGAGGAGTACACAGATGATGACATAGATGAGGCCTTGGCTTTGTATGTCAATGAACCCCTCACCCCCACAGATCAGCAATTTGATGAAAGTCATTATCTACCCATGACACCCAAAAAAGTGGAACTGGGTCAGCCAGGTCAACTTAGCTTAGTCTCTGCCGAGGCGGAGGAAGAAAATCACTATGTGGAAATGACCAAGGGACTGCAGGATGAGGAGCAGGAGGATAACAAAAGCAACTATGAAATCATGTGCCTGGCCAGCCACAGCCTAAAAATTTCCACCAAAACAGAACCCGTTTATATGGAACTGTCAGCCGCCTTGGAGGAAGCACACTGCTCATCGGGTCGCTCTACTTTGAAGAAGTGCAAAAAGGCCGCTAAAACCAAGAAACGCGCGGCCAAGGACATGCCGGATATTCTCAAACCGGCCAAGAATGTCAGCGACAGCTCTGATGCGGATGCGGATGATGAAAGCAGTCGCAAGAAATTGCGTTCCCGCACGCGTTTCAGTTTATCGGATACTTTCAGACCCGCCTCGTATTATTTGGGCGCCTCCACTCCTCTAAGCAACTATGCCGAGAGCTCGGATAGTGAAATCCTACCACCACCACCCATCCCCGACTCACCGCCACCCATGGAGGAGTTGAAAACCGAAGAGATTTTCAGCTCGGAGCACTATGACACGGTTAAGAGACGGGATAGCAAGGTTACGCTGCATGCGAGTAACATTTCATTGAACTTACCCAAGCAGACCACCCTTAAGTGCAGTCGCTTGTCCCTGCCCGATCACTTTGTCAAGGCCAAGACCACACCCCGGATGCCCATATTGAAGCAACATGCACGCACTTTATCCGACTCGAACTACAGCTGCCAGACAGACACCTCTTCGGATTTGGAAATCTATCGCCAGCGATGTCCCAGTCACAATTCTTTGCCCCTGCGCTATAAAGGGGATAGCAGCGAAAATGAGTCGGTAGAGTTTCGTCCACGTTCGGACTCAGAGCTAGAACGTCAACGTTCCAGACGTCCACTCTCGCAGGAGTCAATAAGCGAAATAGAGTCCCTGAGTGAACAGTTCGAAGAGACCTTGAGTAGTCATGATTTGGATACGTACCTCAGTCATTTACAGGTGACGGGACAAGTCACACCACATGAAGCCGGAGCTGATCTCATGACAAATCTTATCAAGCCACCCAAAACATTTCGCAATGCAGACGATGCTGATGTACCCTATGGCAATATACATTTTCTCTCCTCCACTGACTCCATACAACATTTGGGTGAAGCTGCGGCAGGCTATCTGACTCCACTGCACAGTAGGAATAACAGCAACATTTCCACTCAATCGGCTCCCTATTATTACTCAGAGTTGCCCAATCCCTTAACGCTCAACAACCAAAGGGAAGTACATGCTCATGGCTTGAATATAAATCATATACACAATCCCATTCACATTGATGCTTTGGTGGACAAGGATCAGGCCATTGATAGTAAAAATCTGTACAGTGTCAAGGCCAACAATGAGAAGCTTTACAAAAATCTCAAGGCGGGACAAGCTCAGCTTAAGCTAAATAACAGACATTTAGAGGAGGCGGCGGAGGTGGAACAGCAGGGGGGCAGTGGTACTAAAAACACAAATCTGGGCACAGCTGGTGTGGGTGCAAAGAGAGAGAGCATTAACCCCCATCAACTTTCAGTTTTAGGTGGCGAACTGCTCTGGGAAGAGGATACACTGTGGCGCGAGAGTCTGAGACGTGTGTCGCAGCGTCATGCACGCTCGCTGGATGATCTCGATCGTATTCCCTTGACAACCAGCACACCCAAGACCAAGCTTAGCCGCGAGGTGACCTATGTGAATGATAGCCTCAAGCCGCCGCGACAAGACAGCGATGACAATGACGTCTATGTAGAGTTGGTGGCCAAGGAACAGCCCGAAAGCGATGTGTATGAGGTGTTGCGTGAGGACACCGCCTCGAATCTATCACACAAGTCCAATGAATTGGATCGTGAGACCATACGTCAATGGGATGCCATGTCGTGTGGCTTAATGAAGAACTCACCCAGCTCAAGTGGTCCAGTGCTGCCGCTGACCAGCAATGTGCGTTCCATTATACAGCAACTGAATAGCAATAATAACGATGAGGAAGATAATCAGGCTACAAAAGTTCAGAAATAGCCGCCTGAAAGTATGCAGCACTTTGCAGTTTTTAGTTTTCTGTTGTGTGCCTGTGTGTGTGTGTGTCTGTGTGTGTGCGCGTGTTGTTTGCCTGCTGCTCATGTTTTGCATGTAAAGAGTTTAGCGAGAGAGCGAGAGATAGAGATGTTTGTTAATTGTTTTTGTTGTTGTTGTGGTTGTTATTATTGTTGTTCTGTTTTGTTTAAGTTAATCAAAATGGTAAGCAAATTTTATTTTTTTTCATTACGTAACACTGTCACACAAAATTTTACTTTATTTTGGAAAGCGGTTGAAATTTGGTTTTTCAGATTTCAATAAAATACATTTTCAGGGATAGATTTTAGCGTTAGCTTTTTTTTTTTGATTGCACTTTTTCGACCAACGCCAAATCACAAAACAAGCATAAAAATGGTCGAAATATGCATTTTAAGCAACTTTAATCTAAATTTGGACGTAATGGACCATTTTCGAAACAAATTCATGTTCAGCTCATAAAAATTAACTAGAATCGCCAGCATCCTTTCGATATGCTGGATCTTGTTGCGTAGTGTTATCGATCTAAGATCTTAAAAATCTTTTTAAAATATATTAGGAATAAAATCGGAATAATATTAACGAGCGTTAACCTTATTTTAATTTAGTTTCGAACCCACTAACCAGAGGTTTGCCCAAATTTTTTAAAACTTAGGACGCATGTGGCTGGATGTAGTGCCGCGGGTAGTGTGTGTGACAAGGGGTCGAGGGTTCGAATCCGTCTCGGGACTTCTAATGCAAACGTTTTTGATTAAAAACGTACACACCCGTTCACCTTTACTAGCCAGCTTTGAAGTAACTTGCCATGGAAAAGGTTTTCAATCACTGCCGTTAAGCAGTAGGTCCCTTTATCTCTTGCGAAAATTAGAAGTACATAAGCCAAGAGATTGAAAGTAGTTAGTACACAGTACACAGTACACAGAAAAAAAATGGGGAGATAAAGTCAATCCCAAAAAAACATGATTTTGTCTCGACATTCGGATTGAAATTTCAAGCAAAGGTCGTTCTGGAGCCGAGATATCCGAGATCAAGTCAATCCAATTCGTACTTGGAATGAGAAAATCCGGGATTGACCGACTTCTAACATCGTTTGGGATTGATTTAATCCCGGATGGCTTGATTTTTTTTTCTGTGTAGTTTAGTTAGGGTGCCTTCAGACACACTTTCAAGTTTTTTAGCTGCCATACACGTGTGAATACCTGCCAGTGAAGTGCCAGTTTACTGGTGACTTATATCGGCAGAGAAATCTGTCAATATTCTCATATATTTTACTCAGACTGAACAGACAGCCAGTTAAGTGGCAAACGTAAGACTGGAAGCCTGCCGTAAAGTCATAGCTCACCCTAACTTTGGGATTCACTTTCAAATCTTTAACGCATTGCGCCATCGCTCACGCTGGTTGCAGCGCCACTTCACGTCTTTCTCTTCTTTTTTAGGCGCATTTGAATCAACATTCTGAGTCCTTTCAATTGTTCTGGACATGCATTTGACACTTTGTGCTTCTTCTAGCAGCTTACGCCTCAGCACTGTAGCAAAGTACCCAACCCAGCTAAGATTAAGTTAAAGCTCACTTAACCCCTTAAGCTTAGTACTCAGACAAGCTAAATTGATTTAGCTGGATGTCACCTCCATGTTATATTAAATTGTCTTAGATCATACCCAGCGTAAAAGTCGTGGACTGCAAGCTTGACTGGCTAAACAGCTGATTGAGTTTAGCTGAATAGAGGCTGAAATAATTGTTTGCAATTTTTTAGTAACCCATCTCAGCTAAAAAGACTTAACAGTGGCCCAATAAAACACAACTAAGGTGTTGCCCCTGGCTTCTGCTCTCCAAATACCATCCACATACTCCTGCATTTTCACTTTTATTACTTAAATCAATTTAAATATAAACAAATGCAGTATAATCGTTTGACTTTTGCTGGTATTTTGCTATTTTAGGGTGTTATTTTGGCGTTGAACTGTCACAATGTACCCTTAGCTGAGACCCCAGCCAAAACAGTTGTCTTTTAGCAAGGTCTAGTTTTACACATATTTATCAAATAATTGTGCCAACACAAGTTTCAGTCGTAGACTCCCTAGATTTTAGTGGAAAATCAGTGCGGCCAGACTTCCAAAAAAGACCATTGCACTTGGCACATAAATAATAAGTTTTTATTTCAAAAAATTACATTTACAAATTTATGTTAATGCCAAAACTTGAAATATAATCTTGATCGAATCTTAGCTTTGCTTATTATCTTAAGTACTTGCAAGGCTTGCTTAGCCGGGTGTTGTGCAGTGGGCAGTGTGTGTACCTACTGTGGAAGAGGTCGAAGAACAATAAAAAGTTGTTTCTTTCAAAAATAACACACCTGGCCACCTTTACTAACTGTTAGTGCGAGCATTAAAGCAACTAGCCATGAAAATATTCTAAAACTTTGCCGTTTGGATTGGTCATTAAAATGTGAGGGACCCTCTTGTGCGAAAATTCGAAGCACAAGCCAAGAGATTGAGATGAGTTCGAATTGGCCCTTTGGGCTGTATATAGCTAAATAGTTAGGTTTTTGACTTGCTAAACTTGCAGATTTATTCTTGTGTTAGAACATCCCGCCAGCGCTTCTATAAAAATAATTGCTTAAATAATTTTTGACTGAAAAACTGAATTTCCTACCCTTTCATTTTTGTTTGTGACATAAAGTGTAATTAATACGCTTGTAAATATACATTACAACCCCCACCCCACCCCACCCACACCCCACACTGTTGCACATCTACACGCTGTAAAGATTGGTACCACTTGTAGCATACTTTTGTGGGCAGCTTGTAATTCAATTCCGGGGCCAACTCTAACTGTTTAGCTTATTTCTGAAATACTTCGCTTGCGCATTTAAACTATCGTTAAGTCTTCCATTTAATTATCAAAATAAATCACACCATCTCTCTCTAAACTTTTAGCTTCGATTTCGGTGCGCAATGTTAACAATTTGCCCAAGGGTAATCTGACTGTTAAGCCAGAACCCTCCGATGCGCTGCAACAGGAGTCAGCGTTCGCCCCCTACTATGGCAGCTCATCTGTGGAAACCAAATACGCCAAAGCCACCGTGCTGACGGATCGCGGTCTCTATGGCAGTGGAGCCTTGGCTACGTCCACACCCCAGCATCAGCAGCAGCAGCAGCTACAACAACAACAGCAGCAACATCCACAACAGTTCAGCATGCGACGTGCCGGAAGTCGAGCCGAAATCGATATGTTGGAGCGCGAGACCAGCACTCAGATCAGGGTAAGCTTTTAGAGCTATGTACGAAACGGGAAACAAGCAAAATATGTAAAGGGTGATTCAATTGGAGGTGCTTTTTCAAAGAGCCAAAGGCCAGCTTCAAACAATCCAGGGTTTACACCATCTGGCCGATCTTTTCATAGCGAATTGCTGGGGTTTCTTCATATATTTTTTGTGATTGTTGTAAACTTTACAATGTTAAGTCTCTCGTAGTACAGCTAACTAATTATTTCTGAACAGTACCCCTAATTGAATCACCCGTTATTTGAAATGCATTTCTTATTGTTCCACATAACTTTAGAACTTGGATGTATCGGCTGGCGATTTATTGAGTCGCACGCACGAAGAGTTGGTACTTTTGTTGATACAATTGCGACGCCAGAGCAGTCATACAGCGCGAGCCATTGAGCAGTGTTGCAGTGATATACACGATGTCCAGGTGGTTACTTCAAACTTAACTTTTCCCCTCAAGGGTGTTGGTTTTTTTTGGCTCCTCTCGTGGTGTTGGTTCTGTGACTAATAAAAGTTAACCTTCAAATTCGCTTGACTAATATCTTGGTCTTCTTGCACAGAATCGTCTCCGCAGTGCCGAGGGCCTTACACGTGCCGAGAGCATTCAGCGACTGGACTATTTGAAGCAACATTTGCTAGACTTAGAGCGTCAGTATGAAAAGAGCAAACCGTTGGTTAACCTGGTGGACAACATGGTTAAACTGGGCTCGCTATATCGCAACGATGTCAATGGCAAATCTCAGCCAGCTACCTTGGATCGACTGGAGTTCAATCAGCGCATGCAGGAGCGTCAAATGATGCAGGAAGAACAAAAGCAATTTGAGCGACTGAGTCCAAATCAAACGGAGTTACAGGTGGGTTTGCTTGTCTAATCATTTACTAAGTATAATTAACCTTGAGTTCTAATTGACAGGCCAAGGTGCGTGAGCTCTATCAGCTGGATCAGTTGCTACAGGAGGAATCTGGCATACTGCAAGGCCTACAACGGGACAAAGAAGATCTGGAGCGTGCTTTGGGCGGTCTAAGGGCCCGAATACATGACAACAATGCCACGCCCATGGCTCTGGAGGCAGCCAAAAAACAGCAGCACATCTTGGAGCGCGAACTGTCACGAGTCCATCAATTGCTGGCAGAGAACTCAAAGGTAGCGAAGGTGCCTAGTAGAAGTTTTTTGCATATCCTGTGTGTGTCCACTCACAGATTCTTGAGTGTTCTTTGTCTGCTTAAGCTTCGCATGTTGCTTTTTGTCTTGTAAATAACTTGAAAAACATAGTCTAACTTCAGCGTCCTAGGTTATGAGGCATGAACCGAGCATGTCAAATGAAAGTTAAAGGATGTCTTACAATTTCTATGTATCGATGCTTATATAAGGATTTTGCGGTGAACATTTCAGAGTGTGTAGGAATAGCTTAACTCTCCCAAATTGGCGATTTTTGGCCAAGTAACAACAACCACAAGTCGACTCGTTTGTAATTTTTCTGGATTCTTTTTTAATGCTTTCAGGTCCAAACGACTTATGCATTGAATAACAAATTTCGCTTGTAACATATTAGAAAGGTCGCCAGATATATCATTTTAAAAAGAGACATGCCCAGTTGTTTCGGAAACGAAACTAACAAATTTCAAGAAGATCGCCATCATTTTTTAAGTGCTTGCATTCAAGCTTAACGGGCAGTTCTAAGCTTGCTTTAAAGCTTCAAGCTGTCTCAGTTAGACAGGCTTTACACGGTGAAGCAAACTTCATAAAGTTTTTGAAAATGCTTTCGCTTTTAGGTATGATGGGTTGAAGAGGGACGAGTGTTTACTATACACCGTAGAAAGCTCGTCTTAGACGTGTAACTTCATGAAGATTTTCAAACAGCTCTTGCTTGTATGAAAGAGGTGTAGTGGTATCGGTTTGCCCCTCTACAATTCTTTCCTACTTTTGTTATTTTTTGCAGTTCCCAACTGCTTAAAGTGATGATTGTAAGGACAGGCAGTTGGCAAACTTCAAACAGTGTTTAGCAAAAAGCCCTCTGATCAGAGAACCGGAAGGATCTTAAAAATGTACTGAATAGGAAAGCATCTCTTTTCGGTGTACAATGCAGATGTTTTTTATAGTTGTGAACAGTAGGAACCTTGTTCATCAAAAATCGAAACTTTACAAGAATTCCTTTAGATAATGTTAAGGCAACTTTCAATATGAATAACTCTAAAACTCGCAACACTAAACAAAAATCTTTTTACAGTCAGAGAAAAATTAAGTATCTTATTTTTGGCTAAACAAAAGGAAAGTATAAAAATTAAAAGAATCTCTACCATTTCTTTAAGTGGAAATACAATTTTTGCCATCGATGTTCACATTCCTTCCTTACTTTTTGACATCAATATCAATATAACATCAATAGTTCATCCAAGAGCGAGTTTCTTCAGGCAAGAATACATTTTTTGACTTTGAACTCAAACTCTCTCCAACCATTCTTGCTCAACGCACAGACATTTAAATGCGTAAAGTGGCTTGCGCATAGCGAAACTGCAACAACAGCTTCGTATGTGTCTCTCTTCTTTTTCCTTCCGATGCCTCTTGCAGAATTGAACACAACTACAAACTATCATGCGTTTGTAAATATAACATTTGTTATTGTGAGTCGAATGATTGCGTTTGCATCACACAGACTGCAAAAGGCAATAACCGGTCTCTAATGCTGGGCACCTCTGATTTAAATATTTATTGGCTGCCTAGCTATGAGGCAGTGAAAAGGTGATAAGGGTCTTGAGGCTCGTCTGGGACTGCTACCATTCTCCGGAACTTATTAGGTAAAGAAAGTAAACGTATTTGGCGGATAGCAAACAATTTTTTCTGGCTTCCACTGAAACCTTAACAAAGCATCAGTGAAAGCTTTACGAGTCGAGTGTAAAAATGGGCTTATCGATAATGATCGATAATTTATCTCGGATTTCCAGCCTTCTTTGATATGATAAATAAAATTCCAATCCCAAACTCTGGGCATGAACTTGAGAGCTTTCTAGTATACGCAGAGCTTTTGCTCTCGCTCAGAGTGCTAGGTTAGACTAGATTTGTATTGTTTCTAAATGTTCTGTTGACTGTATAATATTTTTGGTAACTTCATTAAAAACTGATGCAATTTTCTTATTTATCGTAATTGGTATTTTGGATACCAAAAAGGGAATGCAAAAGACTTTTACCTACTGCCAATCAAATGCTGCATGTGCCATCATTTTCCTTTCAATATCAGACCCCACATCTCATAAACTCAATCAAATCTATTGCCTTGTAGAAACTGGAGCAAACGGTGGCTGGCAATGCTCGTTTAGAGCAGGAGCTGCTTTTGTTGCGTCAAAAGGTTCAGGCTACGCGTGGCATGAGCAATGGTGTGTCCAATGATGCCGCGCATCTGAATGGCAATCAGACGGCTGCTGTGCTGCAGTCCGAGCTGGAGCGAGTGCAATCACTGGTGGGTGACATGCAGCGTCAAAGGCACGAACTAAGCTCGGCAGTGCGACAGCTCACCGAGAACTCAACGCGTCTGTATCAGGAGATTGGCAATAAGGAAATGACAGCTGTCAATGGCAGCACCTCGAATGGTAGTTTGAAAAAACGCAGCAATTCCACCAGCTGGACGGAAACTGATCTGGACATGAATATGCAAAACAGTGGCAGTCGTCAGCATCTGAATGACTCCACTTTGAATCTATCGACACCTCTGTATGTGGACACCAACAGCTCTCAAAAGTTGAGTGACTACAATCGCTACAATGGAGGGAGTAGCGATGCCTTGGAGATGAGCGGTGTGGATAGTGATGGCTTTTTGGACAGCAATCCGTTTGCTAATTTGAGTAATCTGGAGAAACAAGAGATTAAGACGGTGCGCATAGTTAAGCGGGAGTCGGAGCGTCGACATCGGGATCGCAGCGAGCGAGGCTTAAGTAGCTCTTCCCAGAATCTAGACCAGGTGCTAGAGGAGGAGCAGTATGCTCAGCAGCAGCAACAACAACAACAGCAGCAGCAGCTCTACACTCAAAGTCTGCAAGAGCCCATGAGCAATGGTCATAGTCACAGTCGTTCCAAATCTCTACCACGTAACTACAGTGAGCCACCCAAGCCTAGACACAGCCGACACCTAAATGGGGGTGGTTCGAGTAAGCAGAATGGACATCATTATAGTGGCAGCTACGACTACGATCGGAATAGCAACTATGAGCACCAGCCGCCACCACCGCCAGCGCCCCAGAGCCTGGATCATCACCATCAGCAGCAGCAAAATCGAGAGCATCTTAATCCTCTGGCCAATGCCTATTTTGCCAAGCAATTGCAGCAGCAGGCCAATCCCTCTAGGGACAGTGCCAGGGTGGCTCTGCGCACCAAAACCGAGTCTTTGCAGAGCCTCAATAAAAGTTTGACCGACATAAGTCCAGAGCCAGTGTTCCAGAGTGTGGCCGCACGTCAGATTATCAACGAAATGTCCGCTGGTTCGGCATCCGAAGATACCGAAAAGATTGTGGAGAAAGTGCCGCCGCCACACAAGCATCGACGTGCGGTGCCACGTGAGAAGAGACGACACTACACGGCTCCCAACAATGTCAACCAAAAGGCCATGGAGAAGGTGCAGGCTGAGAACGATATGAATCGCAATGTGAGTCACTAACCAGATAACCAGAAAATTATTTCTAAGCTTAAATCTTTGCAGAACACCAACTGGCGAGCACGCGATGACTTGGACATGGAGGTGGCCCTACGACCACGTATGAATGCTCCTGATGTGGTGCGCTCAGCGCTGGGACAAGGCGAAAAGATTTCGGAGAATACCATTGACAATTTACTGCTGGCACCGAACAAGATTGTAATACCCGAGCGTTACATACCAGAGACAGTGAGTAGTGAACGAAAAGTTTGAGCTGTTATAAGATCTAATCGTGTAACCTATCCCACAGACGCCGGAACTATCGCCGGAGGAGAAGAAACGTCGCCAGGAGAAGGTGGAGTCTATTAAGAAAATGCTGTCCGAGGCGCCTCTAAGCAGCAATGTAAGTAGTGTTGGATTTTCGATCTGAGACCTTTAGGACAATTGCGATGACAAGCCGTGCCAGTTGTTGTAATAGCTTACTAGGTATTTTCGATTCTCTTTCTCTATGATTCGCACGATTCAGAATAGATTATGTTAGGTAAGAGCGTTGGCTAAATCAGAAACTCCCGCCAGCAATCTGATTGCAGTCTTGCATCCCGCCCCGTCCTCTTCTGTGTGAGGCTACATGAAAATCTTGGAATTCCCAGAGACAGAAATTTCGCCTTGCCGTACAGTCTAAGACAAGGAATTCTACAGGCTCAGATTGTGGCACGAATAGTAAAAGTGTGAGGCAGACTTTTTTCTCTCCCTAATGATAGATTCTCCCTGAACTTAAAATAAAGCACTTCCTAATATAACGGAAAGTTTTTTCATCTAAAGTGGAACGTTGTGGAATCTTAATCTTAAACTTATTTCCAAAAACTGAAAGTTCTGTTCTTAAAAGTAAAAATAATTCGATTTATTATGGAGCATCTATCAGGTATATAAACAAATTTTAAAAGCGCTGTTATGCTGCTTTACCATGTTCTATATTCTTTTCAGAACAGAGCTTATATTTCTGTTTATGGCCTTTGATATGAGTAAGCTACTTTTATTGAGATATTTTTTATAGGTCTATTTGTCTTCGATTGCTCGCCTGTCACTGCGAATCTGCAGATCTAGCCATCTGGGATGGAATGTGTGTAACAGTTTTTTGTCGTCGATTGCTCGCCTGGATCAGTGTCTCTGCAGATCTTTGCCTGGCCTAACGCTCAATTTGCTAGTCTCGACGCGCTGCGAGATCAGAAGCAATCTGTCATCGATTACTCTCCCATTTTGACGATTCGGGAGCTCTCCGACACGCTTGAAGTCTCAAAACTATAATTTCAGTTTCTATCAAAGATTTTACAGTTAAAGGCTTCAACTTAAAGCAATTTTGTTCGATCTATATGAGAAATTAAAATTTTAGTAAATTTAAAAAAAAACGAAGAAAAATAGCCTTCATACCTGTGTGCAAAATTTCATCCAAGTCCGTTCAGTGACTTCAACTTTTTCCATATTAGTAAGAAGTAGGATATTCCTTGAAGATAGACTCAAAACTAAAAATAACGACATGGAAACTGCCAGCAGCTCAAGAATGTCTAAGCCTTGGCCTGTACAGGCTATATTATATATTATATATCCAAACACTGAGAAAACGAATCTAATTCTTTCACCATGGTTTTTAGGAGAACGAGAGCCTGCCACCTAGCAAAATTAATGCGGAGAAGAAACAACGTGAGCATCTACTGCAGCTGAACCAAATCCTGGCCCAGCAAGTCATGCAAGTCAGCAAAATAGTAGCCGGTAAGTCGATTGATTAGCATACCAACTAGGTTGTCCTACAATGATTCCATTTTTGTGTTTCGGTTCCAATTGATATCCAAAGTTTTCAATGAGTATTCCAATGTATATGCCATATTTGCCTGACAAAGTTGAGTTTCTGTTCAATGTTTTTACTCTTTTTTGGTTTCTACTAATATGCTCTCCAAATCCTATTTGTTTTTGATATATTCTAAACCTAAGTGTATCAATTTAAGCGTTTTTTCTGTGTGTAATCAAGTCACAGACGAAGAGACTGCCCCCCTATCCCCCCTATCAACTCTATACTCTTCTAATCTATGTATCTTCTTTCGACTTTCTCTAATTTTCTAGATGATTAATGATATAATACATGTCAGATAAGCCCTATTTCACCCCGCCCTTTTCACCTCATTGCGTTCAGTCATCGAAGGCGTTCAAATTTCACACACATTTCGACACTTTCCACAGTCAATCATACACTCGTACAAACATATCAAAACCCTTCATGCATTTACCCACTACTCAATTTTAATGTATAATAAAGGCAATTAATTATGTAATTATCCAAGGACGAGCTGAGAGAGAAACGACACATTCTCAACTCCATCTAAGATTGTTTTGTGTTTATTTTAATATTATTTCTTTTTCATTTTTTATTTGCATATTTCTAGGCAATCCCACTAGTCAAAACTAATTCAAGTAACCCTCGTTGTGTTGTTTGTGTTCACTTATGTATGTTTGGTTTAGTTGTATGCATTTCATTTGTTTGTTCACTTTATGTTTGCCAATTGGAAGATTGGAAAATGTTCCAAAGCGGTTCTCGCTATCTAAATATGTGCAATGTACATGCATACATACGTGCATAACTGCATACATAGTACTTTACACCTAAGAGAGACAATAACAACAACAACAACAACAACCACTGCAACAACAAGTACACAGCAAGATTACACGCGATGTTGAGGTTACAGCATGCTAAACTCACTCAAATAGTCACTTCAAATGCAAATCACATGAATACTAAACGACAACAATAAAAACATCAACGCAATTGCAACAAGAACAACCACAACAACAACAACAAGCACATGAACAACAACAGAAATACGTTTCCGTAAGTCAAGGTTTGTACACATTTTCCTCTTGTATTTGATACGTATTAAAGCTTGCTGCAAAAGAAAACTATGCTTAATTAATATTAGTAACTAAATTGGACCAACTAATCGACTTGCACGCCACTAATTTATTTCAGTATTTACAAATGAAAACTGCACTCGAAAACACTAAACTAAAAACCCTTCACTCCACTACACTTCCACACACAAGAGCGCAAATTCCAGATCAAATAAAACTTAGTCAACACTCACAAAGTAAAGCACCATAATCAATCACCTAAGTGCAAATCTATTGGAAAAGTGATTGGGCAATGAGAGAGAGAGAGAGAGGGTGTCTTTAATCAGCCTGGCGAGCCAAAGGTACATAGTCGAATAAGTAGATCAATATTTACTCGAGCTTAACGATTCCCAGTGTGCACACACTGGCCGTCCATTGGAGCCCGATGACAATCAAGTCAGTGCAGTAATTCATGAAAAGCGCAGTTACTTCAATCGAAATGGAGTCTTTTTCTAAAGCAATTTCGACTAAAGAATATTACCAATCTGAAAAAAAAGTCTGCATAAGGGGTAAACCCTCACCAAGAAGAGTAACAGAGTAAGCAATTTGAGGCTATTCAAAAAAATATATACGAACTTAAATTTTCTAAAATATTGTTTTGAAATTATAGGGGAGTAGAATGGGGATAAGTGACTAAGCGGAGAGATTATAGTCTTACATCATCTATCACACAATAACTTTTGTTTATTTGATGTTCCCAGGCGGACTCTAACCCAGGACCTCTAGACAATCAAATTCCAAGCTTAATTGTTAGAAATAGAAGAAGTTTTTGTTCTACGCAACTAATGATCCGTACGTTTGCAAATGCAATTTAATGTTCTCAGCTATTATTAAGTTTTTCGACAAATATTTCTAAGCCGTGTTAAGCAATTCCACGAATTTATTCATAATATTCATGGTATGATCAAATTCATAATTATATTATAATACTTTTCTCGAGGTTATGCCTTTCAGCATTTACATCGAAAGGTCCACCAAAACCAAAAAATGTATGTTTTATATTATTTTCATGACAATCAAATTAGATTTATGTAAGCCAAACTCAGATTTGCTCATTTCGTAATTTTGCAATTCAAACTAACACAAGAGCCATTTCCATTATTTGCGAGATTGAAATGCAATAAAAATTGATTGCAATAAACTGTAAGTTTTTGTTTACACATAAATATTAGAATACTTGGCTATACACGGCCCAAAGGGCCAAGCCGAACTCCTTTTAATCTCTTGGCTTGTGCGCTTCCAATTTTTGCATAAGAGAAAGAGAGCCACAGTTTAACGCTGAATGTTTGACAAGCTATTAAATGGATAGTTACTGCAAAGCTGATCAAGGTGACCGAGTGTGTAAGATTTAAAAGAAAACACTTTTTCATTAAATGTCCCGAGGTGGGATTCCATTCGAATCCATGACCTCGTGCAATCAGGCACTCAGTGTACCCGCTCTGGAACAAAATGTCGCGCAGGGCATGGTCTGTGCGGGAAGTTCTTAAAATTAAATTTTGATTAAAGTAATAACAATATTTGGGTAAAATCAAACCCAATTTTAAAAGACATAAATGCTCAGCGATTTAAAATTAGTCACATTGAAATACAAACTTGCTTGTATCGGCGATTTGAATTGTTGACCGCAAAATCGACATTTGTTTTTGTCCAGTGCAAATGCCATGATTTTTTTTTTCCCAAAGTCCAGCTTAGCAGTTACATTCTTAATTAAGGGTTACAGCTTAAGTAAATCCGTTGTGTATTGAGATTTTCTAAAATTTAATTACGTTCAATGGTCACGTTCGACGTAATGGAAATGCCCTTATGCAGCTTAACAAAATGTACAGTAGGATCCTTAGCTGCTTCCATCAAGAGGGTTGGGGGAAATTCCCGTAGTCGGTTGAAAGATCCTTCACTCGATCGCGATTCGAGAAATTTAAGGTCTATAGCCCACCTTAACTCGCGCTTTAGGCTTTTCCTATATCGCAGTGATGCCAGCTGCTTCAATCAAAAGTTCAACCTATTAACCTTAAAAAGTGAAATTTCAGGCCAAACATATTCAAGGCGATGCAAAATAAAGCTTGCATTTTCTTGAATAAATGTTAGAGACTAGTTTTCTTTTTTAAGTTTTTCCAACTTTCCAATGTTTAGTTTCGAAACCAAATTGCTGCACTGCCTAAGATGCGTAAAAAGTTGTTTGAAAACAGTCAAGAAAGCGCCAAATCGCTCAAAAGATGAGTAAGTATTAAGCTCAATGCACTAACCCAACAAACAACTACAACAACAACAACACACACACACTACAAACAATTTCCAACAAACAGACAAACACATATGCGTTCCAACGGTTTTCTGTGTACTTTCTCCTTCTGAAACTTTTACAGCACGCTTGGGAAGGTTTTGGCCTCACTCAAAAAAACAAACAAAATGCTAAACTCAAACTAACTGCAACTTTTGCACTTATTTAACCCCACAGAGAAAGCCATGTCCAAAGCGGCCGACAAATCGAATCAGGACCGCTACGAGGATGATGATGATGATGAGGACGATTATGAGGAACGGGAACGTCGATCGGAGTCACCAAGCGAACCACTGCCGTTATACCAACAACGCGACAATTTTTACAGCTAAACACACTGAGCGATAGCAACTCCGATGAGCGATTATAAGTAATGGCACAATAACCGCTGCATTTATCTTCTGAATCAAATTAGACAAATTTGCTAAACAGTTTTAATCCGAAAAATCGTATCAATTCTCAATGTGACTGAATTAGAAAGAAAATGAAATCAATTTGAATGGAAAATTAACGAATTTTGATGTGGTAAAACGATTGTTAAAGCGTAAATTATACATATGCCCAATTAATAATAATATACTAAAACCTATATACAATATATGGAAATCAAAGATGCAACATATCAATTGGAGAGAATGTTAAATGTCAGTTAATCCAAAATCAATTATCTAATTAGTGGAGCGTTCATGAAAAGTTTTTGGTAGAATTAAAACAATAGGTACACAGTGCACAGAGAGAAAAGAGGAGATCTTAAATTTACTTTGAATAATCTAAGAGCACGTACTTAAACAAGAAATGCAAAGGAATCTCTTAACACTGCAGTAAACAAAAACGAGATGGCAAAGCCTTAAAGAGACTTACCTTTTGGATTTATCAGTCCTTTAACAGCTGTAAGATATAGTCACCCAACCTGAGTTGATCAGATCTGATAATAAGCATAGATTATGGAGAATTACTGAGTAAACAAACAAAAATATGTGCTTTTCACTAAGATTCCTTTTCCGACCAATTGGTCCTTTGACAGACTTATGGTATAGTCATTAGATATTGATTATATAAAACGGAAAGTTGCTACAACAAACAAGTTTTTCTCGGACCGATCGGTGATATGACAGCCATAAGATATAGTCTCCCGATCTCACGAGATCTCAGATCTGTTAATAAGCTTATAATATGTAGAATTGCTGAGTCTAAGATTGTGTTTTCCCACTAAGATGTATTCAATATAGTCACCAGATAAGATCTTAATTTTGAAGAGATCAATGTATCCTTACCGGCTTGCAGCCTTGATTAATTTGGCATCTGCAAGTGTTTTACAAGCTGCTCACTTAACTGAAGAAGTGAACCAGTTTTCGGTAAACTGCTCAGTGGTTCAAGATATTCCTCTCTGTGTACGTTTGTGTACCTACGATTCGTTCCTGTGCTGGCTTACATGAATAAACAATAACGTTAAAGACTTTTGTAATTGTGCATTTGCCCAATGTAAAACAACATTTTGGAGCCAACTATTGCATTTGCATTTGATATGAACCAGATTTTAAGATCAATCAACAAAAAAGTGCATAAATCAAAAGCATCATTCCTTGAAAGCGAGAGCACAATTTTCCAAGCACTTCATCTTTTTCCCAAATGTACCTACCAATTGCAAATATAAAAATATAATTAAATTGTATTTTAAATTTTAAATTATATGCAAACATATGGAGACAAGCATAATGCTGAAATATACACACACACACACACACACAATTATTTGTATGTAGGTCAATTAGCCCGGCAATTAAATGGAGGAATGCAAAAGTTAATGTCTATATTATAACTTTTAAAGTTATTAAAGAACGCAAACAAAAATATATACATATTATACATAAACAATTATGGAAACAACGATAAACTGTTAAATATCAGAAATTAATTAATAAAAGAAAAACGCATGCAAAGTGTACAAAATTACATTTAAGTTCTTAGCCTTTAGTTGTTACAAGTTTTCTTTTTCCTAAGTTATTCTTAATTTATGCTAAGTTCTCGTTTAAACAAATTGTTTGTACATTTCGCGGTGCTATGTAAAATTTCCCCATAAGTTGACGCACACACGCACTCGACGCTAAGTAAACGGCAAAAGTCAAATTATACAAAACGAATTATCAAAAATAATTGCCAAGCTTATTAAATGCATACAAAAAAATGCAATTTAACTTATCATAGCTGCACGCATAATCCCCACAAATATTTATACAGTACATACATACATAAATATATATATACACACACGATCATATACGTTAAAAACCATCAAACTGCGAAAGAGAAAATGTTATCAATAAAGATTATAGTTGAAAATTAAAACGCAACGCTGGTTTTCATTATTGTCTAGTTACAGGCGGAACAGGAACTGGACAGCAGTTACGATGACAGCGAAATTCAAGATCAATGTTAAGTCTATTAATATAATATAATAAAAAAAAACACAAAAAATGGCGATGAATCACAATGAATACAAATAATGGCACACACTAAGGCTACGTGCGAGAGATCCACAAAAAAAACCCACCGCACAACACTTGAGGCATGACAAACTACCTCACAAATCACTGGCAAAAGTTTCCTATCTGTTTGTATGTGGGTGGCTGGTGAAATGTAGAGCATTCGATAACTTTCTAATAAAAACCAGCGTCGTCTTATCAATCTCTGATATCTGCTTCTACTTTCTGTCCCTGCCCGTATTGGACTAGGCCGACGAACGTAGCTTGTGGCATTCTGACTAAAATTAACATAATCGTACGTTTATTTATGCTACAAAGAGTTTTACACAAACACTTGACTTGCTCAGAATTTATTCACTTAACTTGCAATTAAACTGCGTTTATGGCATTATGCTTGCCCTTTAGGCCAAGAAAGAAACATGATAATTGCTAAACACTCTCAAAGGCAACTGTGTGTCTGATATGTATTGAAGGCATGCGATATACATATGCATAAAACCTGAATTAGCATTGTTCCAAATCAGGTTTATCACTTCGCACAGTGGACCAGCGAACCGCAATTTCAGGTCATAATTTAATTTTATGTTTACCAAATTTAAGTGCACCTTAAAAATAAATCAGGTTCTAAGCCTACGCAGAGAGATTCAAGCAGTTCTAGACACAAGCTTCAGCGATCTTTATTTACATGGTCGGAATTGTATTTTTGCCTTGCTAAAATATTTCATCATTCATTCAGTGATGCAAGTCGGTTTTGAGCCGCAGCTCTATGAAACTGCACCGAACCGCTAGATTAAGCAGTAAGCCGTACCCTAAGCCGGTGTTCTTTGGAAACCAAACAGTTCTGTTCAATTCAACGAATAGTTTGATATGATTTTGAAACGGAACTACACTTAGAGAAATGTAGCACGAATCGGCAAGCAGGAGTTCTTCAATTTAGAATTTTTCTGCTTGATATTTTAAGATGAAATCTGCACGAATACAAGCAGACAAACTTTATCGAGGCCGAAGCAAGTGCTGAGAAAGCGAGCAAAGAATGAGAACAAATCTCGCTCTTGCTCTCAGCATTGCCAATGACTTTTGCTTAAAATTTATACTGAGAACTCTTCGCTCCTCGCTGAGATGTCAATGAGTGCTGCAGTCTTCGAGGCCATGAGATCAAGTAGGCAAGTACAAAAACAATTGTCAAATGGCATTTTAAAAGTTATCACAGTTTTAGCAACAAGGAGTGGCGTTGGGGCGTGTGTTTTGTGGTGTCTCTCGTGCCACCACGCCGTCTTTCAAAGAAGTACTAATCTTGAAATCGATCATATTTATGCTTACGACCAAGAAGATATTTTCTTTGATCCAAGACTATTTATGATTGATCTCAAGCAGACTAAATTCAAAACCAAGCAACCAATCCGTGCTTGATTTCAGTATTTTGTATCCGAGCATTTCCTGTCTTACCGTACTTTTGACATCGATAATGCTTGATATTACGCTCGATCTGCTTGTTTTTTTCTCTGAGTGTGTTGTTGTTCTCGGAATGTAAATGACATATAACAGGGTCCGTACCTGTTTTCTTCCTTAACTGGAAAATATGTATCTGATTTAAATTGCTAAATCTGAATTGAATTGCTAAATATTCAGCACCTTGCGTTAACGACAATGAGCAGTTTGTCATCAATCTATAATCCCACAATCTTTAGCGTCACACTGGAGCTAATGCTCACCCATACCGTCATAAGGTTACAATTCTGATGGTAAGACTTCAGCTTATGTGAGTACCTAGCTAAAGAAGAAGCACGTTTTTATAACTATTTCATAGAGCGTTAGTTAATTTCGGATCGTCGTTGCAATACCCTTTACTGTGGGGAATTAATGATTATTAACCTGCCTTTATGTTAATTAACAGAGCATTATCATTAATGTAAACTTATTAACATTATGTTAGCAAATATGGCATGATAATCCGAAAAGTATGCAATGTCAATGGATCAATGGATCAACTGATCGACTCCGAGACTGCACCGAACAAAAAGCCCACATAATGAAATTGATTAGAGCATTTCTTAGACATTTCGATGGCAGAAGGTGAATGTCTAAAGATAAATATTCTTATGGATTCTTATGTGGTAACATCAGTTAATCCCAATGGAACCCTAGAATCATAAGAACAATATTGGCAATCAGTAACCTCGGCCCTTGTCTCCTTTTAAAGTTGTTTTTCTTAAAACAATGAACCAAGAACTATTCATCTACACCAGATAGAGATAGTGACTCTATGTTTGCCACCGCCCTACCGTACAATCAACCATTTACAAACTTGGAAATTGACAAACACAACTCGAAAAGCTGAAAAATCGCTAGTCAGACTATAAGTATATAGGGAAATGTGCTTCACTGACCCACTGTGCCTCCACTGTAGATGATGACCATAACAAAAAAAAGAAAAAAAATACAAGTCAAACTGCGAGTGAGTAAGGGAGCAAATACTAAAAAAAACCCCGCCATGCGACATTGTCGACGCATTAATTGTGCTGAATGAAGTGAGTCGCCTGCTCTTCAGTTGCCTCTGTGTGCCTAAGGTGTGAGGTTCAATTCGAATAAAATAATCCAACAGATTTACATTCAATACATACCTCCATGTCGGTGTTACATGCAGGCTTCGTAAGTGTGCACCATGTGTTGTATTTTGCGTTGTAAATTTTCAACTTGACACTCCAAACAGTTGGCGCTGGCGCTGTCTGTGATAAGCCTGCAGGAGCTCTGGGCGGCACCCAACCCAGTCATTGAGAATGCGTTAGTATCCACAGACAGGAACAGTGCCCCGTACTCTGTTTATTTCCTCTTCCATTCCAGGGCTTTTATCAGAGGAGATTTATTGGCTGAGGAATCGGTGCCTGTGCTAAAGCGCCAAAGACGCCATCATGGTGAAGGATATTTCTATGGCCATCAGCACAAGGGATTTGGTCACGATTATTGGCATAAATATAATAATCAATATTTCCCCAGTCCGGGGTGTCATCATCATGGCATCTATGATTTTGGTCCAGATCCGTGGTCTCATCATGGGTTTGACTCCTATTCGCCAAATCCAGCAGAACAACCACCTTTTGGTTCACCACCACCACCTTATGAAGCTAAGCTGACACCCTTTAGAGGTATTTTTTTTTACGAACTACTTTATACCGCAACGGTCTGCCATGTAAGCACAGTTTTCGGCAGAATTTCAGCCACGGCATAGTTTTCAACCTGCGTAGGCTGCAGCCAAATAGAAAACCAAACCAAATAAGATAAGCTTGTGATGTTTCCTGCCCTTCGTCTGCATATGCTTAGAAATATTTTCTTAGTTGCCTTCTATGCTCCCATTGCCGACCTCTGCTTCAAAATCTGTACATTTCTTTCAGGCCGCAACAAGGGTACCAATGCCGAAACCAGTCAACCCAGCGCTAGCAGCTTGGCTCCTCCAATCACAACTACCACTGAATCAACTACTCCCAGTCCCACCACCATCGCACCAGAGGATGCCACCCTGGCCATAGACTTACGCCTTGGTTAGTTTTCAGTCTTTGGTTCAAGTTTTTTTTAATAGTGTACTCTAAAATTAAAGTCTTTCTTAAATTTTTCAACTTAACCACAAGTTATTTATACCAATAAATGGAAGCGACGAACATTGCTTTTCTGCCAGAATGCACCTGATGGACAGCTCGTAATACTAAACCAAAAGTCCCACTTATTATACGCTAGTCGTTTCAGTTTCAGTCGAGTTTAGTTTATTGGCACGAGGGTTGCTCAAAAAGTTTTTTGACAATGCGGCGTCGCATCACCGACGGATTAATGTGAGTAATTGTCGTTTGACGGCAGCTTTAATGAAAAATGAATCAATAAAGCAGGGCTGCAAGACCAAAAGCGTCTCGAACCGAAGGAAAAATTCAAGGGTATTGGGCGAAGGTTTTGGTTCAGCCCTGAGGCTATTATGAGTGGGTATTTTATTAGTAATTTTGAACGAGTTTCTATATGTTTTATTGAACTTTTCTTTGTAGGACTCAATGTCCCAAAACCATCTAATTAACAGAAGAATCGCTAGGCAGTAGGTGTAAATTTCGCATAAGGCTGCCTTTACACAGATCGACACATGAGACATGATAATCTAGTAATCCAGGATTTCTAAATAAATTTCTAAATAAATAAGATAAATTCGTATTTAAAACAACTAACATGTAGGCCTACTAGACTATGTCTCATGTGTCGAGCTGTGTAAAGGCAGCCTTACCGTACATTTTGTTGAGCCGAACTGAAATTTTTAGGTTCCGAACTGTTTAAGGTTAACTTTTATTTCTATTTCCGGGTTCGGTTACCAGTAAAAAACAAGAAAGAAAGTCGGTCAAGCCCGACTATAACATACTCTGTACCAATGAAATTATACGCTCAGCTTAAGTTTTGATGCTGTAGTAGCAGTTGTAAGCAGGGGGGGCTGGAGGGGGCGTGGCCAAATTGAAAATAAACGTGATACCAAAAAAAAAGTAGCTCCCAAAGTTTTAAGGATAGATGGCTCGTTTTTTCTAGACATATTTAGAAGTCGGGATAACTTATCGATCCGCCAAAGAAATATTCAAGTTCGGATGAACGGTTGTCGAGCTATGATCAAAAGACTGTTCGCTGATGCAACGCAGTAGCAGTATAGACAGAGCATGTTATAGTCGGGCTTTACCGACTTTCTTTCTTGTTTATACTGCACTAGATGTACAAAACTTTCAGTTAAGAAAAAAGAAAAATTGGAAACAGCATGGAAGAAAGCACAAATTCTTATAAGACCCATTCAGCATGTGAGGATAAATATTATTGAATTATACCAGGAGTATGTTCATTTAAAAAAGAATGGACATAGAACGAAACAGCTATTCAGAACAATCGGGGTTGCACTGCACTGAGAATCATCGGAAATTGTATCCAAACTTTTTAAAACAACAATTAACAAAATACTATGAATAAAATATACGTATTTGAAAGATAAGATGATTTTTTAAATTCAAGTCAAGGAGTCAGGGGGCGTTGGGAGTATGAGTGATTCGAAACAAACTTTAGATCCTCGGTGCGCCGCTTAAAACTCAATTTTTTGTACGTCTATCAAACACCAAAGCGCATTAGATAGGGGGGTGAGACCATGACCTTAAAAATTTCATACTCAGGAGGTCCGCTCTAATGAACATGTTTGACAGTAACATGTGACAAGAAAACAGCTGATTGGCCAAAAACAGTGTTGCCAAAAAGAAAGTTGCTGAAAAATCCCCCTAACTACTTGAGTATAGTTGTTTGATTAAGAACAAGAAAGAAAGTCGGTCAAGCCCGACTATAACACACTCTGTACTAACGAAATTATACGCTCAGTATAAATTTTGATGCTGCAGTAGCAGCTAAAAGCAGCGCTGCAGTAGCGATCAATCTTTTGATCATAACTCTACAACCGTTCTTCCGATCTTCGCCATTCCTTTGGCGGATCGATAAGTTATCTTGATTACTAAATATGTATTTTTGTTGGACTAAGTGCCTGCCGCATACTTAAAAATACGAATATGTATATTTGAACGGTTAGTTCGTCTAAAGATTTTAAGTAATATTTAGATGTTAGTAAAGTTTGTATTTGAGCAATGCAATCGCATTTGCGTCTGTTAAGTCTCATTGACCAACCCTCGTAATTCTAGAACATAAACAAAATCATTTTGGCCGTAAAATAAAATGAGCATGCAAAACAAGCGAAAGAAAGTCTCTGATACCAAACAACGATAACCAGCCAAACAGATCTTGAAATGAGCACAACAGGCAGAAGAACAAAAGAGTCGCCATTCATTATTCCCCAAGCCGCGCCTCTCACGCACTTTACGCAGGAACAAAGGCGCGATCCAAGAACCGGACCGAACTAAAAAAAAGAGCAATCCAGAGATCGTATATCGCATATCGCCCTCCCACTATAAAAGCAAAGCGGACCGAGAGTTTGACTGTCATTTGACGCCAAACGAGCGTCGCACGCAGAACACACACAAAATTGTCTCGAAATGGGTAAGCCTGGTTGTGCATACAAAGTGAAAATCGGTGAATGAACTCAATACGGGCAGAATTATGGACACATAACCTTAGCTATCGACATGTCAAGAATTATATATGCAAGTGACGTTTCAACGTTTTTGTTAAAACCTTCCCAGTGCATCATCATCGACTGCTGCTAGTTCTGGGTGTACTTTGTGCCTGGCCAGCTGCAATTTCGGGAAACGATCAACCTGCACGCATTGTGTGCTACTTCAGCAATTGGGCCGTATATCGTCCGGGAATTGGCCGCTATGGCCTAGAGGATGTACCTGCCGATCTATGTACGCATTTGATTTACTCTTTCATTGGAGTTGATGACAAAAGCTGGGATGTGCTGGTCATTGATCCTGAATTGGATGTGGATCAAGAGGGTTTTAGCAAGTTTACGCAGCTGCGCGAAAGTCATCCCCATTTGAAGCTACAGATAGCCGTAGGCGGCTGGGCCGAGGGTGGTTCCAAGTACTCGCAAATGTCGGCGGTGCGTGAGCGGCGTCAGAGCTTTATACGCGGCGTTGTCAAGTTCATGAAGCAGTACAATTTTGATGGCTTCGATCTGGACTGGGAATATCCGGGAGCCACCGACCGTGGAGGTACTTTTGGTGATAAGGATAAGTTTTTGTACTTTGTGCAGGAGCTGCGACGAGCATTCGATCGTGAGGGAAAAGGTTGGGAGATTACCATGGCGGTGCCAGTGGCCAAGTTCAGGCTACAGGAGGGCTACCACGTACCCGAATTGTGCGAGTAAGTTTGATGATGAAATTTGGCGAGAAGTTGTTGATAAAGTGTGAAACTTTTGTAGATTATTAGATGCCATTCATGCCATGACCTATGATCTACGTGGAAACTGGGCAGGCTTTGCGGATGTGCATAGTCCTTTGTACAAGCGGAAGCACGACCAATACGCCTATGAGCGTCTGAATGTGGTGAGTACAAACAGTTGAGTTAATAGTTTTGGTGAACAATGGAGTAGCTTTGTCCAAACGAGCAACTGAACAACTTAACCAGAAATCCTTAGTGGCAGCATATTCTCTGCTCCTAGAAATTAGGAAAGAATTGTTGGATGGGATTTGCACCATGCACCAATAGTTATAGAGTTGGTGGAGAAAAGCTTTACCTGTAGCTTTAATATTTGAATAAAGTCAGTTTTGTCGGGTAAGTCCTGTCTGCATACAACAGACCAAGCGCTTTGCGACTTCTCTGCTCTTATTGCCGACCTCTAAACTAAAGAAAGAAGACACGGTTGAGCAAACAAACAAACTAATTAACATTGCCCTTCAAGAATGACGGACTGGCACTGTGGGAGGAGATGGGTTGTCCGGCCAACAAACTGGTGGTCGGCATTCCCTTTTACGGACGCACCTTCACATTGAGCAACTCCAACAAAAACTACAACATGGGCACTTACATTAACAAGGAGGCGGGTGGTGGTGCACCCGGACCCTATACCAATGCCAGCGGTTTTTTGGCTTACTATGAGATTTGCACAGAGGTCATGGACAAATCCAAGGGTTGGACTGTCGAATGGGATGATACCGGCATGGTGCCGTACACCTACAAGGACACCCAATGGGTGGGCTACGAGAACGAGGCTTCAGTGCAGATTAAAATGGATTTCATCAAGGCCAAGGGTTATGCCGGCGCCATGACCTGGGCCATAGATATGGACGATTTCCATGGACTGTGCGGTACCAAGAATGGTCTAATGCAAATTCTATACGACAATATGAGAGACTATCGGGTGCCAGAGCCAACGCGAGAGACAACGCCGAGAGTAAGTGGGCCTTAAGCCAAATTGAGGGCGAAAGTTAAATGAAATTTTGTTTTACTTATTTGCAGCCCGAGTGGGCGAAACCGCCTGCCACGCCGCCAAATCCGGATGAGGCAGCACTGGGTCAGTCAGAGGTGGTGACGCCAACGACGACACGAAAACCAAAACCAAAGCCAAAACCAACTTCAATGCCAGTCAGCACAACATCAAAGCCAGTGTCCAGTACCACCAAGAAATCAACCACAAAGGTGAGTAGCGTGTCGTGACAGAGACAGGCACGAATCAGCACGAAATGTGCGTGGCACTAGGCAATAAGATCTGCAGAAATGGGAAATTTTTGAAAATTTCAGGTGGAGATCGGCAGTGCAGACAGTACTATACGAAAAAATTTGATAAGATAAAACAACCATGTTTCTGGAACTTTCCAAATTTGTTTGAGGGATCCCAAATTTCTTTCAAAAGTGATTTTCAAAAAATTGATCGATAATTCACTTATCAAATGTAAAACAAGTAAGGCGCTGCTGCGGTCGAGTTTCCCGACCACAAAATACCCTGTTCATTTATTTTCATTTATTTGTTTTTGAATTTTTGAAGATGTCATCCTAAATGTAGGCAATTCTTTTCTAGTCCTAATCAACAACTGGGGGGCTGCTGTTATCAGCTCAACTGTTTCGCTTATAACTCCGGTTTTTGGTCCGATCTGATTGTACTTTTCAGAATAGATAGATATTGAGCCTAGCTTGATGTATACTAAACCACGAGGCTCTAACTTGAAAATTGTGGATCTGACGGCTTTTTAGGTATTGGATTTATAGAGGAGGTCTAGGTTTTTTGGGGATAAAAGGGGGACGGGGTGGAATTTTTCAAATCTGAAACAAACTTGATCTGCGTACAGCATAAATCTACCTTCGTGCAAAAATTTGTGGCTCTATCTCTTATAGTCTCTGAGATCGACGCGTTCATACAGACAGACAGACGGACAGACGGACGGACGGACAGACGGACATGGCTATATCGACTCGGCAGTTCATGCTGATCAAGAATATATATACTTTATGGGGTCGGAAAATTTTCCTTCTCCCTGTTACATACATTCGCACAACTTCATGATCCCCCTTTTCCCATTTTCAATGGGAACAGGGTATAAAAAGGATGGGAAACGGTACAGAACTCGAGTTTTGGGATCCCCCACTTTACAACATAAATGCTTCTAGGGCATTGCCAGAGCACATCTTTGTTAATAAACAAAGATCGTATCTACTCTTTGGTTACGAAATCTTAAAAAAAATGTCCTACTCGCTGCCGGATTTTTGGCCCAAATATCGATATTTGAGTTGATATTAGAAAAGAATTACTACGCCAGCTAAGATAAACCTAACTTTAAAAAAAAAGGATAATTATATTCAAAAAATCAGTGGTCTAATGCATCGATATAACTACCGGTATCCCTAGTCGAAAGAAATGCCCAGTTTTCATACTATTATCTTTCCACAGAGACCCAAAAAACCCAAGAAGACCACAACAACGACTTCAACCACGCCGGCGCCTGAAAAAACTACCGAAGATCCCTATGAACCCGATGAGCCTGAACAACCCGATCAACCAGCCGAGCCTCAGTTTGATCCCAACGAAATTGACTGTACCAATCGCGATTTTGTACCCCATCCCAATTGCCGAAAGGTTAGTTTACATTTATACACTTTCAGAGTAGCCATAACCGACTTGCCCATATTTCCTTTTTCTAGTACTTCCGTTGTGTGCACGGCAAACCTGTCGAATTTGAGTGCAAGGAGGGCACCGCCTTTCATACTGTTCTAAATGTTTGTGACTGGATCGAAAATAGCGACCGCTATTATTGCACAAGAACTAAAAAGAGTGGGCTTGGCAACGAGTCCCATTAAAGAGAGAAAGTCCGCCTTATTTATTAGTTTATTTAATCATACATATTTAGAGTTAGTTTTCTAGAACTAAGGTATCCTTGATACCAACAGAAAAGAGATTGAAATAAATATTACTTTTAAAACAGCTCGTTTGTGGACTACATTTCAGATATGATGACGTAAAAACAACACACACAAAATGTATTAGAATATGACTTATTCACCAAAATGTTCACTACTTTCGCCTTGTTCCATAACCTGCCACATTTTAATAATAATTTGCCGTTTTTAATTATGCTAAGAAACGCAATGGATTTATGCATATTGCATTCGTCTGTGGCGATGCGCAGCGAGCCGTCGCACAGTGGGGTATTTAACTGTAGATTAGTTAAATTTTTTTTTTTTAATAGAATTAATTGAATAGAATAGGTTAGTTTCAATACAGTTTATCTATAAATTTTAGGCATAACATGGACTGCACAATCGTCTTTCACAGTTTTGTTTTAGTTCGTAGTTTATACAAAAAAAAAAAAATATGATCTGGTACTGAATGTTATATTGTTACATATCATTAAAAAGACGATATGATAAAGATGAATATGACCTGTTCTTTATATTAATTTGATGAGTTTTCTGATCAATAGTATATTAATGAAATATAATAATGATATTAATTTCTAGAAAATGTAATACTCAATATCAGAATGACCTTATTTAGCTTCGATTTGATATTTTTAAGCATCAAAATGATATGAAAACAAGTAAGGGCGCTGCAGTCGAGTTTCCCGACCACAAAATACCCTGTTCATTTATTTTCATTTAGTTGTTTTTGAATTTTTGAAGATGTCATCCTAAATGTAGGCAATACTTTTCTAGTCCTGATCAACAACTGGGTTGGTGCTCTTATCAGCTCAACTGTTTCGCTTATAACTCCGGTGTTTTTGGTCCGATCTGATTGTACTTTTCAGATAGATAGATAGATAGATAGATATTGGGCCTAGCTTGATGTATACTAAACCACGAGGCTCTAACTTGAAAATTGTGGATCTGACGGCTTTTTAGGTCTTGGATTTATAGAGGAGGTCTAGGTTTTTTGGGGATAAAAGGGGGACGGGGTGGAATTTTTCAAATCTGAAACAAACTTGATCTGCGTACAGCATAAATCTACCTTCGTGCAAAAATTTGTGGCTCTATCTCTTATAGTCTCTGAGATCGACGCGTTCATACAGACAGACAGACGGACAGACGGACAGACGGACAGACGGACGGACGGACAGACGGACAGACGGACATGGCTATATCGACTCGGCTGTTCATGCTGATCAAGAATATATATACTTTATGGGGTCGGAAAATTTTCCTTCTCCCTGTTACATACATTCGCACAACTTCATGATCCCCCTTTTCCCATTTTCAATGGGAACAGGGTATAAAAAAGATATGTCCAAATGTCAAATTAACCAGCCCAGATTGCGTTGATATTGACATTTTTTTTCTCTGTGTACGAAAGATACAAATTGTAGGTTTTGGTGCATTTTTTTGACATACCGCCACAATTTAAAACAAGAAAGAAAGTCGGTCAAGCCCGACTATAACATACTCTGTACCAAGAAAATTATACTCTCAGCATAAATTTTGATGCTGCAGTAGCTGCGAACAGTCTTTTGATCATAACTCGAAAACCGTTCAACCGATCTTCTCCATTCCTTTGGCGGATCGATAAGTTATCCTGCTAACTAAATATGTCCAAAAGAAACAAACCATCTATCTTCAAAACTGTGGGAGATATAACGTTTTTTCTAAATTGCGGGGGCGGGAGGGGGCGTGGCCAAAATTGAAAATAAACTTGATCTGCCTGCAGACATAAGAAGCATATGTCCCATACATGTCAAACCTCTATCTCTTACCATCTCTGAGATCTGTGCGTTCATACGGACAGATCGGACAGATTATCGATCCGCCAAAGAAATGAAGAAGATCGGATGAACGGTTTTCGAGTTATGATCAAAAGACAAATTTTCTTGGTACAGAGTATGTTATAGTCGGGCTTGACCGACTTTCTTTCTTGTTTTTATCTATAACCTTGGATATTTTACTATATTATCAATATTTATAAAAATCAAAGTAGTATTTTTTGGGTGTGGTTCGGCATTTTTGCGCCACGAGAGGTATTTGAGATCAAAGTTAGAGGATGAAAAGCAACACATTTCTTTGGAAATGTCAACTGTTCCATGGGCTGCCACTTTTTAACGTACAAAGTATTTTATATTCTAGTTAGTCAAAACACAAATTGGTGTTAACTATTAAGTTTCGTTACAGCAAGACAAAAATAAGTTAAGTAAATTCTTGTTCCATATTTCAAATTTTACTTTAGTAACGTAAAGTAAAAATTGCACAGTGCAAAAGTAATTACTTGTAGTTTATATGTATGCACTGAACGACAAAGAAATATAAGGCAGTAAGTCTAAAGCCTGTGTGAATTAATCTACAGTTTAGTAGTCAAATACCCCACTGTGCCTTGTAACCTTGAATACGAAACACACTAGTGGCGAAAGCAACACGAAAAAATTAACTAATTTATAGCTTTATTTAAAGAGCCAGAGCTATGAAGCCTGACAGGTATTGAGCAGGAACAGCAGAACTATTTTCCGAATTGTTTTTGGAAGTTTATTGTTTTGAAATTAAAAGTCAGTAGTTCAAAAGCTTACCCAACTTTAAAAAATTGTGAATTTTGTTAGGAACACCTAATATATTTTTGCCTTGGCTACTTTAAGTGTGACCAGTTCCGTTTGGCATCTTTTATTAAAAAGTGTAACAGTTTTTTGGCACAATCTTACGCAGTGTTTTTTTTTTCGGTTTTCAAAATCACAAACATGGTACTAACTCAAGAGATTTTTAGTGCCAAGGTTTTATAAGATTTTCGTCTTGGATTATTGCGATATCAGTGTGGCGATCAACTTACATCGACTTTTGGCGTTAAACCTAAATGCTTGGTTACTGTGAAAACTTTTAACCTACTTCGTTATAGAACGAAACTCGTGAAGGACGTTTAAAAAAATCTTTGCGCCGTATTTAACTTCATTTTAACGACCTTTTTGAATTTCCATCTAGCAAGCTCTAAACGGCCCGAGGTCTTTAGTGGTTAGTACAGCCTTAATTACAATATTAACAGACTTTGCCGATTGACTGCAAATTATCAGCTGATATCTAATGTAGGGAGTGCTATAACTGATGGAGAATTCCAAGTGCAAAAACGGATAAAAAAAATCAGACTAAGTTGAAAAAATCATTGCTTATATTCTTTTCCTTTTCAGTTTTCTGCGACTTTAAATGTTATCGTTTGTTGATTTACTCTGTAAGGCCACGGTGCCTTAAACTAAGAACCAATGCCATCTTTAAAAAAAAACGATAAAATAACGACTTTCTTCACTAGACTTTCACATCCTCAAATAGTTTTTCCTTTTGAACAGCTGTTCATGCAATCAACCGTACAAATGAGCGTTGATAAATGTGTACCAAAAACTTGTTTTAAATATTTTACACATTATTTTCGTAATCTCAAAGGCAAGACGAAATAGTGACAGCGGGGAAAGAGCGGCGATGCAGGAATTAAATCATTTGTGACACGAAACAAATCGCGTAGCTCAGCAAAGCAAATTCTACTCAAGTTCCTAAAGATACACATTCACACATAGATGCAGCTATATAGATATAGGCGCTTGCTTTCCCTGATGCGCAGCGCCCAATTTCTTTTTAGCTCAAAAAAAGAATAGAAAACTATGTTGAGTCGACTCTGAGAGACTTTCAGAAAGAGCCAAATTCTAGAGATTCCATTAGGAACCCACTTTGGCGAGTAAGAAATATGTGGAGTCTCCCACAACTTAATCCTCTTTCTGCTGGCCCGCTCTGTGCCCGGCTAAACGCCACTGGGCCAACCGCACAAAAACTCACTCATCTCTGTGCTTTTGACAAAATTTGCTACAAAAATATCAAAAAGCAAATCATTTTCGCGGTCACAAGGTAAATTCATGGTATATGCATGTTGAGTTACGAATTGGTTTTGGACCGGGAGAGATCGTCTCGTATACTCGTGTACGCAAAATAGAATTTCTGTTCAGTTTGCTTGTAGAAATACTATACATATTCAAAAAACGACACGCACCCGACGTGCACAGACGACGGCAGAGCCAGAAATAAGCAAAATTATTTAGCTGACAATCGTCGAAAGGGACACAAAGGATTACCCAGCCGACGATTGTTGGTTAAAATTGCAATTGCGGCTGGCAAACGAGCTACCAAGTGAAAAACGAACAAGTGCAATTAAAATAGTGATAATTGAATAGCCGCAGATCGCAGGATTCCATTTCGCAACTCTAAATCCTCTCTATCTCTATTTTCTCATGCAGTGCATTTAAACGAGCGCATATATATAGTGGATATATATGCAGAATACGAGAGCAAGTGTTTTCCCTAATTGTAAATAATTACGGAAAAGTTTGACAAAAGAAAGGAGAATTTATGACGTGGCTAACGTGCTAACCACGCTGGGAAACTCAAGGATTAACTGTTGATTTGATTGATTATGGGGCGGCTAACTATTTGGTTCCTGCTGGGACTAACGTTAATCGCCGTCTCCAATAATGGTGAGTGTTATATAAAGCGGGGAGAAAAGGTTATGCAATTTTATAACAAAAACCCGAAAATATTAAAATATATATGCGCACGCACACACATGCATATATTTAAACATTTTCGTCAGCGGACGACACTTTGAAAATACCATCTAACATATTCCCCAGACCCGCACACACACACAGCCATTTCAGTTGGCTAAAACGCAAACGATCTCGCCTGCTTGGTTGCTCTTCGTTGTCATCGTTTGTAATATTTTTAAATTTAGAATATTCTTTCAGTTATTTGATGTGTTGAGCGAGTATCTCTACATATTTCGTGGTGTGTCTCTGAACATTTTGTTTGGCTTGCACAGCAGAAAGATCCAAATAATTGAGAAATGGCGCAAATAGGATAGCTTGCAATATGCGGACAGGCAGCGCACAAACTTTGTATAAATAATTCTATTTAGGTGAATTTAGCAATGAAATGCGAACAATTTCTTAAATAGCTTTCCCCAAAGTATTTGAAAATAAATCACATGAATTATCCGCCGACAGATAAATAGCATATTGGAAACGGATTTAAGCTGGGGG
This sequence comes from Lordiphosa fenestrarum, assembly GCA_035044985.1. Lineage (NCBI taxonomy): Eukaryota > Metazoa > Arthropoda > Insecta > Diptera > Drosophilidae > Lordiphosa > Lordiphosa fenestrarum. The sequence goes on along the minus strand of JAWNNO010006358.1, from coordinate 110,982 downwards.
GGAATGTCATAAACAAGACACAAATTGGACTTTATACACTCGGAAAATAGTGCACCATAATGCAAGTAAAAAGTTATAAATTCAAGTATGTCAAAAAATTTAAGTCCAGGGTATATATTCATGTGTCCCTTAAACCCATTACTCACTAAAAGCCCTATAAGAACCAAATCGCTATTAAAAGAATGCTTGGAATTGGGTAAACTTTTAGGTTGCGGCAGTCCTTTTTCTTAAATCTTGTCTTTAAAAAGATCCCAAAATTCTTAAATCTATCCCAAGAAGTTCTTTAACTCATATCCGACAAAATAAAAACTAAATCCTTAAATTCTTCATCAAATCAAACAACATGCTCCCATGCTCGCTTTCGCAATAATTTTGAGAACTAGAGTCTAAGTTTGTTCAAAAAACCGTTTTGAAATCGCTATGGATTAGCTAAAGTGAAATTGGGAGCATGGCTGAGCAATATTCTTAGACCTCAAGTTTCTTTTCTTTGTAAGATTATAATATTCTGTATTCTTAATTAATCCAAAATCAAAAAGTACACAGAAAAAAAAGATCAAAAAAGATCCATTTGGACTGGAATGTCTTTAATATCCCTTTAACCAGCGAACACAACTGAAAATCATCCAAATGATGATAATTTTTCATATCCTTTGGACGATTTTCAGCATCGTTGAATGATTAAAATAATATCTAAGTTATATCCAGTACAAATGGATACGGAAAATCATTCAATGGATATTTTTTAATATCCTTTTTTCGCTGTGTAGTTCTTTTGCTCTGCATCTAAGTCCTTAAAGTTTCTTAAAATAATATTATAAACTCTTGAAAATAGTTTAATATCTTTGAGTGTGCACCATTTATTCAACGATTTAAAATTCTTAAATCAAACCCAATGTGATTTTTTGGAAGAAAAACACAAGAAGTCTTAAACAACTGTTTATCATGGATAAAAAAAGTTCTTAGTATAATTCCAATTCATTCTTGGAGAAAAAACTTCAATACCTCAAATAAGATAAAAACTATTCTGCACCCAAGACGTTAGAAATATTAAACTTAGCCCTATAAATTTATAAAAGTAGAGCCAGAATAGTTTATTCCTTTTAAAACCATAATGAAATAAATAAAATTTTAAATAAATCATTGATAAAATTGTGAATTCAAATATTAAATTCAAAACCCATTAAATTACTAATCTTAACCTGATTTCAATTTACTATAAAAGTAAGAAGGAATTATTTGTAGGAGTGTTTATTAGCTTTCATTTGCATTTGCAAGACCTTACCACAAAAATGATTTTCATACCATTTTGGCATTATGAATGTAATTGTCTCAGACAAAAAGAATTTGGTTTGTTGTACTAAATAAGATGGAGCTAAACATATCCAAAAACCGAGGTAAAACTCTAGGAAAGTGATTGTAAAATTTCCATACAGCGGTATATTACCTTTTGTTCCTACAATGAAGACATTTTTCGATTGCTTCCCAAAATTTTTTAAAATTTTTTTCAATTTTTACTTTAAACACTTGAATCTTAAGGCATTTTCGAATTATTGTCCGCCACTCGCTACTGTATTGTGCGAGCTGACACCAGTGGGTCACACAGAGCTTCCTAATATCTATCCATCTAAGTTTCGATCACCTGGTTTCAGCTGCTTTAAAAATGATCGAATTTGGTTGTTTAATCGTTTTAAGCTTCTGTAGAACATTATTAAGCTTTCAAATAGGCTTAAGGAAGGAGTCCGCAATGTGTCGCTGCAATCTTATTTGCGAGAGAAGCTATCAAGCTGTTGAGCATTTCGCACCATCTAGCTTTAGGGCTCCCCATTCTCTTTGTTGGAAGCAACCGAGCACTAAAATTAATGCAGAACTCTTTTCTCTTGCTTTTGCTTTTCAAAGATCTCTCTTTTTCTATTTCTCAGCTGCCAGTGGCGACTTCTCTGCTCATATTGCCAATGCCTGCTTTAAACTCATGAAATCGTCCACTATATAAATACTCAATATTTTGCTCGATATTCTAGTTTGAAAGCCAATGCTCAAAAAAATGTTCTTAGTTATGGTAGCATAGTGCTAGATAATGCTAACGCCTTGTGATATTTTTAAAGAGTTTTACAACCCCTTATGCCCTATGAGCTTATACAGGACATATCTACTTGGATAAGTAGCTACTATTTAAAGGTCTGTGTTTAGATGATGTTCAATACATTCAGCTCTTAGAACTGTTCGAAAGTGTTTCTATTCATATGAAGTGTTGTGCGGGTATAAACTTGTGTCTTATCTGAGCACAAGCCACCATGCTTAATCTCTTCTTTTTCGACAAGTACTCCTAAATGCACACGAAGCATATTTTATTTAGGAATAATTAGGGCGAGCCAAAGCCTCGAAATATTCGGATAGGTCTCAAAGGTAATGAATGTTCGCAAATAGAATGATTACATTAACAAGGTGGGAAAACCGAGTTGGGAGTTCTAGAAAATTCTTGTAAATTCACATTTGCTGTTTTTCAATACTAAATTTGAATCCAAGATACATTTTACTTACTTTAATAACTTCCTTTTTATTCTTTACTTTATTCTACTTTATTTGTGTACTTGAAGTAATAACGCGACTTCCAGGATCGAAGCACTCTTTTTTCAAGAATTTATTTTCAGTCCTTAGTTCTGCGATTTTGTGGAGTACAATTTGAATTTCAGAACCTATTTCTAGATCCTTCCTCCACTAAAGTAATTAGCAAATGACCTTAGAGAAATCTGTCAATCATCATTTTTGTTTCTTACCGCGACCTTAGTCCATTCCGAAAAGTAAAAGCATATGCATATGACGGATACGCCTCCGCTTGGACAATAGGCTAAGAAATAAGTAATGAAGTATAGATGAAGTGGGCGAGCAGCCAACAAAAACACACATACACGAGCTGGCACTTTTAAAAATAAAATTCATAAATCGGCCAACATATTTCAGGGTATGTGCGTGTGGAGATATATACCATAAATAATGTCAAGTTTGAACAGATAAAATGACCTCGGGCCAAGGTTTCTTCTTATGAACATTTTAAGTTAAAGTGCCATCTTTTTGCAGTTGGGTTTGTCAATGCCGATGTCGGACCAAGCGAATCTGAATGTCGACCCTACATTGAGAAGGCCATACATGAACTGAAAACTGGTAAGAAGGCGGAATAAAAATTAATCCAGTAGCTTCTTTTAAGTGCAACTCCCTTGTACAGATGGTGTCCAAGATGGCTCTGGAGAATTGCAATCCGATCAGCCTCGTAGGGGAAGGGACAAGGACGATGACGACGACGACGATGATGACGATGATGATGATGGTGGGGTTGGATTTGATGAAAAAGATACTGTAGAAATTGAAACTGTCGAATTGGATTCCACAGAGGATGCGAGAAGTGCAAACGACCTAGATGGCGATGGAATCCCCAACGATGAGGACGATGACATGGACGGTGATGGAAAGGAAAACCATGGTAATGTTTTAAAAATTTTCGTTCCTGCACAGCTTTTCTATTTATTGTCTTGCAGAGGACGACGATCTTGATGGAGATGGCATACCAAACGAAAAAGACGAGGACTTAGATGGTGATGGAACGGATAACCATGGTAATTTATTGAAAATTTTCATTCGTGGCCAGCTCTACCATATTTTGCCTTGCAGAGGACGACGATCTTGATGGAGATGGCATACCAAACGAAAAAGACGACGACTTGGATGGCGATGGAAAGGATAACCATGGTAAATTGTTCAAAATTTTCATTTGTGCGCAGCTTTTCTATTTGTTTCCTTGCAGAGGACGATGATCTTGATGGAGATGGAAAGGAAAACCATGGTAATTTATTCAAATCTTTCATTCGTGCACAGCTTTTCTTATTATTGCCTTGCAGAGGACGACGATCTAGATGGAGATGGAATACCAAACGAGAAAGATGAGGACTTGGATGGTGATGGCAAGGAAAATGATGGTAATTTGTTCAAAATTTTCATTCGCGCACAGCTTTTCTATATGTTGCCTTGCAGAGGACGACGATCTTGATGGAGATGGAATTCCAAACGAAAAAGACGAGGACCTGGATGGTGATGGAAAGGATAACCATGGTAACTTATTCAAAATTTCCATTCGTGCACAGCATTTATATTTATGTCCTTGCAGAGGACGACGATCTTGATGGAGATGGAGTGCCAAACGACAAGGACAATGATATTGATGGCGATGGAGTGCTCAATGAACATGACGATGACGATAGTGAAGAATACGGCGATGCTAAGCAAAAGGCTAAGAAGCGCAGCAAGCGTGAGGTGGATGCTGCGCCAGTTCTAGATAAGGAGGCCCCCCCCAGTCCTGCAGATGAGTTCCCCATCGAAGATGAAATTGTTAAGGAGGAATCAGCTGAAGTGGAAGTTGAGGCTGAGGCTGAGCCTGAGCCTGAACCTGAACCAGAGGCGGTTGCTGAGCAAGAACCAGAGGTCCACGCAGAAGTGAAAGAAGACGAGCAGTCGGCCGAGCAAGTTTCCGCTGAGGAAGAGGAGGAGGAGAAGGTAATTGCCAAGGAAAAGGAAGTTTCAGCTGAAGAGGAGACATCAGCTGAAGAGGAAGTTGCAGCTGAAGAGCAGCAAGTACCAGCTGATGTCCCAGAAGTTCCTGTGGAAGTTGAAAAAGTCGAAACTGAGCCTCAAGCTGATGCCCCTGTTGCCGAGCCCGATGATGACGAAGAGGAAGACGACACTATGCCAGAGGATGAACTTCTTTGGGTAGGTTCTAGCTTTTGTCTCATTTTTGTAAGTATCTAACGCTAAGTTGCTATCTTCTTAGGAAGGTCATGTTCCCGAGAACCGTCGCAGTCGTCAACACATCTCGGAGCTTCTGCAATTGGACGAGGAGTTCAATGCTCGTGAAAAAGCCACCGATAATGTGGCCGAGATTATTCTACGCGACATTAAACGCATCTACGAGCAGGCCGTTAAGCCACTGGAAACGCTGTACAAGTACCGCGATCTCAGCAATCGTCACTTTAGCGATCCCGAAATCTTCTCCAAGCCTTTGATACTGTTCATGGGACCGTGGTCTGGTGGCAAGTCCTCCATACTCAACTATTTGACCGACAACGAATACACACCGAATTCTCTGAGAACGGGTGAGTTTTGTTTTAACAATCGATTGCCATTTTCATTGAATGTGAAATTTATTGATTGAATTTTAGCTTAAACTCAACATATAGTTTGAATAATTATTTTTTTCAATTTCAAATCATTTGCTATGATCATGAAACCATATGAGGCTTTATACAGAGAAGAAACGGAAGTGTTAGCTTTAGTTTGTAGCTTAAAGAAATTATTATTAACATTACAGAAAGCAACTTTGTAAGTGATCTGTTTGATGCTGAAACTCATTCTGGTAGGATGCCTGACAAAAATCTGAAAAATCGGAAATTGCTAAAGCAAAAGCCAATTCAATTTATTCAATCAATAAAACTTATTAAACATTGAATTAATTCTATATAAAATTCGTCAAATTTTCTAGTAAATTTGGCAAAATGTTTGTCTGCGTTCAGCAGAAGAGCTTGCTCTCTTATCAAGTATACATTCTCACTGATCTTTCTGCTGAACTTTAGCTTGTAGGACGAGGAAATAGTTCGCTTCTTTCAAGTGATACAGCTACATGCAGCGATACATCGATAGGTTATTTTAGCAAAAATGTATCACTTCGTTCAGCAGAAACTTTTCGATGATCAATTCTTTTCTGATAAGAACACGACCATTGTTCTCTGTGGATCGACATTTATCTGTAGCGTCTCATTGTCGATGGGATTCACTACCGTCTTTATTGCCTCATTGATAGTGGGAACAATTAGCCTAGATATTTGAAAGATATGTTGAGGGTGGTTTATTCTCATTTATTAATCTAAAGTTCTCCGTTAAAATTGTCAGTGACAGTAAAAGTACCTCTCCGGATCACATTAAATGCTAGCTGAATAATTGCATAATTCGAGAATCTGTTTACTTTTACCTAAGCCCGGAACTTTTGAAATCGTGCACCTTGGTAAGGTACCCATATTCTTTAACCTTGTCAAAAAGTAAGCCATTAGATATTTTCATTTCAATGAGAGTTTATATACAAATGATGCGAGATTTAATATTCTCATACTTCCCATCAATCTTAAGAACTGTCACCAGGTACTGAAATTTTGATTTCCATAAGTAAAAAATATGTCTGACCTGACCGACTGATCATCCACCCACAGCCCAGACCGCTTAACAAAGGCCTTCATTGAGCTATGTAGGCAAATTATTTAAAGTAAAGCATCATGAATGGAAAAGCTTGTGTGGTGGAAACTTTTTAAAAGTTAGTACTATGAGCTTAGTTTTAAGCTGGGGCATATATAGGGTCAAAACACATTCAGGGATGCAACATTTCGAGAACCGACTTGCATTATAATGAAGCTAATGTCATTTCAAAAATTTTAACCACAGCTTTACAGGCAACAAATGGCTACAATTTCGTAAGCTTCTTTAAGTTCGGTAAAAAAAAATATCAAATAGAGAAACCGCTGAGCTTATATTCCAGCAATTGATATCAATGTTTTGTTAATTACTGAAACAGAATGCTGATGAATAAACGAGACTATTGGAAGAAACAGCAATAATGGTTTTCAGAGTCAACGATATTTAATGGAGTCAATATATCAACTTTCGATTTGATGATTCTAATAATATCGATTTTGTTGAGTTCTTATTTCCAAATAAGATTCAAAAAGGACTTCAAAACCAAATATACTCCTGGCAAAAATATCATGCAACCCTGAACTTTTGAAATTTGCTAAGAATCTTCTTTCTCTGGACGGTCCAATATATATGGTCACGTTAACACGTCCTTTTTACAAATAATTGCTTTTGCATACCGTATCTTACTGCGTTCCAGGGGTTTTTGCTTTCCAATAGCTTCAACATTTAGCGTATAACACTTATTGCTGATAATGAAGAATTCAGGTGAAAAATTAGAAGAGCAAATGTTTAAGTGAAAATACCAGAATGCATTGTCTGACCCTAACTGTACCTTTGTTTCTTGGGTTATATGACACAAACACATTAGAATACATATTTTGTATTTTTGGGCAATTTGGCCCTTAAATATAATTTTGTATTCAAAAAGTCAAGTCTATCCACAATTAGCTGTAGGCTTTCGATCAAGTGAAATTAAGTCGCTATACATAATGACTGACAGTGCTCCAAACTCGCTTTGTCCATCCCTAATCTATTTCCCATTTGTTTGAAATTAAAAGGAGCGGAACCCTCTCCGGCCTACTTCAACATACTGATGTGGGGCAATGAGACGGAGGTTCTGGATGGCACCCAATTGGCTGCCGACTATACCTTCTCCGGCCTGCAGAAGTTTGGACAGGGCCTGGAGGAACGTCTGAGGGGTCTGAAGATGAAGAGCAAATTGCTCGAGAAGGTATGTTTGGTATTTTCTAGCTGGTTGTTAATAAGTGCATTTACTTGTCTCCCAGATAGCTTTTTGGCAGGTCATTTCGCGCGATTGGGAAATGTTGCAAAATGTGCTGGCAATCTGCCCGGCAGAATTTATAGCTTTTAGCACACATTTTTGCATTAATTTTGATATTAAAAAATTAATGCAGAATTAATTTTAGCCGCTGCCAGAAATAGCCAAAGCGATCTACTAAATGCTGGCGGTTACCTTTTTCAGGTCAACATCGTCGAGATACCCGGCATTCTCGAGGTGCGCAAGCAGGTCTCTCGCGTCTTTCCCTTCAACGATGCCTGCCAGTGGTTCATCGATCGGGCCGACATCATCTTTCTGGTCTACGACCCAGCCAAGTTGGATGTGGGCCCCGAAACGGAGGCCATACTCGACCAGCTGAAGGGGCGCGAGTACCAGACGCGCATTATACTGAACAAGGCGGACACCGTCAAGCCTGAGGAGCTGCTGCGCGTGCAGGGGGCGCTCATTTGGAACATCTCGCCGCTGATGTCGTCAGCGCAACCACCACTTATGTACACCACTTCGCTATGGACGCATCCGTATCAGGATGGTGCTCCGGCGCGTTTGCTGCTGGCGCAGGAGCGAGCCTTTTTGCGAGACCTGCGCGAGGCCATAGACAAGCGCATTGAGCACAAGATTTCCAGTGCACGTCGCTTCGCCGTAAGAGAGCTTTGAGAGCGCTTGGTCAGCGGTTCTCTCCCTAGTAACACTCTTTGTCCCTTTTCAGGTGCGCGTGCGCAATCATGCCAAGATGGTGGACTGCTATCTGAACACCTACTACAACCACAAGACGCTTTTTGGCAACAAGAAGCGTATTTCGGATGACATCATTGATCATCCACAGAACTATCACATCTACGAGGGTCTCTCCACTCTCACCAATATCTCACGTTACGATCTGCCCGATCCCGAGGTCTATCGCGACTTCTTCCGCCTGAACCCATTGTACGAGTTCAAGAAGCTGACGGAGACCTGCACCTACTTCCGTGGCTGCCCGATTACCAAGCTGGATCTGGCCATTGCCTACGAACTACCCGAGCTGGCGGGCAAATACAAGAAAATGTCCGAAGCTGCCTTGGCCAGTATTGAGGCACAGCAGCAACAACCACAGTCGGCGAGTGATCCCACACCACAGGCTGACCCGAAGAAGACGAGTTGAGTTGCGAACTCCTTTCGAGGAGCAATCCTGCCATTTAGTTTGTTTTAATGAGAGATAGAGAGAATGTGACAACGGCGAACGGTAACCGTCTATTGAAAGACAAGAAAAATGACTAAAGATAAAGCGAGAGAGGGAGAGAGAGAGAGAGAGGAACATACTGAGGCCGAACTTAGAAGAGAGCATAGTCGACAACAGCGAACGACAAAGGAGAGCCGAAGTTTTGTTTTCGAGAGAGAGAGAGAGCGAGCGAGAGTTTTACTATTTTTAATAGCTGCGGTTGCTGCGCGCCCTTGTTTTGGCCTTTAGAGATCTTATCGTTTTTTTCAACTGACTTGCAGCTTTTTTTTTATTTTCATTTTTATTTATAAACATAACCGAACTGAGAGCTTTATACGAGGGAACTGAGAGCTTATACACATCACACTTATTTTTGAAACAGAGTAGAGAGAGCACGGAGCCTTTTTAGGGGAGTAGATCAGCTTTTAAACTATTAACTTGAACTGCGTGTAGGCAATTTGTTAACGTAATCCTTCATTTCGACGATATCTAACCACGAACCGACCCCATTGGCTAACATCCCCCCACAACCCCATTGAGTAGACAACAACAGCGCACAATTTGAAAGTTTTTTGGCGATTTTAAGAGCAAACACAAATACATACAACGTTTTTTCAGTCGATGTCGTAGTTGATAAGCCTTTTTTTGATAGAAGCAAACAGTGAAGACGATTTTAAACACAAATAAAATAATTTTATGTCAACTTGAACAATTTTACACACACACTGAAAACTTATGTAAAATGAACTGTGAGAGCGGGTAAAATACATAAATCAATAAAAGAAACAAACATAAAGCCCCATTAGAAGTTGCGTGTTGGGACTATTTGTTTGAATGGAGTGTCACAAAGTCTGCTCGAAGAAGGACTACAATTATTATAGTATGCTTATCTATAACTGATCTCTAGACCGAACCTGAACCGCCCACCGAGACTCACCGATTTTAGCAGAGTAAGCTTATGAGCTCCCGAATCTGAAGTCTAACCGGATCACCTCTAGTTGGAAGGAGTTTCAACAAAAAAAACCGCAATAAGCTTCATTTTGTCTAGTTTTGATTCTACTTTTAATAAAATTGGAAGTCGTCATCCAACCTATCACAAAAATAGATTTGTGAAAACGGCAGCGGGGCAGTAGCGACGGTCCAAATGAGCTGAAATTTTAGGACATCATTTTGGAGGAGTTGTACTTTCGATTAAAATAATAAAAAAAATCTTTATTTGTTTTGCTTAACCATAATCCCCCCTTAATAAGCTTTTTATAGAGCGGCAAACATTTTAATTAAGATTGAATAACAATAAGGACCTTTTTTTCTTAAACTTAATGGGCCTTATCATATAAATTCATTCCTAAATGATTTAAAACCATTTAAAACCGCCGAGTGCGGCAATATTACAGCAGCTCTCGGTTCAACCATATTTCAAATAGCAACCGTTGCTTTTTGGCATTTTCTTTGGTATTTTTCGAGCAGCTGACAGCTCAGCTGTAAGGCAAACCTGCTGAATCGATAACCGATAGACATTACCTAACATTTCCCCCATCCGACAACATCTGGACTTTACAATTCGAGCCGCAGACAAGAGCATAAGATGCATACGGATTTGTCTTCCCATTTGCATACACCTGCTTGCAACAAACTAATCGAGGAGCTCCAAGCCTGCCACGCGAATGTAAGTCCCACAGCAGATTTCCCAGGCATTGCCGTTCTCATACATCTCAATCTTTAGCACGCATTCGCGAAATTCATCGGAGTCTGCAACTCCATTGACGACAAGGTGGTCAAGTGCCTCAAGGGTGAACGCATAGCCCGCTCGGCGGCGAATCGAGCCAGGGCCCTCGAACGGCAAGCCAGGTACAAGGAAAGACTGCTGGGAGAGGCGGAATCGAATTAACCGACATGGCCGCAGCCACAGAAGATCCCCTGGAGCCCTATTATTTCCAGCACGAGGAGCAGCAGATTTGTGGCCAACCCGTAAGTCCCATCACCGACAGCTACGATGGCGACTATCCCAGTGTGGTAGATCGGTTCTTTACACGCTTTTACTACCTGAAAGCCAACGTGCCCTATCAGGTGCTCTATCACTCCAATCGCATTTGCCTGATCGGCCTGGCGCCGTCGCATCCCGCCTATGCCCAAGGCATTGCCTCTATTAATTTTGATGTGGGCAATGTGGATCGCAGTCAGAATGTGGTCAAGGGCAAGGGCAAAAAGGGTGGCATGATTCTACAGGCAGATTCCACACTGGCCCTGCTTACCACCAAGAAGGGTGAAACGTACAAGATACCCAGCTGCATCCGTGGAAAACTGGTGGAGGTGAATACGGCACTTACCACGGACCCCAAGCTCATGGAAGAGCTGCCCGAAGGCGCAGGTTACTTTGCCATATTGCTGCCCAAGATTGAAAATTGTGATGAGATTCGCGCAAGTTTGTTGACACAGGAACAGTATGAGGAGCAATTGATTGTTAAGGGCACGTGACAACAACAGATTTTTTAAGCTCAAATTGAATAAAGCAATGTAATTAAATGAATGAAATGGTTTTTAGGCAGGGCGACATCGATACAAAAGTAATAAAAAAAAGAAGTCTGAGCAAGACGACCGGACATTGCCAAGCTTGGTGTGATTAATAGTCGAGACATTTTTCAATTTCATGTTTTTTTTTTAAATCTTTCGACTTTAGCCTCCAATAGTCTGGCAACACTGGTTCTAGAATAGAAATAGCCATATTTCCGCTTGGCAGCACCGTCTGTTAACATTCCAGGGAGTTAACAGTACACTTTACATAGGCTAGCAACGCTATGCCGCACACGTGTGTGTGTTAGAAAACAGCTGTCTGAGTAAAGCACGCCGACTTTTGGTTTGTGAATTGAAAACTAATTAAAATGTCCGCCAGCAAGCGTAAAAATCTGAACAACATGGAAGTAGATCAAAATCAAGTCAGCAGTTCCAGTGATGATGATGACGATGAAGATGGTACACATCCAGATGCCTACAGAGGCAACGAGGTGAGCCACAGCAATTTGCCTACAAATCAAATGTAAACAGTGTGTTTCCCGCCTTGTACTTGTAGGAGGTGCAAATCGATTTCGAGGGTCGTGCTCCCGTGGATCCCGATGCCCAGGGCATTTCACAGCTACTGCAGCGATTGTTCCTGCGCGCTCACATCAATTGCCCACAAATGGCCGAGCTGCTCATAGGTAGAAAGCAAAGCAAATTCCTTATCTATTGAACCATACCCTACTCTCTCTTCCAGCTCAAAACTATGTGGGCAGTGTCATTTGCCAATGCGATGACGATGGCGCCGAGAGCGAAACTGACGATGAGAACATGTTGGAGGATGGCACCATCTTTGGCATCACCTCCGTACTGAATCTAAGCGCCAAAAAGGATCAGCCCTGCCTTATGCAATTGCGTACCTATCTACTCGAACGCGCCCAGTCGAATGCCAGCGAGTCAGTGCAGCAACAGTTAGGCGAGCTGCTGGATCAAAGCGATACACCACATCTGGGTTTTCTCATCAACGAACGCTTTATCAACATCCCCGCACAGATCTCTGTGCCGCTGTTGCAGAATCTTCAGCAGGAAATTGAAGCCTCTAAGGCCAAGAAAATGAAGTTTGATTTCGGCACGTTGCTGCTGCTGGTCAAATTTTATCGCAAAGAGGCTAAAAAGGGCAAACCAGCCGAGGATAATTATACCAATGCCGAGGATGAGCTGCTGTCGGAGCGTGCCAAGTTTTCCTTTGAGTATTCGGTGGCTGCGGAATGCGATTCGGGCATGTCGGGAGATTGGCTAGAGGGTGATGCCGTGATGACGCCATATAGAAAGTTGCTGGCCCTGGATGCGAAGCAATTGCCGCAGCTGATCAAGGACATACAGAAATATATTAATAACGAATAAAAGGGAGGTTGCTGACGAAATCAATATTTTTTCAATTTACAGACCAATCATATTCATGTTTAGGATGCATTTTATGTTGTTCTTAAAAGAGGATTATTAACAATCAACATAGTTGGATGGCGCCAAGGCAGAAGAAAGAACCGGAAGAGTAGTATTTGGGGAAAAGAAAATCGAGGCGATGTAATTTGCCTCATGTCGGGATGCTAAGCTATGTATGTATAGTGGTTGGATTATGTTTTTATTGACACATAGGTTTTACTTGTTCAACACTCGATTTAAATTTGATTGAAACGTTTCAAAAACGTTGTGTGCAGGTTGCCAGCACAAGTGAGAAAAGGTTGCTTAAACTCTGATCATATTATTTGCCAGAGATCGCAAGTCGCATTCAAATTTAACCGCCCATGGCAGCTCCGCATAGACACAATAGTTGGCAACGCGGTCTAACAGCTGTATACGGGGCGTTTGAAAGCTCACAGCTGTTGGCATTAGCCGGCTCGCTCGCACTCTCGGGCCACCACACATTTGCCCAGAACGTGACTAGCAGAAACACAAAAACCCAGCCGAGTAGACTCTGCGCCAGTTGTTGTTGTTGTTGTTGTCGCCCTTTTATCCATATTCTTCAATTACAAGTGTAACATTCGAACAATTATTCATACGCCGTGCTATCTGTGATTTGTGCAACAAAAACACAAACAAATCGCCGCTCCCGCGTACATATAAAGCGGCTAGTTGGATCAAGCAGCACAACATTGCCAATCGTGTGCTTGCGCCTGCCCTGTCAAATACCGCAAATTTATCAACGCTCTTATCGCTGAGACCCTGCCCAGTCCCCGCTCCCGCTCCCGCTCCCGCTGGCGACTGCATTGTGTGTGGCATAAATTAATCTCAACTTTGGGTTTGCCGCTCAGTGAAGCTCCATTTGCCGTCCGCTACAGTTGTGTCCTCCTCCTCCATACTCGAACTCCATTATGGGCATCGAAAAGTAAGTACCTTAAAGGGGCGGATCCGGCGTGTTTATCTCAAGTGGATTGGGCCATAGATTTGTTTGGAAAACATACAAAAATTGGTATTTCCATTAGGCGCAAATCTTATCGCAGTCATTTAATCGCACTCCTAGTTAAAGCAATCTATGCGCCAGCTCCAAAACAAAGAACCGTGTCCAGTTCCACTGTGCGCGCACAAAGCAATTAGGGAATGCAAATTGCTGACTTGGCGACGTGATCCAATTTAATTCCAATTAATTTGTCATTTGTTTACAACAGAAATATTTATTCACCCTTTGCCCCTCAACCCTTCCGCAGAGTTTTGCCATGCAGTCTGCGCCTGAACAGGATTATGATGAAAACCGGCAGCGATGTTCTGTGTATTATTGATCGGGCCACCCTGCCGGAGGAATTGAGAGAGACTTTCGATGAACATCGCTCCTATAACAAGTCATTCGATAGCAGCATCTCCTGCTTTCGAGCTCCATCGGTGGGTTTGCCTGTGATTTATGCCCCCGTGGCCGAGTTGACCGACTATGATGATGTGCGAAGCTATCAAAAGGCGGCCAAGGAGTCCATACAGAAGGCCATTAAGGTAAGTTATATAATTCTAGAAAGCCAAAAGGCATAAGTTAAATCAACAAATCCATTTTTGACCCTAGAGCGCTTCCTTTGAATCTCTACTTCTTAAGAAAATCGTCACGGCTTCTTCTTTAAAGTCCGGTTCTCACTGCAGCGTATTCTTGCTTATCTGCATTCTTGAGTTATATGCGGCTTTCACGCCATACTAAAGCAATTGGGACAGCAAAAAAGTTGCATTCAATTTTAATGCACCTGCATCCGTAGTTTTCCGAGTGGTGACAAGGTACAGATTATGTTGCCTATCGTTACAGTTGTCAGCCAAACCAATTAGCATCTATAAAAGTTAAAGCGCGAAAAAAATGGCTTGTCGTGTTGTTCAAAGTTTGAGGAGAATTTATAGGACGCCAGAGGCCACATTCGACATTTGATAAAAAATCATTTTGGTGAGTCTATTTTGAGCCCTTTTGATGAGAACAAATAGATTACTATCATGTGCGATTAAGCGAAGACTTGAAAATGACTCATGCACATGCACAGAGTGTGAATTATTGAATTAAGACTCGAAAGAGACTCGTAGATGACTCGATAATAAGTCGAAACTGATCAGAAGAAGAACGTGTTAAAACCCGCTCTTTAACAGAGCCGCACCTAGGGTATAAATTTCTCCGTCCAAAAATATAGTTTCTGATCAAAAAGCGAGCGCATTTGTGACTATTTTAATCAGACTGAGGACTCGAAAAAGACTCAAATTTGATAAAAAATTTCATAAAATGATTGCTTGGAATCAAGTATTCGATGGATAAAAGAATTCCCAGCAAACATTTTATGTAATTTCTAATCACATTCGAAAATTTTTCGAGTCCCCGATCTGATAAAATTAGTCTTAAATGATATTTTAGCCGCAACTCTTGTTAAAATGTCGTTTTTAACCCATTCTTCTAATCAGATGCGAATCATTTTCTAGTCATTTGAAAGCCTTTTTTTTTCGTATTTCAATAAATAATATTCATGAGTCATTGTCATAGGCTCGACAAGGTGATTGGCGTGGATCTGGTGCAAAAGGACTCGAAAAAGACTTATTAAGATTATTTTGTTAACATAATCTTCGAAATGTTGGGTGGGATACAAGATTGCTACCAATATAATCACCTTATCGCATCTATTCGATAAATCGTGATGTCGATGACACAATAACAGCGGTGAGAACCTAGCATAAACAGTTCCAAATGTAGTTTTACGCAAATGTAGAAATGACCCAAACCCATTTCAGTTCTTGGATCCCTTCGAAACTCAACTTTCAGGCCCTGTGCTTAAAGATATCGTCACAGGTTACCCTAAATATTTTTCGAAAAATACATTTTCAGTCTTTAAAATGGTATGACTGTGCCGAAGATTTAATATACTGAAACCAGATCAGTCCTATGGCAGCTAAAAGAAGTAACCATCCGATTCGAGCGGGGTCGACATATTAGCAGTGTGCAGCTAAAAGAAACCTTTGTGTAAAATTTCAACTCGATATCTTTAAAACCAAGGGATTAGATTGCGTAGAAACAGACAGCCGTTATGCTGATCAAACATATATATACTTTGTGTGCTCATTGATGGTTCCTTCTATGCGTTCGAAACTTATGGGTAAAATTATAATACACTTTTCAAGCGTATAAAAACCTTTTTCTGTACATGAAATCTGATCTTATAAAGCCAGTTCTTCTTCACTGCTTCTACTTTAATTCTTTTCAGGTAGTAGGTACTTTTTCCATTCTTTATTCCCAAAATAAGCCCAAACCCTCGAAACATATCTTTTGAAATCCGTTCTTAAGATAACTTCCCGGTTTTTACCGATTGGTTCCCTGGCATGGACCTTTGAAGCGAAAAGGTAGATAATTCAATTTTGAGTGTATCAGGTGAGATTCGCAGGCTAGGCACAAACCCTGACCTTTGGGCATCGAATTTTGATTAGTTAAATAGGGCAGAAATGAAAACCATTGCAAAAAGTGAATTGTGACGCTGCTTCAGCTTCATAGTTCGTCGATTTTGGTTCCTTATTTCCCTAAGGGGAACAGGCCATTAAAAAGTCATCCTCTCCACCCAACTCCATTAATTTCCGTTGCTTTGAGTTTATCCCAAGTTCAGCCAATGATTCGAATACTACGAATCTCTTATATTTCGACGAGTTCCATTCCATGGTTTTTTTTTATTTTGGCTGTTATTTCACTTTGAGGATTCGTATAGTCACCACTCATTCTATTTGGTGAAGTCTTAATTTTTTTGCCCTCTTTCTTGCGACTCTCCTTCATTTGTATAACTCTGAAAAGCCCAGACGGCTTACAAAAGCTTTCCCACTTAAATTGCTTGACCGCGGCCGAAATTAAAGAGCTTTTAAAGCTCATTAGTTGAACATATCTTCCAAATACTAAGAAATTTCCTTCCACTTGCGCTTTCAGGCTGGCTTCCATACACCTTTGCTGGTTGTGCCCAAAAGCAAGCGTTTCCCCCAGGCGGAACTTTGCACCGTGTTGGGCGCCTTGGAGGAGCTCTATGTGGTGAGTACAATCAATACATCAAGATAAATGGTTAACTCATTCCGCTCATTCCTTAGCCCATTCAACTACGTGAGGCCAATCCTGAAAAGAAAAGTCTTTTGCCCACTTTAAGTGTTCAGATTGATGATCCCCATGCTGAGGACATTATCCGCGATGCCATGATATTGGAATCCGGACGTTTTATAGCCCGCGACATTGGTGTTGGTGATCCCGAGCGGATGACACCCATGGATGTGGAGGCATACATAAAAAAGCTGTGGCCTTCTCTCAAGGTGGATGTAATCAGTGATGTGGAAACCTTGCAGAAGGAGTATCCTCTGTTTGGTGCGGTCAATCGTGCTGCCCATGTGGTAGAGCGCCATCGGGGACGCATCATCTATCTGGAGTACAAGCCACCCAAGGCAGCACGCAAGACACTAATGCTGGTGGGCAAGGGTGTGACCTACGATACTGGCGGTGCTGACATCAAGGCCGGTGGCGTTATGGCCGGTATGTCGCGCGATAAGTGCGGAGCTGCTGCAGTGGCCGGCTTTATGCAGGTGGTCAATGAGTTGAAGCCGAAGGATATTCATGTGGTGGCCGCCTTGTGTATGGTACGCAACTCGGTGGGCGAGGAAAGCTATGTCGCCGATGAGGTAATAACCTCACGGGCTGGTCTACGTGTGCGCATTGGCAACACCGACGCCGAGGGTCGCATGTGCATGGCGGATGCTCTGTGTCGCATGAAGGAAATCGCTGTGGCCGATAATCTGCCCAATCCGCATTTGTTTACCATTGCTACGCTTACGGGCCATGCATGGATCTCGGCTGGCGTAGGCCAGTCCATCATTGTGGACAACAGCGTGGCTGCCCAGGAGGGACATGCCAGTAAACTCCAGGCAGCCGGTCAAGTTTATGGCGAACCTTTCGAGGTATCTGTGCTGCGTCCCTCCGACTTTGAGTTCAATGCAGGCAAGGTGATTGGCGAGGATCTGGTGCAATCGAACAACTCACCATCGGTGCGCACACCGCGTGGTCATCAGGTGCCAGCTGCCTTCTTGATTAAGGTGACAGGTCTGGATAAGCATGGTGTGGACTCGAGTAAACCACTGAAATATACGCATCTGGATATCGCCGGCAGTGCCGGAGAGTATCCCGAAATGCCTTCCGCTGCGCCCGTTGTGTCTCTGGTGAAGGCGCATTTGCTGGATTAGATTTTTAACTGATCTAGGATTCATTCACAATAAACACCCCCTGTACTTATATATGCATCTTACAGTACTATATATACATAAATATCTGTCCAATATTTCTACATCACTTTCCTTTTAAAGCAATGCCAATAAATTAAAATGAAACTTTTGAGTAACTTAACAAAATGACAATTTCTTAAATTTCCAGGAACGCTTAGGATTAGTGGAAGTGTCAGAACTTTGATCCACCTGATTCCAAATCTGCCGCAGTTTTCTGCTTACCACTTAAAGTGGTTCAGCTTCCTGCGAAATATGATTCACTTTCTTAACAAACCATTTGGCAAGACCCATGACAAACTGTAATATTGTGAATATTCAGTAAATTAATTGCTTTTCTATTTCAACTGGATGGAATATTAAGTACATTCCGAACTATTTTTAAATCTGTTTGATTGTACAACCTTCAAAGTAGTTATTGTCTTAGTCAATTTTTAAAATAAATACAAAACATTCCTTGTTAAAATCTAGTTTATTCAAAACGTAGCCCCAATGCATTTTCGAAACAAAATAAGGTGCATCAAGCAAATGCAATATGCCCATAAAAATCTAAAGAAGATCCAAATTTGATTTGAAATAAGGTCTCTGATTGAATCAAAGTAGGTTGGCAAAGTCAGAGATTATATTACTGTGACCGATTGTGGTGCGTCAGGTAGTGTGTGTGCCTGCTGAGCAAGAGGTCGTGGGACATCTAATGAATAGCTTTTCTCTATAAATCTTTCAAGAACAAAACACAATTTAAAACGATTCGAGTTCTATCTTGATCGATCTGGAACGATGCCAGTCGTTTCTGAGTGTAGGCAAATTTAAAAAAAATTGGTATGATGTTTACAGAACTCTCTTATATTAGAATTGATGTAGTTTCTTACTGTGGTATAAGAGAAATCACCGTATCCCAGAGCGACTCTTTAAGCTCACGTATCTCAACCAAGAAAATCGGAAACGAAACCATCATTTAACTTTGTGAATCGCTGATCACAGAGCGTAACACAAGTAAAACAAGAAACAGTCCTAGGTAGTGCCTAGGAAACATGCGAACTCTCGATGTACATAAATACTAGATTTTTCCTTAGATTGAATGAACATTTTTCCGTAGCAACCTTCGGTCTTACAAGCCCAATGATTTAAGAAAAATTGATTATTTGCAATTGTTTATTAATAATTCAAATCGAACTGACTTCACTTTTTTCCACTCAGCTGTTTATACAACTTGGGCACATAGTCATCGTACTGTGCCTGGTAGAAGTTACCCGCCACGGGATTACCCAGTTTGTATTTCTTTGCAAAATCGGCGGTGCTGAACTGGGCCCGCCTTTCGCCGCTGGTCTTGGGTATGCGTGGCTCATTACACGAAAGCTTTTCCGGCTGCTTGAATAACAGAAACACATAACGATGCAAGCCACTGCCTTGTGGTGGACCGGAACCCACATAGTCCGTTAGAATGTCACCGTTTTGGATTTGAGTTCCGGGAATGTTGACCACTAACCAATGATGCCATTCTCGAAACTTTGGTTGCTTGCGACTTGGGGCATCCGGATCGGTTAGCAGCAGAGTGTACAGAGCCTCCGGTTCAGCATCCCATTCAACATTTGGCTGGGCTTTTGTTTGAGTGGGCGTCAGCTCAGCGCCTTTGTTGACCTTCAATCCACCAGCATAGGTAACCTGAAAAACTTAAAGTTTTGTTGCTTTTCGCACATAATCAAATGAGAGACCACTATTGATTTACCTTTAGCAAGGTCGCTGGAGCCACTTGGAGTATGTCGGGCACGATTTTGTGTTTCTTAAAACATTCGTCGGTGTCACCATTCGACATTTTGGTTAATTATATAGAAGTAAATTTAGTTAAGACTCGAGAATATAGAATATTTAATACGAATCCGGAAATCGAATACTCGATCAGTAATGTATTAATTTTTCAGAATTTATTTGAATTTTTTTTTGTGGTTGCTTTGTTTAACGATATGCGCGTTTCCAAATAAAGGTTTACCTAGACTAACATACTAAAAGTACTTACACTTCAGTACGTTGCTGGATTCGGTAATTACTAGTAACCAGAAGTATTTAGAGCCCAACCCACTTGTAATGCATTTCAGTGTAATGCATGCAGTGCTAGGGGATAACCAATCGCCACTTCTTCGCTTTACATGTAAGTAGTGGAGTATGTACTGAAATCTGCAAACTGTAGCTGTAAAACTGCTGTTTTACGGACGCTGCTTGGAAGGGTACTCCTGTCGGTTCCCAACCGTAGGTACTTACTGCAGTACTTACTTGTATAGCGATAAGATAGCGACTGCCTACATTAAGTAGTGCAGGCAGCTATCGCCATTAAAAATGGGAAAAGGGGGATCATGAAGTTGTGCGAATGTCCGTCCATCCGTCTGTCTGTATGAACGGTTCGATCTCAGAGACTATAAGAGATAGAGCCACAAATTTGCATGAAGGCCGGTGTATACCGTACGCAGATCAAGTTTGTTTCAGATCAGAAATTCCCTGAGTCCCTGATCAGAAATTCTCAAATATCCCCAAAATCGCGATTTGCACCAATAATAGGGTTAATAAGCAGATGTAAGTTAAGCCTAAACTCAAAATTAAAATCCGTTTAATTTTGAATTTTAGTTGAGCTTAAATGCGTTCGACGGTCACGTTGAACATCATAAAAAAGCCCTTATACCTGATAAAGCCGAATGCATTTGATTTTCTTCCAATCAAAACTATTTCGTATATTCGATATTTTGATAAAAAAAATCTAAAATCAACTTTGAAACAGCTTTGAGCTAGTTCTTTGGAACTTGAGCCGATATCAATTAATAACACTTGAGAATTTTTGAGAAAAAATAGAGAGCATATGGATTTATGTTTTTATGGCGACTCGAACCGCGGTTTTGGTTCAATTCAGTATTATGCGTAGTCCTGTTTCCGAATTAATAAACTTTTTACTACAAACTTTTAGACATTTCGCATTTTCAAATCCAATTTGACTCCCAAAAAACATTAAAATAGCTTTAAGTCTTAACTGCAAACCACAAGAGACTATCACCAGCAGACTTTAAAAAACTAAGAAGGAACAGAGAATATACTTTCTGTATATTTAAGATAAGCTTCCTGCATGCATAAGCTTAACGTTTGAGAGATAAATTCCAATTCTGATCCCCGTCAAGTGTGACCCCGAATTGTACATTGATTTATTTTTTTTTGGCACAATTAGATGGCGCTCAGCATTTGCAGTTCATGTTGTTGGCTATTCGCTGCTCTGTGCTTGCTCTTTCGTTTGGTCTCTAGTTCCAGCCCCAGCTCTAGCCTAGAACCCGTTAGTTGCTTCTCTGCACTGCAATATATTCTTCTTGCCGTCTCTCCGCTGCGGCCAGTTGTCAGCTGTCGCATGTGACTTGGTACCGTTATTGCCTGGCTTTGGAAACTCGGTCAAGAGTGTCTCATTCATGCTGTGATTGCATAATATACCGTTGCCTCTGCCCGCTTGGCTTTCTACTGCGCTTTTTGTTGTTCTTGGCTTGGTCTTGACAGTGGCTTGGTCTTGGGTGCGCTTCTGGGTAATTTATTGACGCATGCCTCCACATTTGACAGTCATACACAAGCGGCAACCAGTTGCATTTGGCCATATTGCCATTCCGGGAGTTTTGCTCTGGCCAGCTTAACGGTATTTATTATTGATGAACAGCACACGTAAAAGTTTTTCATTCCATTTGCCGTTAGTGTGAATTTATTGGCACAAGGCGGCCCAATCGCAAAGAAAAGAGTTGCGTCTTGCTGTCAATGTTCTTGCATTGGCAAATTAACGGGCCACAAAAGCAAAGCATGACCTGATTATGGCAGGACAGGTTTTAGAGGAACTTACCAAATCGTCCAGTAGTAAGTTGCAATCGTTTTTGAAATATTTTAGATGTTTTAAAAGGTTCTCAGAACACCATAGATTAGAGAAAAAGGTGTAAATCTCTTTTAGAAGAAATAGGTAAGTGGCTAATTAGGTAGTGTGTATCTTACAATAGGTTTAAAGTAAGTAGATAACTTAAATTAAATAATTGTAAGTTAAGTAAAGTAAAGTAATTAAGTAAGATATGTTTCATTCAAATGTCAAGGTATATACCTTGTCATTTGAATTCTATGAATTCGGATGAATCCGAGATTTTGGGAAGTACGAACCGAACCTAAATCAAGACTCTTCTAATTAGAAAAATATAAATGCGACTTTAACGACATGGATCGAATAAAAGTATAAAGGATCTTTAGAAATTCAGTTTTAATCATAACATTTTTTTTATTTATAATCAAAAACTACAAAATTTAATTAAAATGGAAACATGTAGCAATATTGATTTGGTTATAATTTGTTTCCTCCAAAACAAGAACAAGCAGGATAACATATTAAGTCTAGACCACTGAACCGAAAGGAAACTGCGGTTCTTCAAGTCTTGAAAACCCATTTGTAACCCAAACCGAACTCTTAAAACCTCTAAAAACCACTTCCTAATTTAAAATAGTTGCCATCGATGCCAAAGACTAAATGCTTGGTATGAAAATTGATAATATAGGTTGAGATCATTCCCAAGCTTAGAACCAGTTTTGAACAAGTTTATAAGTGCAAAACATGGTTCAGAAATGACATTAAATTAATTTCTCACTTGAAGCTGGTTTCCAGAACGCACGAAAATAAATTTTCATGTCGAAATTCACATGAATATAAACACTTTTGAAATCATTTGAAATCTGAATGCTTATGAACTACCTGCATTTTTATGTCATCTGGAATCAAGCCTTTAAGGCGAAATGGTAAATTGTATCCGATCCGATCACATCATGGTGGAATAGAAATGGCTAAACATTCCTCTTTCCAGAAATATATTGTGCTAATCGGATCTTAAACATACATATTTTATTCAGCTTTATAGGACTTTTTCATTTGAAAATCTTTTCATCCGTTTCATGGAAATCAGAACTTCTACCAATTTCACATAGAAATCCAGCCCGAAGGTCGCAAAATGCGGCTGCCATTCAAATAAACGTAAAATCTACCCCGAAGGTAGGGAAATGGGACCCACATCAGCTAAATTAAAACGCCACCCAACGAAAGACAAACGTCAAACACCTTGTCAATTCGGAGCTTGTCTCCAAAGCAGACGACGCTCTGGCTGCCGCAGCTGATTGGGAGTCGCGCACGGTTGCCTGATCCATAAATTCGTAAAAACTGCAATGCCGAGGAGCAGCGCGGAGGAGATTGGGGCCAGGGAACGGTGGCGGTGACGGCGGCATTAATAATAGCAAACAACAGACAAGCAACACCAAATGAGGGGGGCAGTTGCTGCCGGTGCAAGAGTTGCAACAAGCTGCTGCTGCTGCTGCTGCCGCGGCAGCAACTACTTGGAGCACCAACGACAGAAATGATCTTAAATGAATGCGGAAGTTTTTCTTGGGGTTTCGTAACCAGCTACAGCGCCAAAGAGGTCGCAATTCCAGTGGCAACCAGCCAGCCAGCGAGGCAACCGACCATGTTGCTACATTTATGCCTCTACATGTGTTTGTGTTGGCCAAGTTGGAGTTGGAGTCGATTGCCGTGAGTCCATAATCATAGATGCTGGCCGGGCTCAGCCTGGATCGAAGCCGTGGACATATTAAAATTAATCCAATGATTGCAGCAGCCACTTGAAAATTGTTAGCCAATTTGGAAGCCCCGCCACCGCCACCTGACTTGGCCCGGATGGGCAAGCGGGAGCGTGTGAATCGGAAGCAGGCAGCAGCTGCCGCCAGTTATTTGAGCTTAGCCAAAAAAGTGTTTCCCATGTGCCCAATCAGTTGGAAGAAGCAGCAGCAGCAGCAGCAGCTGGAGTTCAAGGATGCCAGGATCATTCATTCGGCTTGTGTGTGGGCCCATCCTGGGAACAGACAGTTTTCTGCATAAACTCATAAATATCAAATTGATCTAAACGATCCTCCAGGCGCCAGCAGACACCTTGAACTTGACAATCGAAGCCGACACCTCACGTACCGCACAACTTGACAACTCATAAATAAACGCTAAATTATGGAACAAGACAAGGCTAGAAATGGAAATGCAAACCCAAACCCAAGCCCAAGCCGCAGGCAACGGCTCATAATCCACAATATTGTGTCATGTTCATGATCAGCCTCGGGAAAATTATTTGGAAAGGCAAACGAAAGTAAAAGAAAGGCCCCGATCCCGGCCCGAACTAATGAAGTGGTAAAAAGGGGCGCTGGGAAAACTGCATGCCACCGTCGAAGCGTCGTCGCTGCGCAGTTGGTTTGCCATTTTTATGGCCTCCTTGGTGTACGAAGACAAAATTATGAATTTTTACTTTCACCGCATGTGGTACGAAATACTCGTATTTTCAGGTTTCCACCGGCCTGAACTTGGGCCAAATGGCGGCTGACTGTCAAGGCTGCCAAAGGTCAGGCCCGAAGGTGTGGTCCAGCTGCCAACGCCGGCATAATTGAGTGGCTGCTGCAAATGTTTATGGTCAAGGCGAAAATCAGTTAAGCCATGAAGTTTGCCATCCAATTTGCTTTAATCTCTGCTGATGAAGATGTCCGCGAAGATAGGATTAAGCCACCAAAACCAGCAATCGCAGACAAGGGCGTAGAAAGCTTTTCCTGAAGAGGGGAAATGAGTTTGCCTAACAATGGGTTGTGAGGAAAGTCGGGTGGAATAATTTCTACGGATGGCAATGGTCTCCATTTTCAACTGGCAGCAACATTGTGGAAGATACACAAACAATAATGCAAGTAATCAAATTAATTTCTGACGATGGAGTAGAGAATTTCCAACAAAAAGAAGTTTACAAAATCTTATTTTCGCTCGGTAAAGTGTGAAGACTCGAAGAGTTGCAAAAGTAGTGACTAAAATCACTTAGTATTGTGCTACTATTTAGCATTTACCTATATAAATATTAAGCACGAGCCGTGCTGAATTAGCATTGTCTTGGTGGATGGGATCTGTTTTTTAAAGTGCCGGTAAATCTCTTTTATTACAAAAAGCTCAAGCCTTCAGCCAAGGTCAGGAAAGATGTCAAAGAAGCAGTTAAAAAAACTGAAGAGAAATTATTTGTCAGCTTCAGGGGTCGAGCTGAGAAATCTGATCTTCGTCTTAGGTACTCTCAAAAGTATATATTTTTTAATTTTTAAAAACTCGACCTAAAAATTTTGGTTTTTCTTAATTTAAAGGAAATGTGTCGATTTAGACAATTTTTATACTCTGTACCGTAGGTACATAGAGTATTATAAGTTTGTGCAAAAGTATGTAACATCCAGAAGGAAGCATCTCCGACCCCATAAAGTATATATATTCTTGATCAGCATCAACAGCCGAGTCGATATAGCCATGTCCGTCTGTCCGTCTGTCTGTCCGTATGAACGCACAGATCTCAGAGATGGTAAGAGATAGAGGTTTGACGTGTATGGGACATATGCTTCTTATGTCTGCAGGCAGATCAAGTTTATATTTTCAATTTTGGCCACGCCCCCTCCCGCCCCCGCAATTTAGAAAAAACGTCATATTTCCCACAGTTTTGAAGATAGATGGCTTGTTCCTTCTGGACATATTTAGTTATTAGAATAACTTATCGATCCGCCAAAGGAATGAAGAAGATCGGATGAACGGTTTTCGAGTTATGATCAAAAGACAAAATTTCTTGGTACAGAGTATATTATAGTCGGGCTTGACCGACTTTCTTTCTTGTTTCTTAAACTTAGGAAGGACAACCCGAAAATATACACTTTTTAGAAAATAATATCTTAAATTCAGAAAGTTATAGAATTTTTTTCTTAAATTTGGGTTAATTTTTCTCGAAACTTCTGCCTTAAACAAGAGCGACTACCATTGAAATCTTAAATTATAGAAAGATCATTTGTTAAAATTTGATAAGCAATTTGAAACTTGAGGTAAAGTTTAAAAATATTAATCTTGAAAACCATCACAAAATTAGATAGATATAAAAAAGGCACCGCTTGTAGTTCTCAAGCTTAAATTTTCTGTACTCGGAATATAAAAAGGGGAAGTCTGATTCGGGATGCTAAGTGCTTAACATTTGGCTGCGAACTGTACTGTCACAAGCGAATGCTGTGTGTGTGTTTCACAGAAAGAAAATGTACTATAAAACATTTAATTTAAGGGGTTACTTAGAGAGTCTCTTCCCCTCTACTACCCTCACTTCATTTCCTCTTGATACCTAAGAAATATTTTTTCTAAAATTAACAAAATATTTTTTGGCTTATGAGAAATGTTTTCTTAATTATACTCTGTACCGTAGGTTCTTAGAGTATATTAAGTTTGTGCAAAATTATGTAACAGCCAGGAAGCATCTCCGACCCTATAAAGTCTATACATATATTCGTGATCAGCATCAACAGCCGAGTCATGTCCGTATGTCGGTCCGTATTAACGCACAGATCTCAGAGATGGTAAAAGATAGAGGATTCACATGTATGGGACATATGCTTTTTATGTCTGCAGGCAGATCAAGTTTATTTTCAATTTTGGCCAAGCCCCCTACCGCCCCCGCAATATAGAAAAAACGTCGTATCTCCCACAGTTTTAAAGATAGATGGTTCGTTCCTTCTGAACATATTTAGTAATCTGGATAGCTTATCGATCAAAGGAATGGTGAAGATCGGATAAACAGTTGTCGAGCTATGATCAAAAGACTGTTCGCTGCTGCAGCGCAATAGCAGCGCTGATTCAGCATCTAAATTTATGCTGAGCGTATAATGTCGCTGGTACTGATTATGTTATAGTCGGGCTTGACCGACTTTCTTTCTTGTTTTAATAAATGGCTTTCTCAAATATAATGTGAATCGCCATATACCCTTTTTTAAAGCAAATTTCTTTATTTTAGGTCGACTTGGCCTTTTTTCAAAAGTTTATTGAGCTTTAAATCTGAAGTAACCAGTCGTTCGTCAGCTGAAAAGTTCAACTTTTTCAGTCTGGAGAATAGACCAAGTGGGTTTTACTTTCACATATTTTTGGTGCGATCATGAAGGGATCATGAAGTTCTGCAGAAGTATGGAACAGGAAACCTTTCCGACCATTTAAGGTATGTATTTATATTCTAGATCAGCTTCAACAGTTCGTCTGTTTCAATGAATGCGTCAATCTTAAAGACTTTGGGAAAAAGAATTAATACTTTATTATTAAAGCTTAAATTATTTCTGTTAATTATTTATTTCAGAACCGAACCGTAGACTATTTAGAACCCAACCTTTTGTTCCATTTATTTTTACTTTCGGACTACGCCCTTCCTATAACTTTTACGTTTTTCTTATTATACGTGCTTTATTCAAAAAGTATCGTGAATTTGGGTCTATTTAGATTTGGGAACAGAAATGTCAAAAGCGACCAGGACTGTAGAAAATTTATTTCCTATATAAAGAAATAATAACCCTGGCAGGCGTTCACATATGTATGGAAGCAACTGCCACTTTAAAGATATATCAGAACGTTATTGTTTATGAACTTTTCTTCATAAGAATCTCTCTGTTTAGGAAATATATCGAATGTTAAATGGTCTCTGCCGTTGCAATCAATGACCGCCACTCGAATCTGTCTTAAGAGAGCTGTCACCAGTAGGTAAGCTTCAAAATATCTATCTCCATCTGGTCTCCCCATCTCAGCTTCGGAGGGGACCCCTAGGACATCTTCCCTAAGTCTTTCGCATTTCGTTTGTACACTCCCTTTTTGAAGTAGCTTAATCAACCATACGCGTAAAATGTCCCATCCACCGCAGTTGCTGTGGTTTTATGCATTTGACAAGATTAGTCATAATCTGGCGAATAATCGGATGAGATATTCGTCGCCAACTTTTAGAGGTCCATAAATCATCCGAAGAGCTTTACTCTCTGCGCGTTGATAATGCGTTCTTCTTCTTATCCCTATTTACCGCTAAGACACATTGCACGATAAGGTGCAATCAGCCTGCCTAAAATCTCTTTTGGTGCTTTTTGGAGTGTCAAAGGCTGCTTTATAATTAACAAAAAGATGCTGCTCATGTGTCTTCTCAAGGATTATTGAATTGAATTGCTGAATAGCATGCAATAATAATTAAATGTACGAAAATTAACTACGATGCGAAAGGTATATAATGAGTATATCTGGTAGTGTTTCGGGCGGGACCCTAAATGGGAAACCATATTGTTCTTCTTTATTAACTTTATTTTAGATTTTAATAAAATGCAATCAAAATTGATATTTTTTCTTTAAGACCATTTTCTATATGGCCTGTTCTCCTTTCCGAACAAGATTGTTAAGTGCTGATAAATGGAAATTAAACGATAAAAGCCGAATCACCCAATCGGGGAATGGGAAATGTGACAAGGGACCTACATATTATAAAATTTCTACGTGGGACTAAGATCCGCTGGACTTCAATCGCACCACAAGTTTGGCTTGGAACGGTACGAGATTGAAAATTAGGGGTCGGCACGGGATCTGTAAGAGTGATTGGACTTGATCCTTGGACCCATGCGGTGAAATTTAAAAAAAGTTCAGAAAATAGGGAAAAAATAGACATTGGGTTAGGGGTGATGTTAGCTGCCCCCTTCCCTCTGTTACCCTGTACCCCCCTGGTTACGGCCTTGCGTTTACACACACACACTCACGCACACGTACGCACGCAATGTGTAACGTGCAACATTTCCGCGTTTCGGGCCAGAGAGACTTGTCGGTTCGAACTCTTAAGCTGCTCTTCAAGCTCTTTAGCCGCAACCGCATTTGGGTTCGCTTCAAACCACACACACACGCTTACAGCCTAAAGTCGGCGCCCAAAAGGTTTGAGCCAGGTTTGCTTCGGTTTGTTGTCGGAGCTTCGGCTGCTGCTGCTGCTGGTTGTTCGTCTTCGATCATGGAAGTAATACGTCACAAGGGTGAACGTACTCGCGGATGTTAGTGGGTCACTATTTGTACGGTCAACGAACCTTTGGCCGTTTGTAAATACAACAAAAAGAAAAAGCCCAGCAACGAGGCGAAATGGAGGCTGCTTCTTGGCCAGCAACTTGCTTTCTTTCTTAACTTTTCCCATACAAACACACACACACACTGATGGGTATGCACACCCAGGGGCATACACAGAGATGACTCTTGTCTTGACTGACTTGACTGGTTGACTTGCAGTCGTCGTCGTAATTTACTTGGGCTATAGGTTGATCGTCAACATCAGAGCGAGCGGACTCTGCCTCTGATGCATCCTGCTGCTGGCCCCCAGCCCAGTTGTTGTTGTTGTTGCCATTTTGGTTGCATTGCTGCTGCTGCCGCCGCTGCTGCTGCTGCTGTAACACCCCCTTACCATTACCTTCTTAGCCTGGCCAACCCGCTGCAGCAGCAGCTGCATTGCTGTGTGTTCTTATTATGCCCCCAAACAGGTCCATGGTGGCTTTGGCTGTCTTTGCCTCGCTTTGGTTTGGTTTTCACATGATTATCATGATCATCATTACCATCCGCAGCCACATTAATATCGTCATCTTCGGGCCAACACACACACACACACACACACACACAAGCACACAGAGATCTGTTCACATGCAAGTTTGCCGGCTGGCATGACTTGTGGTGTTTGACTTGTGTGTAAGTAAGTCCATAGAAATGCATTTCCGCATATTTTACACCACTAAAAAGTCGAAAAAAGTACAAAAATACAAAATAAATCTGTTTGTTTACACTTTTGTTGTGGGGCGTCCGTGCGGAGCATACGCTCCCTCCCTTCCTCCCTGTGGCCGGATAATTGAAACCATTATCATTATCTTTGCTTGTGGCACTCAGTTGCTGCCTCTCAATCAGCTCAGTTGTTGCCGCCATTATAATGGAGTAATTATGGCACCGTGTTCTTGTCAAGAATTTTTGCACAGATTTCAATGCTGCCTTGATATGGCTTATCTACCCTTCCCGTGCTTATCGCTCGTCTCTTTTTTTGCGTAAGTATGGCCTGATAAGATGTGTCAGTGAACTTTATTCCATGTATTTTGATTATCATTAGCAGGGCATAACTTTCAGCAGTTCTGAATATTTATGTTATTTAGTCAGAATGCCTTAAGAATGGCTAAATTATTTAAATACCAAGCTCTGAAGCATATAAATGCTCGACACGAGCTGGGAAAGTGGTAATCAAGGTTTGTGGGTAGGGGATTGATTTCGAATGTAGGAAGATCTGAAGCCCTTATTAGGAAATACGACAGTTTAAAAGCATGAATTTTATTTATAAACAGGACTGCCGTGTGGTTTGGTCAAGAACTGAACTGGAGCATGAATAGGACAGCATACCTTTTTTTTTGGATTTGATTAAGAAAAAGAAAGCTAAGGTTAATTTTTTAAAGAATTTTTATTTTTTTTTAAATGTTTAAAGTATTCTTAATTTATTTAAAATTTATCTTACAATGCCAGCTCCAAAAAGAGAGTAACTTTTACTAACTACTTTTTCTAGCACTTTTCTTATGATTTAGATTTCTGTTCTGCTAATTCCATCTTTGAATTTATTAATTCACTGCCCTTGGATATTTCAGCCTTTTTATACGCTGTTCCCCATATATATATATATTCTGGATCAGCATGAACTGCCGAGTTGATATAGCCATGTCCGTCTGTCTGTCTGTCTGTATGAACGCGTCGATCTCAGAGACTATAAAAGATAGAGCTACAAATTTTTGCATGAATGTAGACTTTGGCGTACGCAGATCAAGTTTGATTCAGATTTGAAAAATTCCCCCCCGTCCCCCTTTTATCCCCAAAAAACCGACATATTTTCAAGTTAGAGCCTCGTGGTTTAGTATACATCAAGTTAGGCCCAATATCTATCTATTCTGAAAAGTACAATCAGACCGGACAAAAAACACTGGAGTTATAAGCGAAACAGTTGAACTGATAAGAGCACAGTTGTTAGTCAGGACGAGAAAAAAGTATTGCCTACATTCAGGATGACAATTTTGTTACAAAAAAGGGTTACATTCATCTTCAAAAACTCAAAAACAAATAAATAAAAACAAATGAACAGGGTATTTTGTGGTCGAAAACTCGACTGCAGCGCCCTTACTTGTTTTTGTGGGGTTTGACATCAAATTATGACAATCTTCAAGTAAAATCCAGAAAAATTTGAAATATGTCGAAATGTATCCTGAAACAGTCTTCTATCAAGTTTTGAAATAAGAATCTTCTTCTTGAATCAAGTATTTATGAACTTATCGTTCTATGGTTACCGTTTGTACTTAATTTTGGAACAAAGCTGTTGAGTTTTTTCTCTGCGATTGTAAGTAATTCCAATTCGCCTTAACACACCTCAGGGTCGCCTTATTTAATGATTGCATTACTAAACAAATGGATGAATAATGCTTTTAAGGACTTATTTGATAAAAGAACACTTCTTCTTCCTTCTAGTCTAGTGAAAAGTCCTCCTCAAATCCTTACAATACTTAGTTTAAATGTCATTAGATCATGCATTTTAATGGTTCAATTTGTTTTTATTTTGTGAACTGAATATTTGTAGACATGCGATCCTTCTTTTTATCTATTCTATAGGAAATTACGAAATGCCCTTTCAATTAGAGATTGTAGCCTCAACAACCTCAAAATATTACAAGAATTATTAATGGTTTGAAAACCATTTAATTCGTCTTAACTAAAGCGTCGCAATCAGAAACCATTACTTGTCTCAAGTCATTTGATTCCAGGCAAAAAGTGGTGGTTCATTAATGTTTCGGGTTTGCGTATGGTGACTTAACTTGCATAACTCCCAAATTAAATCGAATTTTGGCAGCACTGTACATTAAGATTAGGAAATTTGAAAAAAAAACTTCTCATCTCCCAAAGTTTTATTGAAAGATGGTTCTTTCCCTTTACACTTATTTAGCAATCAGCATTATTTATCGATTTACCACCGTTTTGGTTAAGAATCGGAAAAACGATGGTCAAGTTATGAGCAATAAAAAGTTCGCAGTCTTTGACTTTTTTATTAACTAAGAATAATAATTGCAAATATAGCCATATAGAACGTTCTGCCTTGTGATTCGTAGTCCACATTGATCAATCCAAACCCTGCCACAACTTTCTTCTCGCTGAATACTTAACACTTATTTATGAACTATTTTTATATTTCTACGAATTTCGTTGTTATCACTTGGTAGTGCACGATCAGGCCAATAAAACACATCGTGGCTCGTCATGGTAACAAACTTAATGCATTCCGCGTTGAAGTGTCAATGATCTCGTTACCAAAAAAAAAAACAACAACAACAACAAAACGAAGAAACCTCAAACATTTCACGCATCGGAGTTCAACGATCCAGAGAAACCATATGTTGGGCACACACCTAGAAAGCGGCTAGAGAGAAGAACTCCATTGGTGGTAATGGCCAAATCATGCACGAAGTTTTGCGAAAAGAAGATAAATTAATATGGTCAGCATGTCATGAATTGGCTTTCTTCCTATGTGGCTGCAGCAGCGCTTCTTCCAGCTATCCAGGGCCGACAAAGCAACAAACAAACACGCGGCGGCACACAAACTTTCACGCAAAACGTACATTCAACTCTGCAGAAGCTGAGGCTGAAGCAGAAGCTGAATAGACACAAGAGACGTATAAATTCCCATAAATCAGCTGTGAGCCAAAGGGTCAAATACCTCGAAAATTACACGCGAACATGTGTTGAAAGGAGAAATTAGAACCCAGCCCCACCCTATCCCTATCCCTATGACGAAACATCTAGTTAAGCTCTTAGCTCTAATTGCCATAGAAATCCCATTTATCATGGGGTCTTGCCAAAACTTGGGTGTGCGGATTAATGGGAAGGGGCCTGGGACCCTAAAACATCGCGCAGACTTTTGTGTGGTCATAAAAATGCGTGAGTTACGTCCCGGGCAGCAGTCAGTCAGTCGGCTTGGAGTTTGGCCAAACAAAATGCAAAGCAAATTAAACATTGGGCTGCCTGACCTGCCCTCCAGCCCCACCTCCTCCCCCATATGTTTGCCTGCCTTCCGCGTGTGTGCCAAAAGACAGTCCCACAGTCCGCCTGGCTGATGATGATGATGATGACGAAGTTGTGGTTTTTTTTTTTGAGAAGCCGCGACTGCTACGTTTAATGCGCCATGGTGTTACCAAAGTGGCAACGACAGTTGCGGCCATTCACCTCCCAAAAAAAGAACCACGTGTGTGTGTGTGTGAGTGCTTACACACATGCAGTGGTTACCATGGTGTAACCAGCTCGCTCTGTGCCTAAGCCCTTCCCTTCCAGTGCGTTTCAGTATGTTCTTTTCTTTTTTTTTTTGGCGTCCCAAAAGAGCAGCTTTTCTTGTAATGGCCGCCCGGGGATAATAATAATGATTGACATTGGGCAGGGTCGCCATGCTAATGTGTGTAAGAGTTCCAAAACAAACACACCCGGCTTCGAAACCGGCAAAAAGTTCAAGCAAAACAAAATCAGCTGACTTGGGGCTAGAGCTAAGAGCACTCTCTTTGGGCCCGTTCTCTTAGCGACGCGTCGCCTGCTGCTCGCCTTTGTGGCTCAGTAATGCGGAAGTGTTGTCTTCTCTCAAGCATCCGTCGTCGTTCATGTAATGCAGTCTCGGGCAGCCCCCGTCTGTGGGGTTCTGCGGAGCGCCAGTCGACCAGCTAACTGGTTTGGAGAGGAGAGGAGCTGGTGTTTGTCACTGTTTAGGCAAACATTGTTTATAACTTGTTTATATAAATATTGTTAATTTTGTGGCCGGCGTCGCGTCGCTCTCCGGCTGGGCTTTCCATGAGCGGCTTATTGAAAGAGAGGGAGCGAGTCGTTAAAAGCGCAATTAATTGCTCAGTACCAATATCAAATCAAAATCGTTTTAATGAATTGCACAAAATTGCTCAGATTGCTGCCTGATTTGTCGCGCCTTTAAGTTGGCAACATTATGGACGGCAATTGACATTTGGACATGGGGATGGGCATGGGGGGACATGGGGCAGGGAATTTGGAGAGTTGAGTTAGGAATGAGTTATCAACGAAATGACTTAGAGCGCTCGCCAACTAATTTCGAGAGTACTCAAATCAACGATTTATTTATAGCCATTAATTTTCATTTATGTGTTTCCAATTGGAGCTGAACTAGCTGCTTCACAGCACTAGCAACATCCCTGGAGTCATACGCCTATAAAATCTGCTGGGTTTGGTTTTCAAGCCGATGAATTTATGCCCTTCAAAATGCTATACCTAAGCTGTACCAAAGTTACACAGCGTTGTGTACAAATCGGATGAACGATAATTCAAGTTATAAGCAAAAGAAACCCTCTGCCTTAGCACTGTTTTCTGTTACTACTGCAGCAATCAAACACTTACTGAGCATAGGCTTAATATGGTACATAGTAGGGGAGCCGAATATTTCAGGAATATCTATATCGATATGACGATATTGAAAAAGTTTAATTTCGATTTAAGTATATAAGGTTTACGCTTAACATCGATAAAATCGATGTTTCAAAAAATAAATAGCTAATTCTAAACATTGAAACTAAGTACAAAATCTAGGAAACAAAGCTTCAAACAATCTAAAATATCTAGGAGGCAAACTCTTTAAATTCTGGAGAATGGTCGGTCGGTCGAATCTTAGATCGTAGAGACATTTTGTGGTGGGAAAACTTTAAAAGTCGTCCGTAAAATTCAGAGCTTGAACATGGCTCTGAAATGCTCTTTTGGCTTTGCTTTGTCGTTTTATTTTTCAATTGTGGGCTTC
Organism: Lordiphosa fenestrarum; assembly: GCA_035044985.1. Lineage (NCBI taxonomy): Eukaryota > Metazoa > Arthropoda > Insecta > Diptera > Drosophilidae > Lordiphosa > Lordiphosa fenestrarum. The sequence continues at coordinate 76,325 of JAWNNO010006358.1, read as the reverse complement.
CATCCTTTCATTCATTTCCATGGATTCTGGCAACCATTATTGAGTAGGCGACCGTGCTATTCAACGTGCGACCGTGCTATTCAACGGAAGCGGGTCAATTACAAAGTACACGCTTTAACAATTACTTAAAAGCTTAAAAAGGCTTTAAAATGAACTAAACTCGTCCATTGTGATCAGCATGGAATAAAGAAATTCCTCTAATTACAATATAATAGATTAATATTAATAAAACGGAACAGTTTTGTCAATTTTCGAATGCTCTTTTCGCTAGGGTATAACAGCCGCAACAACAATCGGAACGACTCCACCAATGCCTGGTCATTAGATGCGCTCTCACATACAAAAGACACACAAAGTTCCATATGCATGAAAAGAATCCCAACTGGTAATGAAAATAAAGTGCACGTCGCATGTGGTAATAATAACAATAAAATAAAATAACAAATTACACGCAACACTGCCGCCTGGGTCTCTGCCAGGGCCTGAGCCTGGGTCTGGGTCTGGCTCTTTGGACATGCACGGCGAGCGATAATTACAGAGACATGACCACAAAGCCAATCGAGGAGCTGACGCCGTCGCTGAGCCAAGGAGCTGAGTGTCCCCATTTCGAAGAGAGCAAAGGGTTACAGCCAAGGGCAAAGTTACAAATGTACAAGGCGCTTAAGAGATCGCAAGTGATCGCACTCTTGCTCTCTTAGCCGCGCTCTTTGTTCTTAAGAGCCAACGTGTTGTGGCCAACACAGACACTCACTTACTCACTTACCCACACACACAGACACACACACACACAGCCCATAGCTTAGTTGTGCAGCTCAGACAATCTGGGTCACATTTTGCCATTGAACCGGTGACGTCACAGCGGGGCAACGACCGCAAAGCACGACCAGCAACAGGCAGCACCAACAGCAACACACAGCAACAACCATTCGAAAGCGTGCAAGCAAACATTTTTACAACAACAGCAACAACAACATGAGGCTGAAGCTTCATTTCTGGTTTTGGTCGCTGCCTGATTTGTTGCCCAGAGAGCAAAACTGTGTGCGACACCAACACTGAATCTCCCTGCCACCGGCCACCACCTTCCCCCCGCTGGCAGCAGCACCAGCAGCAGCAGCGACTACTTTACTGCTCCCACCCCGCCCCCAATAGTTCATTAGATGCCATGTGCTATTGCTATCGTGGCTGGCGGAACAAACATGATTTGGCCGCAGACTGTGAGACAGGCAACTGAAACAGCGACTGAAGACTTCCAAGTAAATCTGAGCGTGTGCGAGAATGAAAAGTTTTGCTTATGCATTTGAAATGCATTTGACTTTGATGGGCTTCAGAGCTGGCGCACTAAAGTTCTATCTCTCTCTCTCTTGCCCGGGGCAAAAGTTCTATTTTTAATATGCTGCCGATTAGATAAGCCCCACGGCAGCAGCAGCAGCAACAGCGGATAGCAAGGGCCAAGCGGAGCAGCGAGTGTGCGACTGACAGCACCAATGTTTACAACTTGACCAGCTAAGCGCCACAGCCGAAATAGCTCAGTTGGGAGAGCGTTAGACTGAAGATCTAAATGTCCCCGGTTCAATCCCGGGTTTCGGCAAGACGGGTTCTTTTTTTATTTTTATTTCAATTTTTTTTCACCTGCCCAGCGTTCAAAACTGAGAGTCTAAATTCCCTGTGGTACTGCTGGTGTCAAGACACTACCAGGCCTAACGATCTGATGCGTTACTGAGCCTCCGTCCGTCGTTAACGACAGGTAATGCATGACAGCACTGCATCACAGTATCGATAGGTACGTTTTCCTGACACTCCCATCCAAAATTCGTTAGTTAAATACGTGGCTGGTGGTTGGTCTGGTGGCAGTTGCTCACTACGAAGGGTTAGGGAATTCGTTAATGCCGCACCGGTGCAGGCGAACTACAGAGTATCAAACGATTTTTTAATTCACTTATTGCTGTTTTATTAACTGAGCTCAATCTGTTTTCCAATAAACCTTTTAGTCAAAGTACCCAAGAGTGATAGTTTTAAAGGTTCTTTGTATTAAGGAGTTAGTATTCCAAGTGCATCTCCTGCAGTAGGCTTAGATGCATGGATTAACAGTTCGAAGTGTAAGGTTTTAGCACTAGACTCAATTAATAAGACATTGGTCCGCTTTTGAACAGTTACAATCTAGTTTGCAATCGCTCTTCAACAACTGTCTACCTACGGAGCTAGTAGCAAATCTTGGAGGGGGAAAATGGACAAGCCCAAATATTTTCCAGCTTTTTTGATTACTGAAAGTAATTGAATTCAAATATTTGGAGTCTGGGAGGGTCTCAGCCCTTTTAGCCCTCTCGATCCTTGATCCGCCACTGTCCGTAGTACCAGCCAGCACAGCAAACTTGAAGCTCACAACAATTTTTACTTAATAAAGTAGTTTAAGGTAGCTTGAGTTGGGATAGCTGAGAGAGACAAGTTACTCTGCCACCAAGGCCTCATGTTACCGAACCATTATTTAGACACTATAAACTTAAAAGCTGAATCTCTAGCTCGGATGTCCTCGTGGGTAGGTGACCAAGTCTCCTTCTACTCAAACTGCAACAATGGCAGAAAAAGCGTGAAAAATTCTTCTGCAGCTTCTACAGAAATCATGGTATGTGACGCCTGGGTGGGACAGTGACCAGCAGCTTGAGGATAAAAGTGTGTTTGCAAGATTTAGGAGGAGACATTTTTTCGGCAATCTCTCTAAAAGTAAATCGAGGGTGGTGCTTAGTCTGACCATTTTGTCCATAGACTGAATGTATAAGTGTCGAATAGTCTCATCTAGGGCTGAGCGTTTTAACATGATTTATGTGCGGGTCAAGTAGCTTTAGAGCAGCTTGAATGTAAGAGTATATAAAAACATTTCATTCTTTGAAACAGAGTGTGCTCAGGTAGGGGCTCTTTCCTGGACGGTAAACACTAAAGTAATCAGTAAAGCGGAACGATATGTCTAAGTCTACGTTGTTTTAGGTCTCTCGCTTGAAGTATACAGAAGTCTGTATTTAACCGTATTCCCATGCGCTGGCCACCATACCATACTAGTGCTATTTGAAGAGTGTGTTTTCGTGCCAGAGTAGCTCCCTATCCAAAGCGATTCTCAAGTATTTGAATTTTTCACCAATCAAAAGGATTAGTCCATTATAATCTTATTCCTCCCGTAGGGGACAAAAGAGGTTGATAACATCTAATTGTACATGGCTTGGATTGTCTTACCTTTTGCTTAAGCTTAACTAGCAATTCACAGAATATTAACACATGTGCACGATGTCAAGAAGACGTCCTGTAAACATTGATCGGCGCTCTCAGATTGCAAAGCGCAACCAAAATCTCGCAGCACGGCAAAGGGAATAAAAGCGAACTATTGATAAGGAATCAGCTTGAATCAGAATGAATTGTACGCATTGGGCAGAACGATTGAGAGATAGAGTGATGTTAAAGGAAGGACAACGTTGGCAACATCAAATTCCACTAGTGAACATTCAGCTGCAGACACAAGGCGGTTTAAACCCCCAGCCTTTCGACTTACCCAACGAATACTGAGAGATGCAATAATTATCTCTGTTAACGTTCTCTCTGTTATCGTTCTGTCTTTTATCGTTCTCTCTGTAATCGTTCTCTTTCTTGACATTACACGAACAATTTTGCGGCGGCGACACTTGGTTATTTTTGCGGGAGGTGGGCTGCTTCAGTTTGGGTAACTTGAGGATCTCCTACTTCTAACTTACAACTCTGAGCGGGAAGCTACTCCTAAATTCTAGATTCTTGACTAGTCGAGTTGGTGGATTGGAAGTGGATCCTGAGCTCTAAAACAAGCGAAGAAAAAAAGAAAAGGATAATAAACATTTTAGAAGGCTTGAATCGGTCTTCTGACTAATAGGGCCTTTTCATTTTACTTCTTAGTTCACGTATTTCACTGGTTGAATCTTTAAGTTTTCCTTCAATCAAAAATTGTTCTTCGGGTTTCTCCTTTTAAAGCGTCCTGACTTCGAACTTTTTACCGATTCCTTTAAATTTCATCGAACCACGAGTTTATTAAAGCTGCATTGATTATAATAATCACCATTCTACTCTCCGTTTCTTTGTCATTTCCAGCCGTGTCCACGACCAGGTCCAGTGTGGCATGTGGCTGTCAATCAAAAGAAGATGTTCACCAAATTTAACTAAGCCGGCGCGGCAAATGCTGACCCGACCAAGACGACGGACAAAGGGCCAAAAAGGTGCAGATTAGGCTGCATAATGAACACAACTCAATCAACCAGCAGGCTAAACAAGGACACGGCGACAACAGGGGCAATTGCCAGTAGGGAAAGAGAAATGCAAATCGCATTATTAACGCAGACCCTGACACATTGGACCTTGGTCAGGGGCAGCATTGTCTACTGGCTGACTGATATGGCAAAAGTGTGACGAATGCGACGTGGACAACAATTGGAAAGGTGTGCAGCTTCAGGTAGAACCCACTTTTTCAAGTGGACAACTGATTGAGTTTGAGCCCAAAACAGGAGCTAGAGCTGGGGGGGCGTGATTGGACTCATCCGGACAGCTGCACCTAGTCCTTGGCTGTGTCCAACAGCTGTGGCGGACGCGTGCTAAGCGACCACAAAAGCCATTGACTCGAAATGAAATGGAAAGATTGCTGCCTTGCCTACGCCCCAGGAATATCGCATATCCGTTTGGCATAAAAAACCACGCTCCTGACGCTTCCCAAAAAAACAAAACGGCTGGCACGCACCACATGGCGCCCCTCGTCTTCCAGTGTCTTTTGCATAAAAAATTGAGAGGCTCGAGTTTTTTCTATGCGTTTTTTCTAAAATTTCATTGTTTTTTTTTTTCATTGAAAGTGAAAGACGGCGGAGGCACCCTCAAATTGCAGCATCTTGTGGCCCAGGAAGTGTGGCAGCCGCCAAAAAAAAGGAATATTCAAAAAAAGTGAAAAGATCCTTTCGGATACTGCGGTCGGGGTGCCAATTGTCCAAGCCTCTTTTGTGAGGGTTCAGGTTTGTGTGTTTGCTACCGGGGAAATGATTTTTTTTTTATTTTGTGTGCCGACAGCATGCTAAGCAAGTCGTCGCCGGTCCGCGCGTTAGAGGGTGCTACTTTTACAGCGCCTTCCACTCTCGGTTTCGTTTCTGCTCAACAGATGTGCTTAGAATTTAGAAATATGCAAACTTGTATTAGGGCACCAGCCATGTGTGAAGGCTGAAACGAGCTTACCCCACGCTGGAGTGGGCATTACATACACTTATTGTCTGTAAGGGTTGCGCCCCACAACTGGCCAGCCGGGTGGGTGGGTTTCATGTAAATTTCCTCAGATTTGTAGTACAAATTCCTGTAAATGGTATCAGGCCAGCAGCAATGAGAGGGCACAGCAGCTACATTGTATGCCCCCACATACAGGGCTTGGCATTACACAATGTTGGAGCAGCGCCAGCTGCAGCCACAACAGCATCGGTTTTGAGGGCCAACTGAAAGTCTTACAAAGTACTCACCAACACCAAGTTAATGTTCACCCCCGGGGTGGCTTAGCAGACACCATGGGCACAAATGAGCTAAGAATAGGTGAATTTTTGAGGTCCGTGCTGCGATAGCTTCTTATGCAAATTCTCATATATTTGTATGCTTTTATTTTAAGAATACTGTGGCTCACTAGATTTTACGAAAGGAAAACCCTACGCCTTAAAACTACTTGGCCTTCAGCAGTCGGTTTCAAATCTCTAAGCTTTTCTCTCAACAGTGATGGTCATGCCTGGGGCCTATCACAATTCGCAATTCACACAGACTCAAGTCGAGCGCGTGTCAAAGCTTGGCCCAAGACAGCAAGCAGAGCGTTGTTTGATTTCGGTAGCAGGTCAACGGTCGATGAGAGCAGATCAGAGCTAGTTCTCGTCCTTTGTTTTGGCTCACCAATATAATCTCTCTTTTTGACCTCGCTCTTCTTGCAGCTATGATTTATTGAGATTCCTTACAAACTCCTTTTGAACAATTTTTCTGTTCATTCGATTTTCAGAAATATTAAACTAACCTTTACAGTTATACACTAGAGATGGCAATGCGATTGAGTCAATGTGAATGACGAATATCAAATCAATCTGACTAAATACAAAGTAACAAAAACAGAACCCCCGACAGCTGTCGTTCTATAAGCCGAACGAATAGAGTGCAAAAAAATGTTGGTGAAAATCCAGCTATCCAAATTTTTTGGAACCGGACCTCATTCGTTCAAAAAAGGTTTCGGTTCAAACTTCTTTTTGAGTTATTTTTTATTTTATTTATACAAATTTCCTTAAATTTGGGGCTGAATATGACATTTCTATAGTCCTGAATTAGTGAAAGTGTTTGTAAGACATATCAAAACAAGGGATACTAAGACTTTGATTATGAAAACTAAGCGGAAGTAAAGTTCGCCTGGACTCAAAACCTAAGGTTCGAAAAGTAATCCAAACATAAAACCAGTTGATTAATTATCCTGAAATTCAACTCTGCTAACTTGGTAGTCTTCGAGCCCCATGGTTTAGAGTCTAGCAGCGAGCATTCGTTTGACTGTTCTCTTTCTCTCTTTCAGAGTTCTCTCTGCAGCTGCGTACCAGGTAAATCCTTACCTAATGACATTCTTTCTGCCTCCGGTTAATCCTGTTGGCCTGCTAACAGAATCTACAATATTTCTTTTTCTCCATCGAAACGCGACGCCCACGCAAAACGAAAGCTTGTACAATTTTTGGGGAGCCGAAATGCCACGCAACGCGTGCATTGATAATATATGCAGACCGCTGCTCTCTCTTTGGCCAGACACGCGCTCGGCACGTGGCAGGACATAAAAATTTCTTATCATTATCGTAAGGGTAATAGGCACCCAAAGTTGGCCAGTAAGTCGGGGGCGTCACAGAGAGCGAGAGAGCGCGTGGGTGGCCTACGCCCATGTCATAACCATTGCGCATGTCCTGTCAAGAAAGGACACCTGCTGCACTCGCCTGTTCGCCTGCTGTAAATCGACGCCACCAAGTTGACTGTTTTCGCATTAAAATGCCAAATTTATGGCCCGCAACTGTCATCTAAGCAGCTCCTAAGCACAACTACCATCCCCGTGGTGGCGCTTTTTTAGGATTTCTAACATTTCTATGACAAATATCTATGGCACAGGCGCCAAGCAATCTCCAGATGGGGATTGGAATGCGGCAAGTTACGCTGCGAGCAGCTGTTTCTGCACGACGGGGGTTGTTTGTTGGCCAAGCCTGTTGGCCTGACAATCTGTGACGAAAATGGAAATTTTCTAATGGCCGCCCCCGTTAAGCCGAAAAAGTTGCCGAAAATCGGAGGCGGGCCATGGGCAAGGGTTTTGGAGCCTCTCTGGCTGCGAGCCTGTTCGAATAGGCAAGAAGATTGATGACTTGACGTTTTAATGACGTGTTAAATGGCCATAAAAGTCACAGACAGACAACAATTTTTGGTTATCCGTGAGTATTTTTTTCGTTGAACCTTTCTTTATCTGAAAACACATGCCACTGGGCATGCTAGCCTGCTCAATGCAGCTCGAAATAATTTTTTTAAGTCAAGCCAAAGCTCAGAAGGATTTGGGAAGGGATAGCAGGTGTATAAATCGCTCGTATGGTGCTAGCCTATTTTTTAAATGATATTCCACAGGCATTGCATTTGATTATTCCTCCAGCCTGCACGTGTTTTTTTTTTTTACAAATATTTGTTAATACGAGGGATGCCTTTTGCTTTGCTGAGCTAAATGTGAATGGAAATTTTAGTTTTGGGTGGGAATAATAGTTACTTCAACGGTTTTTGGGAATAGAAACTCAAATACTTCCGTTGAAAACATCGCAGAAAGTAAACATAAAATCTGGCAAAAAAAGTTTTAGGCTAGTTATAACTAAGACAGACAGACAGACAGATATTATTAATGGCAGTCTCCAATCAATCCGGGTCACACTTAAATATTTGGCTTTGCACAGCCCCAAAGATATAAGCAGAACTACTCCACTCTCAGAAAGGAACCTGCAATTTAACGCTGAATCCGAACTGCACGGTTTGAGAAGCTCATGGCTAGTTACTTTATAGCTATTGCCAATAGCTAGTGAAGGTGACTGATAAAACAAGTTTTGTAAAGAAAAAACTTCTTTTCAATTTGATGTCCCGAGGCGGAATCGACCATGACCTCAAGCACAGGAGGTTCACACACTACCCACTGTACCGCATCTGGCCACACCTGGTCACACTTAAAGTACTAAAAAAGCGTTCCACGCTTTATACTCTTTATAATACGCTTTCCTCTCTGATAAATCGTGTAAAAAATAGACCACAAAAATTTTGATTGGCCTGACCTGGTCACACATATGAATATACAATTAGCATCCTTCTTATTCAGTTTAATATATGCTTACTCCCCCATTTTTCAGGCCAGATTAACATTTCAAGTTTGAGTAAGGACAGTCTTCAATCTGCCAAAAACCATCCTGCTATTGTTATTGTTTTATGCTATTGTTATTGTTTAAACTCAAAATTCATTTTCAAGTCCTCGTAAAAAATATACAGAGTGACCGTACCTATAAACCTTCAAAGTAAGTTAGCACTTACTCATGCCTTACTTTTTAATGAAAGTCTTCAATCTCACCTGCTCACACCTAAAGAATTGCAAAATTCATTCTTAATTTCAAGTCCTTGTAAGTGACCCTACCACACAAAGTTCTTTGTAAGTAAGCACTAACACATACCAAACTTTTTAAGGGCGGTCTTGAAATCTGACCTGGTCACTCTAAAATCACTCCCTCGTATTGATTTTATATTATGGTCACTCCTCGCATAGTTTATGGTTTATGATAAACATCGAGGCCGCACCTCGGTACTAAAACATTTCAAACTTTTCAATTGCAGTCTCCAATCTGAAAACATTTCAAAAAGGCATCCCTCGTATTGATTTTATTTTATGCTCACTTCGTAGCATAATTGTCGCTGCCTGTGCCTGCTGTTTACCTGTTTCAATAAAGCCACAAGTTGGCACTTTAAGAAACGGCGCCATTTTGAAAATTTGCCAGCATCACTGCTCCACATTTAAGAGCTGGTCGTCCGCTCTCGCTCTCTATATGCATAAACATTCCGGGCTGCTGCATCTGCTGCTTAATGTTTGCTGCCAGCCGTGTCTGCCACATGCAACGGATCAATAGTTGTCAAGCCACGCCCGCCATTTTGAAGACGGAGACAACTATATACCATTTGGCCAGAGTTTGCCACACATGCGGAACTGCTGCATTTTCATTTACCAGGCGGACAGAGCTACAAACCGGAAGTGAAGTCCGTGGCTCACTTCCGGCTGCCAGGCTTGCTGCTGTTTCAGCTGCTGCCCTGTACCGAAAGCGTCCTAAACTTTCGCCTTGGCCCATGTTGCCATGGGGAGTTTGGCACATTCATTGTGAGCGCCAAAGGGCCTCCATTTTGCCATGTGCTTTTTCGTGTTTTTTTTCATTTTTCTCACTTTTTTTCGGGTACCTGAGTGATATTTTTTGGCAACGTCATCAGATTGGTATGCGGCATGCGATGCTGTTGGGTGCGTCTGCTGGCCTAATGACGGTATTTTTCTAGTAGCTCCAAAAATTCTTGCAACTTGCGCGCCAAGTTTCCTAACTGGCAGGCCGGGTCTGCCTATTGATGTGTTCTATGCGCCCAACTCTTTTAAGCGGCGAGGGTTACTTTCACTTACTGTGCGACTGCGACCCTCCTTCAGGCTGCACAGTGGTTCAAGTCTGTTTTTTCTTTGGAAACAAAAAGTTTACTTAAAATTTTATTTTTTAAATGTTTGTAAATGGTTATGGATAGTAAACGTGTTTCAGTGAGTTTTTCTCGAACAGATGGTTGAACGCCTTTGGATTATGGATAAAATGTAAGATTTTATGATTTCTTTTTGGTACTTTACTAATTGAAAGACTGCAGATCAGTCTAGAAACGAAATCTATTATGTTTGGTTCGGGAGACTCAGAAGTTCTTAGCTTAATCTAAATCAAAATCGACTCAATAAAAACGACTTAAAATTGACAAAGACCTTGAGTCTTTAAAATAAATGCTTGCAACAGTGTTTTGAATATTTTGATATTTATATTTAAAATAACAAGAAACAAGAACCTTTTGATCCCATTCAGATAGCTTTAGCATCACAGTGCCAGTTACAGGGGGTAGTTTGGCGCTTAGTTGTATGCTAAGGAAAAAGTTGTTTGCAGGGGTTGGGGCAACTTCTTGTCAATTCTTAGCTGCCACACATGTGTAGTTTTCATCTGCCAAGAGCGCAGGACACTTTCGTTTTCCTTCACATGCACATACACACACACACATGTGTGTGGCATTAAGAGAGAGTTCAACTATTTTATGGCAAAACTGAGAAAAGTGAGATAGTTGGTCGTCCTGCTGTAATTTGCTGTTGTCCTAATAACCTGGTATGGTAATACTTTTAGTTTTGAAAACTATGAAACTATAGTTTTAGTTATAACAGTAGTCACACAGACACACATGGACACACACAGGCATGGTTTATCTAGCGGCATAATGCAATTATCCCCCTTTCGAAGAGAGACACAACACGTTTGCTGGGCGCCTTGTGATAATATATGAAAAATCCATTATTATGAGCGCCAAGTTTGAAGAGCCAGTTCCAGTATCGGCAGCTCCAGGTGTGTCGCTGCTGGCACTGCCGTTTTGGTTGTTAAAGATTGCATAATTTACCTGAGCAGAACAGGCACTCAGCAAAAAGAGTAGCCTACTTATTGGCGCAGGTTTCCCCCAGGTGCGACAAAATGCGACAATATACACACGAGCAGCAAAAAAAAGGTGAGCTCAAATAAATAAATGTAAAGCTTTCTATTACCTTTTCACCCGTGGGTGGTGGGAGGGGTCATCTAGGGTTGCGCAAACGTTAGAAATTTCTAAGCTATTAGAAGTTAACAGGCGCTGAGGAGGCCACAACAAGCGTTGGTATGCAGCATTAGCACATTCAGAGATAGCTATGCGCATGACACATAACCAAAACCCAACAACCAACCCAACACCCACCCACGCACACTCACATACACTGCTACTCAATTCCCACCCCAAAAGCCGGCTCAACTTGTACATACACATGCGACCAGCAGGTTTTTATGACCTGGCCGAGCTCTGGCTGGTAAATATAATTTCAAAAACAAAATAAAAAATACCAAAAAAAGTTGAACAAGCCCGACTGTAAAATACCCCGCATATGCGCCAGCTTAGCTATCCTTGCAGTATCTACAGGCTCAAGGCTTTATGCTAGGTCTGAGCTTTTTCTAGGCAATTCAGCTCATCGTATTTGGCAACAATTAAACAAAGTATTTCTTGGTCTAGATATCGGTAAAAGATGCACCTAACTAACGCATTCAGAAATCAATATATTTTTTAAACAATCCTTTCCCTTAGAGTGGACTAATAATATTTGTTCCTTAAAAACTTTCTAGACTTTGTTGTGTGTTCTTATCTAACTCGTTAATAAAAGCATTTGGCGGTAGTTTGTGTACAAAAGTGACAAAAAACACATTTTTTCTAATGTTTTAATTTTATTTTGTGGATGTGCGATTTTTCTTTTAGTGAATTGGTAATATAAAATTATGCTAGATCAAATTATTTTGATAACGTATTTTTAATTTCCTTGGGGAAATGCTCTGGCACAATCAGATTTATACTTCCATGATACAAATAACTATATGAGTTTCATATAACAGACTGCAACCTTAAAGTTAATGTAGCATCACTTCTTTTTCCTAGTAAAAGGGTAAGGGTCAGATCAAATTGCGAAAAAACTTCAATACACAAAAATAGTATAACAAATACACATCTAAATTGCAACAAATATAGGTTGTTTTTTACATAATCGAGATTCGCTTAGCCGGACTTCACACATTCTTTACAATATATATGAGTCGATTAGGAAAGAGTCATAGGGAATAACCCAAGTGTATGAACCTGTGGGAAATCTGTTTAAGACCTGGTCAAAAGTGGTTCAGAGTCATATCTCAGAAATCACTTTAGCTGTAAACTAAAACATAGGTGAAAAGTATTGACATTTGACCAGGTTGAACCGGTTCAAAAGTGTTTTGCGAAGATGAAAGATCTGGCTGTTATAATTTTGAGTCTTCCTAATGTGTATTGTGATGGCCTTCATTTCTCACTCAAAATAAAAAATTATTTTTTAATTCACAATTTCCTCCTATGCGCCTGCATTTTATTTTTCTCTATTTTTCTCTAATTAATACAATCCGCAAGAAATTATTATATAGTTTTTTAAAAATGAGAAAAGACATATTCAGGGATGTTTCGAATTCCGAACGTTTTCTAAAACTAAAATTGTTTCGTTTTGATTTTTCGAACTCGGTTTCATAAACAGCCAGAGTTGTCACAAACTCTATAATTTGAATTAACAAAGCTCTTATTGTTTCTTTAAATCCAATTATTATCATTCACAACGGTATTTATATATTACATTTGAATATGGCAAATCGAATATGGTTAAATATTGCTAAATAATATAGAAAAAGTGCTGTCCGAATGTATCGACTGAAGGTTGATTTCGAGTAACAAAATAAAGTGAAGTTCAGAACAACTGAGAGTGTCCACTTCTTTTCGGAACAGGCCCGATTGATCCAAACTTTTTTGAATAATTCAAATATTGAAGAAACTAAAAGACAAGGATAAGAAATGTTCATAGGTTTACCAAAAGATCTCTGTATTTTTTCAAAAATGACAAACAAAAAGGCTTATATTGCGGGAAGTTGTTGAAAGGAAATCAAATGTAAATTTTGGAAAATTTTCATTCTATGAAATACATTTAAAAGACGTCATATTTAGATGAATTATAATGGAATTGTCATAACTGGTAGTAAGCTGGTGCTTACATTTCTAATTCATTCAAAGTAATCGAAAATCGAAAAGAAACACATAGCTGAAAAATATCACCAAAAATTGATCGTTTTTCGATATATCGGCTCTTAAAAATATTCGATAATGATGCATCGTCTGTATTAATTGTTCGGCATTCTTTATACACAGTACCCAAATATTTGGAATCAAATCCAAATTGTTAACCATTATTTCGAAAAATATTATGTAAGAAATGCATTTATTATTCATTTTAAGTTTTGATCAAAGAAGCTGCAATTTGATTGTAAAATATAACATTTTGAGGTACACGTAATTTCTATGTTCTTTTTTAGAAAAGGCTTTTTATTGCACCCAGAGGCCTACTTGTATCCAAGAAGAAAAGCTTTTTATTTCTCAGATGATCCTTCTCCAGCCCCGCAAAAGAGACTTTTCTTTAAGCCCAGGATGAAATGCTTTCTTAAAATCCAGAAGAGTTTTGTTCTTACCTCCCAGAAGTGTTGCACAGTGGAATACTTTTATTGGATACGATTTTTTCACATTATAGAACTCATCAAATTGAACGGCAATAGATGCTTCCCTCTGCCTATCCTATCCTCAAACCTAATAATACAGGGTATAACACACAAAACAACAACAACCTAACCAAACCAGGTCCTCGTTGGCTTGTGTCGCCCCCCAAAAGTAGGCCATGATGTTTCTGCTTTCGGCTGCTGCTTGCCTGTTCCAAATGAATTTCTGGAGCTTTGAAGATTATAAACTCACTTAAGAGACGCTTTGATGTCGACATGTTGAGCATGCTCAAGTCACCGCTCCAAAATTTTAATTAGCTTAAGAGGATCAAAGGAGCTCCAAGTTGTTGCCCCGTACGACCGGCAGAGCGGCACAAGTTGCATTTAAAGGATATGCCAACAGGCGAACAGCAAATCCGAGCAAGTGAAGCGAAACATATAATAAAAGAACAAAAATAATAACGGATTGAAAATAAAATTGATAAACCGCCATAAATAAATTGCCGGTCAAATAAACTCACATGAAAGCAAACTGCAGTACACTGGCAGTAACACAGATACTGGACGAGCCAGTGTGGTTGTGTGTGTGTGTGTGCAACTGTATCTACTTGGGCCTAGGCATGTAACTGTGTGGCATGTATTTAATGAACTGGCAACATGTGTAGCATATTATTTACACAATTTAATGTATTTAATGCAATTCTTTTTGCTGCCAAGCAAACACACGGCCCACAAACGACGTCCCGCCTGTGCACGTGTGTGTTTGTGTGCGAGAGAGTGAGTGTTTCTGAGGGGTAACCAATACAAATGCAAAGATGTAAGTATATGAAATGTGAATAGGTTCGCAGGATGTGCGCGCAAGTGCCAGAGCCATTATGTGAGGGGGGCCATCCACGTCACCCGCAGTAAGAGCCACCACAACAACAGCCAATGTGTGAGGGGTAGCTACCCCATGTCGCTACAACATTACACCCCTGTGTGTGTACCGGTATGTGTCTGGCCTGAAGTGCCCCTGCTCACTCATCCAGTCCCGGCTTTATGTTCGTATTTGTCTTTTTTTTCGCTCTTACTGGCTAATACCCCACAGCTCCCCACCCTAGTCCGAGGGGTACACATATTACATATGTTTAGATTTGTTATTCATGCCATGTAAAGGAGCTCTGTGTGCTTGTAAATGGCATTATTTGTATATATATGTATTGTAGTGTGCTTGGTACATGAGCATTGGCTTACCCACTAGTCAGAAAGCAGCCAGCCGGGCTGCAGCCGGGGCAATAGTGCGCCTGTTGGACACTAATCGCTATGTTGGTGGGGAGAGGGGGCGACATATTAACTGCAGTTAAACATACTCATCCGGTACATACACAGGGAATGTTTGGTTATACAAAGGAGGAGACAACTGCTGATATGAGAGCTAATAAAACAAGCACATATTTCTACAGGGTCTGTAGTCTATGAGTCGGGAGACTGACAACAGTTCGGATCTCTCAAGCGGGAATCTAAGATATGACTCCTCTTGAAGGTAGCTCCAATTAGGGCTAGCGAATGCTACAGGCCTTACCTAAGAAACCCACCGCCCTTCGAATCCCAACGGATTTCCTAGGGGTATATTTGGCCCATAAGATTCCCCTAAAGGAAAATGTGTTCTGTCTTCAATTAGTCGACACTTTACTGAATTGCAGAGTAAGAGTTAGTTCTATTTGGTGTCCTTACAGAAGCAATAAATCAATAAGTTTGATTCCATGGAAACCCATGTCCTTCCAGGACAACAGTAGGATATTGGCTTATTTATAAGTCGTTGAGGCCTTAAAGTCATCAATGACTGACTAAGTGACGAGCCATAATGCGCTAAGTAACACGATTCACAATGAAATGTTGGCCTACAACGGCAATTAAAAGGGTGGGTGCCGCAATTGCTTGCGATGGAAATCAATGTTAAAAGGATAATATCATAGAAAAAACAAGAGAGAAATTTGGTCAAGCCCGACTATAACATACTCTGTACCTACAAAATTATACGCTCAGCCTCAATTTTGATGCTGCAGTAGCAGCTGAAAGCAGCGCTGCTAAGTGCACTAAAGCAGCGAACAGTCTTTTGATCATAACTCTACAGCCGTTCATCCGACCTTTACCAATTCTTTGGCGGATCGATATTTACTCCTGATCGCTAAATATGTCTAGAAGGTCTCATACACGTCTAACCTCTATCTCTTACTATCTCGGAGAACTGTGCGTTCATTCGAAGAAATATACTTTATGTGATCGGAAATGATTCCTACTCCCTGTTACCTACTTTCGCACAACTTTATGATCTCCCTTTTCCCAGTTTTAGGTTCGGAACAGGTTCGGGTTCAGCATTTATTTCTAAAGAGGTTCGGTTCACAGTAAAATTTAAGTCGGAATTCCGGGTTCGAACCAGTTTGGTTTTAGACCGGTTTCCAGCCCTGGTTTTAAGTGTGTGCATACAATACATATGAGCAACATACAAATTAATATGACACACCTTAAGGTTTCTTTAAGATATTTTTTCTCTTGAAATATTTCACACACCTTGAAATATGACTGCAGAATTTCTGCCCTCTTTCAACCACGAAATCAACAATTTCCCTGCACGTCCTACTTTTCTAAAAGATCTTAATTAATGATGTTAGTGTCACAAAACCCTAACGCTTGAGTAGTTCCAGCTTCAGGTGCATGTGCAACCTCCCGCGCTTCCTAATTGTACCAAATATAAGTAACCACAAATATTTTTCATACCAAATACTTTCAAAGCTTATCCAAAATAAAGGCAATTCTAACGAGCCCAGTTAATATATTCCCCAAACATTCAACTACCTATCATAGTACGCAATTTCCCAGCTCCCTCTGTGGACTAACGTGCCACTTTCACTTTTCTTGCCGCTTGCTGCTTGCATTCAACATCAATAATAAACCCATTTGGCTGCTAAGCGTTGCACTAAATGTTTGCCATAAACTTAGGGGCCTGGGCCCGGACCCGGCGCCAACATCATAAAATCTAGCCAGGCCGAAGAAGAGTGAAGCAGCGGGCGCTCATCGGAACTACAGCGAGACACTGAGGCTACCAACGGAGACCGAGACGGAGACGGGGAGGAGTAAGTTCAAACACCCCACGACCACACGACTATTATTGTGGTGTTGCCATCTGAGTTTATTGTACTTTAAGCGTGCAGAGCGGCAAGCTCTAATTGCGACTGTGTGCGAGTGTGTGCGAGCGAGGAGCGTGCGAGGTGGCCGTGGCCCTACATGGGCCATGGATATGGCTGATGATGATGTTGATGACGACGATGATGGTGTTGATGATGAGAATGATGATGGCATGATGTCTATGAAAATGCATGGGCCAACGATGTCCACAGCAGCTCTAATTGTTTGTCGTGCCTGCACTTGTGCTCGTATGTGTATCTGTGTCCCTTTCATGTTTGCTACGTACAATCTTTTGACGCTTGAGTTAAATTTCAAAACGTCAACTGCGTTCTGCCTTCTAGCTCGCTGTCTTTGCATGGGATATGCGATATGAGTAGGGTATGTGCCGGCTTAGACAAGTTCAGTATTGCAAATTTTACTTGGTTTATTAACAAGGCTCAGTGCCGAAGTGGATCTCAAATTTTTGGAAGTGTTTTTTATTGTTTATTTATTCCCGAGGCAAACCTCTAAAATTCTAATTCAAAAATAAACTTTAGAAATATTGGTACTAAACTCATAACGGAAGAATATTGTTCGAATAGTGGTGGAATATTGGTTAAGAACAATGTTTTGCTAAGGATTTTACCTACGGAGCAATTGTCTGGCATGAAAAATTAAGCGTAAACAGAATAAGAAAAGAAACAGTAACAAATTTTGTTATTGCAATCAACTGTACGTTTTTACTTTGCGTTATAGCCAAAATCACAAATAGAATAATATAGAAAACCTGTCGAGTAATCTGCTAAGTAGCTTGAAGTACATTTCCATTGAAAACACGCAAGTTTTTCTCACAAAGACTACTTTTCTGACTCTACTGTTCTAAGATAGCTATACTATATAGATGTCCGATTTCGACCAATCTTGGTGAAATCATGGGAAAGCATAGCAAACCAGAAATACAAAGTATGGAGACGTTTGCTTTAAAAACAAAAACTTTTTCTCACTGAAACTAGTTTTTCGACTTATGGCAGCTATATGCTACAGTCAACCGATCCGGCCGGTTTCGATACTTGTGCAGCGTATTTGTCGCGATAGCTTTCAAACCGACGAGGAAATCGCATAGAAACAGACGGACAGACAGACGGGCATGGCTATATCGACTCAGCTCGCCATGCTGATCAATAATATATATACTTTATGTGGTCAGAAATGCTTCCTTCTATGCGTTACAAACATCTGGACAATTTTAATATACCTTCTACAAGGGTATAAAAACGTGCTGCAAGGGTATACGAACTTCGGGCGAGCCGAAGCCAACTTTTTTCGATTTTTAACAATGAGTTTAACTATAATTTCCACAAAAAAACTGACAGAAAATCTATCTCTTCGGCCGATTATGTAAAAAGTTGCCTTAAAGCTGGAATTAGTGAAAATGTTCTTTTTAGGAGCTGCTTAACCTTAATTTAAGGCCTCTCTAAGAGAATCAGATGCCCGGAACGGTGGTCATTCGGGACATATCACCATAACTATAGACCAAACGGGTATACCGCTGTATACAGATTACTGTATACCACAAAGGACGTTCCACGAATTATACGAAGTCCACATCCCTGACCGACACGACTGGAACTATCTCCCCAACAGCAGAGCTAATGCCATCAACATCTATAAGGATGGCTCTAAGCTCAACGAAAATGATGGAGGGGTATTTTCTCCTCCCACCTCATTTTGAAACTATCGTTCAGCCTTCCTAATTAATGTATTGTGTAACAAGAGAAGGTGTTGGTCAACGTTTAGTGAATGTCGCTCAGATCGCACGACACTTTAACATCCACCTTATTTAGGTGCCAGGACCTAGCAACATAGAAGGAAATTGGCCAGAATAGGTACCACCAAAGTGCTCCTTTCAGATAAGAGTAGATCCGGATGCACAATGACGATTTATGGTGCAAGTTTTTCTTCCAAGAGAAGAAGATCCGATATGGGTTCAGTTCTATAAAATTTTGAGGAATTTTTGTAAGTGGTTAGGTCTACTTCTCGTTATTGCATAGCTATTATATAGTCATGAACAAGAGTGCATACTTTGGAACCTTTTATAATCGCAGCTCCCTTTTACTGCCTTCGCTTGTCTCAGTCCCCTAGAAAGCACCAGCAAGCACCCAAGAAGTTTTTCTAAGCCAGGTCAATTCATTTCTGAGGCGCTCTCTGATAGTTTAATTTGTTTCCGGCAAATAGAAAAATTACAAAATATAGAGAAAATATTAAATGCTGAAGTCACTTCGTTTGTACCTCAGGATCATGATCAAAGAGCATGTTCAAGTCGACTTTGCCAGTTTTTATGCTCACTTACTTTGCGCTTGTTAATGAGGAAGGAAATCGCTCTAATTGGATGTCAACAAACATATTAAAAGCCATCCGAGAGTCTGTGATATTGCATTTGCGTTTCCCCTTCCCAGTCCCAGTCGCAGTCCCCAGCCTCAATCCCAGTCGCAGTCCATGGCTCCGATTGTGTGGGCCGTCAGTTTCCGGAAACTTTTTCGCGATAAGTTAATTGTATATGTCGTCTGCAGTTTTGTAGTCTCGAATTGCTCGCGAAAATAAAAAATGTTTAATTGAATGAAATGGAAACTGCAATCGCAGATTGAATGAGCCGCCACTGATACCAGTGGGATAAAAGGGCATTTATTGATATATCCGGACTTAGCCCTGCTCGAAAACGGGTTGCTCACACATTTTTCTATGCCTAGCAGTGACGAGTTCATTCAACCTCGCCCCAGTGAACTTAGCTGAGGTTATTTTTACTTCCAAGCAACATAAACCGCCCACCAACCCCCCTGTCTATGGCATGGCGGCGACTAGTTGCAGCCGGAGCAACTGGTCTGGCAAAAGAGAGGAGCTGGCTTTGGTCTGGTCTGGTCTTTTGGTCTTGGTGGCAGATTTATAGGGCCTGTTGCCCGCTTGGCGTTTTGCTTCACTGCAATTTCTGGTTGTACTCGTCGTATTTGTTGTTGTTGTTGTTTGTGCCTCTTGTTTTGCTTCCTTATTAGGTGAAAATCGCCGCAAAGCCATGGGGAAGTCAGTTTTGATTGCCAACAGATTGATTTGTCATTTGGTTGCCGTTCCTCTCTAGTTACCAGTGGATGGGTGGTTCACGAGTGAGTGAGCAACAATGCTTTTATAGTGCTCTTTTTTGTTCAGTTGCTTGCATTAGTTTTTAAATTGCTTAATTGCTCAACCAATATATCCTGAGAAAAAAAGGTTGTTACAAAATATCCACTTGAGGATTTCCTGTATCCATTTGGACTGGATATGTCTTAAATATCCTTTCAATCATCCAACGGAGCTGAAACTCATCCAAAGAATATGAGAAATGATCATCATTTGGATGATTTTCAGCACCGTTGGATGATTTAAAGGTTGTAAAAGATATTTCCAGTCCAAATGGATTTTCGTTTTTTGTGGGTAACTGAACAAAACAACACATGTGATTGAGTAACTGAACAACAAGAGCTAGCACACTCATAAGCAACTAAACATAAGAGAGCAACTGAGGCATCAGTCTCTAAGGACTTCGCTGGGATTAGCGGTTCGGTTACGAATTGGTTCGGTTCGGTTCAGAACCGGTTTGCATTCCTTGTTTTCTCCATGTCGTCAGTACTATAGCGCTTCCATCGTTCAGATTCAGTATCCCGAAACCGATACTCTGTCCTTTTTGTAGATCTTTAAAAGAAAGTTGTAGATAATCTACGATAATCTGCGAATCACACTGCCTCTGGAGATGAAGCTTTGAGAGAACTGTCTTTTTAAACTATGCCAAGATTGTGTTGCTGGAACTTTCATAAAACGATTCAAAGTCCCCAGGGCGGGCGGGAAGTGGTTGGTTGTTAAGTTCTGTTCGATTCCACAAATGTACCCACTCTGCTTACTCAGGACCAAAGAGAGCCACTGCAGTTTTAGCCAACACCACCTTACACCCCCTCCCCAAATGCATTTGCGTTATGCACTCAATGTGCGGCGCCTTTGTTATGCATCTCGCCTCGGACTCTGTGCATTTCATCTAATGGCCATTGACAGTAGCCAATGGCTGATAAATTATGAAATCAATAACAAAGTTGTTATAAGAGCGCGGACAAGGTTCATAGTTGGCATGCACGCACTTTGCGATACATTTGTATCTCAGCGCGGCGACCAGCGGCTGCAAGTGGCAGGCACAATAATAATTACCGGCTGCCGCCGTTTGTCACATATGCAAAGTGATGCGGAATTTCCACAGAACTCGTAGCTATCCGGCAATTTCCATAGCTGGAGACCAGAGAACGCCTCTGATTGATAGCAACGAATCGGAGTTGTTGTTGTCGGGCTCTGTTTTCATAAATAATTTTGCGTAAGCTGCGCCAACACACATGGTGAAAGATGCCAAGACTAAGACTGCTTACGTGCCGGCAGCCAGCCAGCAGCAATCGCCTGCAAGATACGAGTTGAAGCAGGCCAATGACCGTTTGACCGCTGCGTAATGATCGGCGGTCCATGTCCATCCATATGCAGATTCTGAGGCGGCTAAAATTGGTGCCGTTAACGGTACGCATCCTGGCCAGCGGATAAGCACAACTTATCTAATTTCCTTAGCTGGCACTTTCATTGAGTTTCGGCAAATGCCGTTGGCCAACGCCACCCCCACTGTCCCATGGAAGGCATAACCAATTGACAGCCGGGATTAGCATTTTGCGTCAACGTCAGTGCGCCTGTTATTGATTCCGTTTAGCATATTCAGTTCTTTTTAACATATTTGCCTAAACACACGGAGACCGAGGCCCGGGCCCAGGTAGCTGGCAAATTCGGATGTTGTGTGTGGAAATAAAGGAAAAGTTCCATCACCATCACGCACAGTCACGGGCCCCATCACGTTTTATTTGATTTAATTCTTTGGCCAAATCTGGAGTAAAAGTTCACCAAGTAATTTATACTGGTGCAAGAATATACCAAGCACGTGGAGCACAACGATGAGAAGCCAACCGCGCCAGGTGAGAATCACACCGCCCTGCGCCGGATGGAACTGGTTTGAGTCAGTGATATTTTGGTGTGGAAGGATGCAGCTGACTGAGCGCTTTGTTGATGTAAGTGCCGTAGGTTAAAGGCCTGTGATTTGGAAATGGGTTTGGATTAAATGTGGACTTACATCACATTTTCCAGAATTGTTTAAAACTATTTATTTGGTTTAGTGCTCGATCGCTGCAATATCCACTAAGTATTCGTTCACTCGTGAAAAACGACTTGCAGTGTTCTAGATCGGTTGGGATGAAATTAATACAGTTTTGTACTCAACATTTTTAGCCAGCTAATGCCAGCTCCAAAAAGGATGCGACGGAAAATGCAACCTGCTCCAAAAAATGTTCATCTCTCTGTAACACTTCAACCTATAATCGATGGTATCTTGGGCTTTGGTGTATTCATGGCCTTTCCAGCATACTTTGATTCAATCATAGATTGGAAATGCATTTTTAATTTAATGAGCTTAAGACCAGAACATTGCATACTTGCCTGAAGATCTCTTGTTTTGTTTTGTTTACATAATATATTAGAATTTTGTAAGAGAGAGTTTAGAATATATTTTGGAAATGACTTGGGTGTGACTTAGGTCCATTTTGAACAATATAATCAAAAAGAATTTTAAAAAATTCGATATTTACCCAATATATCCCGCAACAGTTTTGAATCAAGTATTTCGAGATTAGAAATATCGTACTTGCAATAAGAATTTGGTACTTAAGTTAAGTATTTCCAGACTAACCGTACACTTTTTGCGCTTAATTCTGCAAAGGTACCAAAGATACTCAGAGTATAATAAGATTGTGCAAAAGTATAAAGCAGCCGAAAAGGATCTCCGACACCATAAAGTAAATATATATTCTTGATCAGCATCAACAGGCGAGTCGATATAGCCATATCCGGCTGTCTGTCTGTCTCTCCGTACGAACGCACAGATCTCAGAGATGGTTAGCGATGGAGGTTTGACTTGTATGGGTCATGAACTTTTTATACCTGCAGGCAGATTAAGTTTATTTAAACTTTTTGCCACGCCACTTCATGTCTTCCACAATTTTATAGATAGAAGGTTTGTACACTCTGGACGTTGTTAGTAATCAGTACTATTTGTCGATTCTCTAAACGAAGGATATAGATCGGATGAGCGATAGTCGAGCTATAGGGAAACCCAATATTTATGATGGGCAGCACTGGCTGGAACAGCGATGAGCAGCACTTAACACACCTTGGCACTTTGTGTGGTAAATAAGACTTTGGAAGGTACAGAGTATGTTTTAGTCGGGCTTGACCGACTTTCTTTTTTATTTCACATACATTAAAGGTAGAGATTACTTCGAAATTTGGAATTTCAGAGACTATTTGGATGCTGCGGACGTTAAAAGGATTGAAGTAGACCCAAAAATGTTCGTAATACTTATCAAGTACCAAATTTTAATCCAAATATTTGGCTTCAATATGTCTGCGAACGGAACTATGGACTCTAGACGATCTCTAACCTACAAACTGAACCATTTGCTTAAGATTTTGCGTGGGGTTTGAATAGCACATAGCCCTTGAGTTTTTCCACAGTTTTGGTCACTGGTTGGTTATTTTTTTGGGGTCTGATTTGGACACCGTTTCGGTCACTGTTTTGGATACTGTCTTGGTCACCGTTTTAGTAACTCTTTTGGTAGCTGCTTTGGTCATTGTTTTGTTCACTGTTCATTGTTTTGTTCCCATCCAACAAAAACCGCAAATAATTGTCATCTCAAATAAGTTTTTCTTGATTTACAGAGAATTTTGCAGTTAGCTGCCTTATGAAGGTCTCACTACATCTAAATAGACTTTGCAATAAGTTTTAGCTGAACCCTGGTTTTGTCTATATTTCGATGCTGATCTGCAGATCCGTCTTAACCTTAATTTCAGAAGACACTCCAACGAATGCCCTGTGAAATCTGTTTGGTCATGCTGTTCTGAACATCAGTTCCGTTAATTGCTTCCCCCCAAAAAATGTTCGACCCTGCCGGATATAGACCATCCTCGCTGCATTTTGACGCTTCCGCATTTGCTTTTCACTTTTCAAACTGTTTTATTTTTTTCTTTCGCTATGGCTTTTCATTTTCCTTTTGCACCTTTTGTCTCCGCCACGTGCCAACGGAAGGTAGTTAAAAAAAACCTAAACATCCAAACATTTGTTGGCACAACTGTCAGTCCCCTCCAGTCGATCAGTCACTTTCCCCTCTAAATTTACTTTGTAATTCGATCAAATGTTGGGTGTCTTTTTCTTTGGGGCAGATTCACTTTTAACGGCTGGCATTTTGGTTTGCATTAACTTATGCAATGTTTGCCGAGGGCCCAACGGCTCTTAAACGGTCTTGAGTTCGAGATCTAAACATTTGGGTCAATGTTTCGGTGTATGTTTTGCTATTTCTTTCAATTTTCTGCACACTTAACAGTTTTTTGGTTTTCTTGCGGTAATTTTTTTTGGCCAAGTTTTGTTGCTCTTGGACTTGGCCATGCAAGTGCTGCAGTTTTTCTTACCAATGTGGGTTTTTTTCATAATTTGCAATGCCAGAATCTTGGTGCCGCGTTGACAGTTTAAGTGTTTATGTGCTCTTGGAGACTTCTCTGTCAATTGGCCCCCAATTATTTTGTCTCTTAAGTGGCTTCAATTCACTCAATGTTGCAGTGCTTAACGGTAAACAAATGGTGAAATTCACCCACTTTTGATACAAGATTCTCCAATTGACATCTCTTTGCAACATTGAAGATTTAGATTAAGATTTAGAGGGAACGGGATCAGCGACTTAGTAATAACAGCAGGCAATCGGATAACTTGTAAGGTTAACAGCAGTGAACAGCGGTTTCAGTTCGGTTCGGTTCTATGTAAAGAAGACGTTCAGCAGAACAAACAGACGGATATGGCTATATCGACTTGACTCAAAAATGTATATACTTTATGGGTTGATTTGTCTTTAAAGCTGAAAACAAGTTTTCAAGATCCGATCTCACTGCAATCAGCGTTAAAATATAGATTTTATCTCAATTTCATGGGGCTGACTAAGCCAAGAGAACACCGAAAAGAACTTAGGCAATGTACCGGCTATGAGTGCAACATAAGCGGATATTAAGTTTTTGATGGACTTTCAAGCAATTTGGATAAACTGTAAGCTGTTAAGGCTGGTTTCCAGAACGCTCGACAATAAACTTTTATGTCGAACTTCGCATGAATAGAAACCCTTTTAAAATGTTTTGAAATCTGAACGCTTATAAACAGTAGTCTTTATTGAATAAAGAAATGTGCCGAAATATATTTTCATGTCTTTTGGAATCAAACCTTCAAATATAAAAATTTAATACTAGTTCCATTGAAAATAGCTTTTTCCTCTTTAACATTTTCTTTGAACCATATTATAATACCATGCTAACACCTGAAAAGAAAAGTTCTTTGAGCCTAAATCGCTTACAAACTAATGTTGATGTTCTGAAATGGTGGAGTACATAGATTACAGAATTGTTTGAACTATCACGGTTCTTCTGACTGCTCTAGTTATTCAAGAAAAAGTAGAGTATTGTTGTCTCCTAAATGAACTTTATTAAGAAATCGGATGAACACTAGAACAATGGCCTTTAAATGTTATCGGTTCATACTGGTAAGTAACGGTACACTGAAATACTAGTCCAGGAACCAATGCGGAACCACATACCAACCTAAAATAGAACCTATTACCGAAACATCAGATTCGGTACGTACCAAGAGGGGTAACGTAGCCAAAATAAGACTCGGCTTGATTCAAGCCAAGCAGGGAACCCCTCTAGTTTCATCTAAGAGTTTTTCAGGACTGCTTTTACCAATATAAGACACATTTTTTAAAAGCGTTCGTAAAAATAAAGAAATTTCCTACTAAAAGTAAGGATTTCAATGAGTAAGAAACTGATTAAGGCTTAAGAGTGGAGCAGTTTGAAAACCCTTCCCTTTTCAGAACCAAGTTAAAGTTGACAGACTTAAAAAACGATGTAGACGCACACTTATTCGTAGGGCTAATAAAGTTAACTAATATCAGACGCACAGTTCTCAGTGATAGTAAGGGAAAGAGGTTTGACGTGTATGGGACAACAAATTCTTATACTTGCAGGCAGATCAAGTTTATTTTCAATTTTGGCCACGCCCTTTCCCGCCCCTGGCATTTGGAAAAAACGTCAAATCACCTACAGTTTTAAAGATAGATTGTTCGTGCCCTCTAGACATTTTAAGTAATTAAGTTTATTTATCGATCCGCCAAATGATTGTTGCAGATCGGATGTGCGGTTGTCGAGTTATAATCAAAAGGCTGTTCGCTGCAGCTGTGCAGTAGCAGCTCTGCTCTCAGCTGCTACTGAAGCATCAAAATTTATGCTGTGCGTATAATTTCGTTGGTATGGAGTATTTTTTAGTCGGGCTCGACCGACTTTCCTTCTTGTCTTATATTGTTTTTTGTGTGTTGAAATACTCATTTAATGTTATTTGGATCTTACATTTTCCTCCAACGAAGCTTAAAAATCATCGAAAGGATATGAAAAATTGATATTTCATTCTGTTTAGATATTTCTTGAACCTTTTTTTTCTGTGTAGGTTCTTAATAAAACTTTTCTGCCCATTTTAAGACTTAGTCGCGCAAGACCAACAAGATAATAGATGAAATTACAGAAGGTCAAATTTTCTGATGTCTATCAGTTTCGCTAAAGCCAAAATAAATTCTTGGAAATCTGAAATTCAAAATTTCATCCTCTTTAATTTAAAACTGATGGCAATAACTTTTCAAACCAGTCTCGACTTGTATTTACAATCAATGGCTTGCTCTGAGATTTGTCACTTCTGTCTCAAGAAGTTGTGTATTTAGTGAATATACGCACTTGGCTTTCAAGCTCAGTACGATTTGTTCCAGGAAAAAAACAAATGTTTTTACTTGAACAATAAAAATTTACTAAATTAAATTCAATTTTATTTTTGATCTTTTACATTTGAATTTATTCTAGACTATTCTAATCTAAAACTACAGAAGTCTTAAAAAAATTCCATAGCGTTTTTTTCTGTATTTTTTCATTGTTAAAAACAACTTAACTTCCTTCAAGGCCATGGCTCAGTTTACACAACACATTTTGGGGTTGCCACCTACTCCTTGGCCCGTGCCATTGGGCTTGTGCCGATCATCTTACAAAAAAGGGTTTAGCTGGCACAGCTCGTGCCAAGCAGCCGCCGTTGCCGCTCCTCAATCGACTGCTTTCGCCCTGTGCCGGAAGTCCTGTCTTGACAGCTTCAACATTCATTTGGGTTTTTTACGTTCGTGTAATAAAACGAAAGGATTTATATTTCCTATTGTACTTGCAGATGACACATCTTGTAATCTGTTTGGCGCAGCTGACTTATCTTTTATTTTTTGGCTAAAAATATCGAAAAAATTCTGCAACCTTTGAGTGTTGGCCCCCGTTGGGTAGGTGTGGGTATCGCATTTCGCGGAAGCGGCGGCTGCTGACTCATGCCGAACGTTTTTATCCTTTTTATGAGTTTGCCGTGTCGGCGGCTTAAGCCTTGTGAGTTGAGTAGCGGCTTAGGCTACCGCAAATGTCACATAAAGTGGGCGACGTCTAAAGGATCATTAAGTATCCTGAGCTAACATGTGTACTTTTAGCTAAATTCAGCCAAGTCATCTAAGGTAGGTGGAGTCTGGACTCAGGATCTATGGCAACCAATAGGCACGCAGGACTACCTGCCTGGCCACACACACACGCACACACGAGCACACGCACACAATGACAGCAGCATAACCAGGGCACTCGATCGTGTCGCAGTTCGAAAGAAACAGCTGTTTCTTGAATGAAATCCAGGTGGGCGTGCGAGAGCGCACACATGAATGAAATTGCCTCTCCCTCGCTCACTCAAGCGATCAACTAAGAGCAGCAGCTAAGAGCAACACACCTGCCATCTATCGCTCTCTTTTGCACTCTCCACTCTCCAGGCGCTGTCGACGTCGTCGCTGTTGCCGACCGAGCCCGTCGGCCGAGCATTTAAGCTTACGACTTGACGAAAATCAAATCATAAGATCGACAACGTTCGACGAGTAAAGATCAGTAAACAGATCAGCTAAAGGCAGCAGCAAAAGCAAATATTTCTCGTGTTGTTTCGTCTATAATAAAATAAAATTTTTTTTGGTCGGTTTCATAAGCAAAACAAACAATACAAAAAGGCAGTCAGCGGCTTATTAATAAACAATCAAAAAAGATATTTAATGGATTTTAAGTGTCAGTGACTCGGTTGGTGATAATAAAAGAACTTACAACAACGACGACCGCAGCTAAACCAGTATAAAGTTTAAAACTAAAGTTGATTTAAATTAAACAAAGGAGCGGGCATAACAACAACACAAAAACAGATTTTGTCATACGAGTATTTTTGGTACAATGGCAGCCTACTACTTGGATCCCACTGGTCAGTACTGAAGAAGCAGGAGAAGAAGACGCAGCAGCAGTCAGCAGCAACCCATTTGGATTTTTGAAAATCAGCTCGCAACTTTTTGGAAAACTTTAAACAACATGTCTCTGGCTTTGGATCCCACTGGCACCTATTAACTTCAGTTCGTCAATAATTCTTAAAAAAAAAACACCATCAAAATGCTGGATCCTACAGGCACTTATCGTCGTCCACGCGACACACAAGACACACGACACAAACGGCGTCTGGATCCCACAGGCCAATATTAACCACTTGCCTTACACACACACACCACACACACACCCCTCCCAAAAAAATGCTGGGCAGGATGGGGTGCGCACCTTGGTTGCGTGTACCTGGCCGCGAGGAGACTTCCAGTTGTCGTCGCAGAAGAAAGTTTCATTCGCACTCAAAATATTGCTAACAGAACTTGAACACTTTGTATTTAACTAAATTATTTATTATTATTATTTAAATTAAATATTGTTCACAAAAAACAACACACACACACACTATATATCCTATCAAAATCACATATATGTTATATATATATTTAAAAAAAGTATTAAGTTTAGTGTCATATTTCATTTATTTAAAGCAAAACTTTTTATGGCAAAACCTATTAACTAAGCTATTTATACAAAAAAAAAAACATATTTAAAAATTAAAGAAAACTCATATTTAAAATCGAAACTTCAAACAAGAAAATGCATTTTGATTGGACATTAAAACTGCAAGACAAATTGCGCTAAGGCTAATGGGCGGCTTCTGCATGTTTGATGAATCTGCGGGCATTAATTAATGTCCCCGGGGCAGGTAAAAAATGAGAATGAAAAACATTTAATCAAAATTGGCAATGCATGCGGAAGTAAAAGTTCAATGTTCGTGAATGCTCCACAAGTGATTAGGTCAATAATAGCGCAGCAACTGCAGCCAGAACAGCTTTTTCAAACAACGAAAGCTCACTCGCGCGCTCGCTCTCCGACTGCATTACAAGTTTTTCCAGCAGGAAGTAACCCCGCGCTATAAATAGACACATTAGCTTTTGAGCAGTGAAGTTCAGGGAAATCGCCAAGGTTGCTTCTGACCCAGTTAAGTGCCACGCCTCAAAAAAAAAAGTAAATAAATAACCGCAAGCAGAACTTTCTAAGTGAAAGTTGGCCCGACTTAAGGCTACTAGAAAATACTGCAATATTTTTTTTGTTTTTTTTTTGTCTTACCTCTGACGTCTGCGTCCCACACTCACACACTCTCACACATTATAACTTGACCTACATTTGTGCAAGACAATAACAACGAAAAAATATACAACACATACTGACAAATTTATACATACATACCTTACCATTGGGAAAAGAAAGAGCAAGAAATTTCCAACGGTACATGAGCTGGAGCTCGAGCTGGAGCTGGTGCTGGGACCGGCAGGGTCTCTGCTGTGGCTTTCAAAAAATTATTATCGTAAAATTGATTTCATTGAAGTTGTCTTCGTCATCGCCTCTGCACGCGTCAGTAGTATCTGTTTTTTTTTCGGTACATTTCGTTTATGTATTTTGATAATTAGGCGAAAGGTGAACAAACTCATTGGGCTGGGCGGTGTGTTTAATTTACACATTTTCGTAAAAGAAATCGATTCGGCGACAGACCTGCAGCGTGTGAATTCCAACCGTTTCGTTAGTGGGACATTTCGAAAATGCTAGAAAGAAACGAAATTTTCGAACATCTAGCTGAGTACTATTAGGTATACTTAGGTATACTTTTGATATCTTATACAGAAAGAACAGAACCTATGCTAAAATCGAGAGAGATGGATATTTTTTATATATAATTGTGGTTTTTTAAAGAAATTTGAGCTTATAAATAGAGCACCACTCAGCTAATACACTGAAATCTCAATGTGCATACATCTTATTAATCAAAGCTAAATCAGCACCAATTTATAAGAACTGGTGCTTAAATCATAGCCGCCCTACATGACTTTCCTATTATAAAATTAAATCATGAGATTTGCCGATTTTAGGCTAGGACTTCACATTTTAAAACATTAATGAGCTTAATGAGATAAACTAAAATTAGTGATGAAGTTAAGGCACTTCTAAAGCACAGACCCAAATTCATCACTGATAAATTCAGTTTTAAAGGGTATAGTTCGAGAAAACCCTGTATAATCGTAAGGAGTTCACTTCGAGTCTGCGAATTTTATCGCGTTCGAATTTACTGAGTGGGTTTAGAATACATACATACAAGCACAAATAAAATAATCATTTTTTGAACCAAAAATTCGGTATAGTACATTTAAACTGATTTCTGAAAAAATATGAAAAATTAGTCGAAATGATCTTTAAAATGTAAATTTTATTTTGTAATTGTAACTTTATTATAATATTCCAAACTATTATGGGTCTTAGGTTCAGAGCCATATAAGTCTTGGTGAGAAAAAGTTTTTGTGTTATAGTATAAGTTTTCACACAATTCTACATAGTTCTGTCGAAATAGGATGACTTCGTCCTAAACGGAGTTAGCTTTCATCTATATTTACTTGTAGAGTACTAAAGTCGTGCAAGTCTATGTAACAGGCAGAAGGAAGCATCTCCGATTTCATAAAGAATATAAATTCCAGGCCATTAAAGATATATGTTCTTGATCAGTCTATTCAAGATAACCACGTACGTCCGACCGTCCTTTTTTGTTTTTTGTAAAGGGGGGAAAGTTTGAAAGCCGGAAAAGTGTGGGACTTGGAACTACCTCACCCAATTAAACCACCCCTTTTCTCCGGTCCCTTCTCGCAGCACCACCGCTTGGTATTACCACGCTAGGGAGAGATGGCATGAAAGCCTCGACTAGAATCTCATATGTTGATTGAAATCGTATTACGCAATTTTTCAGCGCGACGCAAGGATTGAACGTCCTCTCCAGCCATGTTGCTTATTGCCCAATTTTTTTGGAAGCAAAATAAGATATCCATCAAGTCAGTGACTATGAATGGCCTCCCAATGCCCAGGCTTAGCTCTTCCCGTTCAGCAGACAACCGAATATCCGTCCGTCAGCAAGTGGCAGTGGTTAATGAAGTTATAAAAGCGTGGCATACTTTTCTGCGCCGCAAGTGCTGTTTGCTTAAATAATGTTAATATGTTGACATTAATGTTAATGCTCTGTTAATGAACATAGGGGAAGACTATAACACATTGGTTCCCCTGAAGAAGAAGTATATTAAAGTCGGACAAGGCAGACTTTAACTTAAGATTATTCATACCCTGCTTACACACAACAAAATTATCATGATAAATGCTCTTTGAAGTATGCTATGCTTATGAATATTACAAATTCAAGAAAACAATTGTTTTCTATTTGGCTTAATACTAACTCGTTCCACCAAAGGGTGGACGATATTTGACACTATCATAACTGTCTCTCAATTACTCATTTAAATTGATAATTATTTAAGGAAATAAAGTTGGCATACTTTTGGAGGCAGTTATCATGATATTCTTTTTGAGTGAGATTTCTGCCCTGAACGTGTGCCCCTGACAAATCTATCGCTTTTCCTGAAATGCGGTTCAGTTTAATGAATATTTTTCAAGGACACCCACTAAGTGGATGTCAGCAGCTTTCCTGTTAAGCGTGCGAAGATTTGAGATGCATTTCCACAAGTCGTGGTCTCCAAAACGATTGCAAGGATCGTCATCAGGTGGAGCCATTGTTGCAGTAAGTACCAAGCCCGGCGCAACGCCCTCTATTTACCCTAGGATGGGTTTGCCGCTCATGTTAGCCAGCAGCGCTGAGTTCGCCATGTTGATCCGGTCAGCAGCTTTGGTTTTAGCTGCCCATACCCACAGTGGAGAAAGATTTCAGAATTCTTAAAAATTCTTCTGAAGCTTCTTTCCAAATCATTTGCCTCTGCAATGCGATTACTGACATCCGAGCAAAGTTCGACAACAAAAGACTTTTCCAGTTGGCTTTTCCCCTTTTTAACAACAATAACAAAGTGAATCGAAAAAAAACACGCATTAAAAAATGAAAAGTAAACAGCCAGCACTCTCACTGCTTTTGGGCAACTTAAGGTCAATGACATGGTCCAATTTCGGATGCTCTCGCTCGCTCGCTCTCTCTGCCTCACTCGCTGCTGGCGGCGCTTCCTTTGCTCCGTTGATATTGTTGTTAGTTTTCATTTGTAAACATCAATGAAGAGCAATGGAACAGCAAAAACAAATTCAATTCACTTTCTATTCCAATGAAAAATCGCTTAAAGCTTCGGCGTCTTAAAATCAACAACAGTAACAACGAAAGTGGTAGGCCAGCAGCAGCAGCAGCAGAAACAACAACAACAACAACTACAGCGACAGCCTGGTCTTGGCCAGGCCAGATCCATTGATCTTCAGTCGTCGTCGTCAACGCTTTCGAGTGGGGTAAACAACGGAGCACGCCTCATTAACGGAGGCGGTGGGGACCAATGGCAGCATGTACAATTTGAAAGCGATTCCAAAACTAACGTTTCTTGTTGAATGTTGTTGTTGCCGTTGTTTGGCTTTAACGGTTTCCGTTTTGGTGTGTTGGCTGGTTGTTTGTTTGTTCAGCATTTGTTGTTGTTCATTTGAATATCTGGTGAAAATTTCACCCAGACAAGTGTCTTTTGTTATATATTCAGTTTCAGTTTCATCTTCCTACCGAAATATGAGAGTTTCTCCTAATTTGCAAATATTTTGTAGCTGCTGGCGAAAAAAACAAACGAAAGAAGGAAAAATACCGCGTGGTCGCATAGTTTTGGGACGACTCACGTGCCAAAATGCTACCTTTCTGCATAAGACGTTATTAGTCATGGCTTTGGTTTGGCTTGATTCACAGTCGCATGGGGCGTATGCGCAATATGCAGGCTAAATGGGTCGCCCGACCATGTAAACTGTTGCTGGGGATTTTCCCCCGAACTAGGCATTGATTTGGCTAATGGCCAAGTGCTTTTAAGAACCTTTTCAGCCTAAAGACTTAATAGGCCAATGGGGCCAAAATAGGCTGGTGAGGCACGTACTTGGTTGGTTGGTTGGTTGAAGGAAAAGCGCAAAATGAAAAGTGAAAAGTTGCCAACGCTCGGCGACGTTTGGATGTCTTGGACTTGGCTTTGCCAATTGCAAATTACGTGCCATGAACGCTTTGGTGTGGGCAACCACCCACGCCCCAAAACAGGTAGCCAGCCCCGACACCCCGCCTCCCCCGCACTGCAACCCCCTCCGCCCTCGGCTGACCGGTCTCGAGTGGTAAACTCGCACTTTCACGTCTAATGCCAAAACATGTTGCCATTTTCATTACTTGGCACTGACTTTAAGCCTGTTGGCCAAGTCCAAGTTAACAAATTGCGACTAAATATAAATGCTTTTGTATATTTAGCTGCTATCAGTGATGTCAGCTGTGCTGCCAGCACCTGTGCTAATAATGCTCGCCGCATTGCGTAAGTCAGCTACAGCCTCTCGACTCACGCTACACGCTCCTCCTACTCGGAGATGGATATTGTGTAATAATAAAAACACATGACAATTAATTAATAGCAACTCAAACGAGCGCCCACAGCCATCCCGAAAACAATAACAACGCACACAAATTTTTTTTGCGACAATTCAATTAAAAAACTATTACTTCATATTGTTTTTGGAAATTATACACTGACAAACAGGTACCACTGTTATGACAGGCGGTACCATAATTTCAGATTTATCTAAATTAGCTCCGAAAAGGCGTATTAATTTTCATTGACATGTAAGCTGAGAAACATCTATGTAAATGCCACAATGCTTTATTATGTTGATTAGTGTAAGTCACTTAAGTTCGTAGCCTTTCTTCAGGCTTTTGGGCCAATAGGATTAGTGTCTTGATCCACTGTTAAGTTAACGAGGGATCAAGAAACACTCATACAGAATTTTATTAAGTTGTCTTATTCTTTAATATTAACTAAGACTGGTCCTTCTAATCATCGGTAAAGTTTTAGTTCAATGGGTCTAGTAGTTTTTGTGCTTCTTTTTCCGAAGAATTAACCTCTTTCCTTCCAGCAAGATCTTTTTGAACCATAAATTTCTACCCCTCTGATAAGGCACACTCCCATTGAGCGAAAACACTCTCCACCCATGTCATCGACACAGACCAACAGTTGATCCTATTGGTGACTTCTTTGAATTCGAAAGCATAAAGATAGCAAAATCTAGCTTGTTGCGGAAAAAAGCTAGATTATTGAGCCATTGGCTTGCACAGAAAAAAAGATCACGATATTTAGTATCATATGGATATTTTTATGCTCTGTACCGTAGGTATATAAAGTATTATAAGTTTGTGCAAAAGTATGTGACCGCCAGAAGAAAGCATCTCCGACCCCATAAAGTATATATATTCTTGATCAGCATCAACAGCCGAGTCGATATAGCCATGTCCGTCTGTCTATCCGTATGAACGCACAGATCTCAGAGATGTTAAGAAATAGAGGTTTAACATGTATGGGACAAATGCTTCTTATGTCTGCAGGCAGATCCCCCGCATCCATCCCCCGCAGTTTAGAAAAAACGTCGTATCTCCCACAGTTTTAAAGAAAGATGGTTCGTTCCTTCTGGACATATTTAGTAATCAGGATAACTTATCGATCTGGAGAAGATCGGATAAACGGTTGTCGCGCTATGATCGAAAGATTCATAGACTCGTAGAGTAAAAAGGGTATACTAAAGTCGTGCAAATGTATGTAACAGGCAGAAGGAAACATCTCCGATTTCTCCTACAATTTGTAAGCTATCGAGCTCAGATTTTGCAGCATAGTGCATGTGGCCAATATGTACAATCTCACAAATTTTCATAAAGATCGGATAATAAATGGCAGAGTTAAAAAAACGTTGCATACTTATCTGAGTCGCATGAGGGTATTAAACACCAATTGCCTTGAGTAACGGGTATTTCGAAGTCGGGCAGGGCCGACTTTAACTTACGCTCTTATTTTTAATGGTTTTATTAATGCTATTAAATGTTGAATGCCATTTTCTTGTGAAAAGTTGAATAAACTTATATGCAATGGACAAAATGTATTAGCGCGGGACACTAGTTGACATGCACGTCATACCAAGGGAATGCTGACTTTACTTAACCTGAGACGGTGAGATCAGCAAAGTAATTAGGACTCTTCCTGTACTCTCTTGCATTATTTATTCGTTGCTCTGCCTCTTTCAATTCCATTTCTATTGCGTGAAGGTACAAATTTTTTTTACCCATGATTTTTAACATTTGATTGCAGCAACTATGAAAATAATCAAAGCATTCAGCTGTTTGGCTATCGATAATAATAATAATAATAATTGTATCGAGACTGAACCAATGGGGCTAAAAGTTATCCGGAGCTTGAGCTACGGTTATGTTTGTTCCTCCGGTTACGCCGGCTAAGAGACTCTTAAATTCGTCTAACCTGCCGGTCAAGTTGACTAACCGAACATTTAGAAATCGGGTCTTATGAAGTTTTATGTTGTCTTGAAAAGAAGTTTGTTCTGCTCCCTATCAAACAAAAACACACTAAGCAATCATTTTCGTTGTTACAGTCGGAATTGTCCGACTTCTTATGTGTTATTTTATTACTTTCCAGTGTTTAGAACATTTCATGTTGGACCTTTTGTTAAAATTCAAATTAAGATGAACAGACGCCTACTTGAAATCGAATATTTGCTGTCTAGTATGTAAAAAGAAAATGTAAAATTTCACTTAGTTCAGATTCGGAGCAGGTTCACTTTCATCAACATTTTCACAAGTGGTTCGGTCTAATAGTCGGTTCACAGTCTAAAAGTTTGAACCGGTTCAGATTAAAATGGCAACTCTGACTCTGACTCTGACAAAACTAATAAAAACATCATTCTGTCGAAATTTGGAATAATGAATTTGAGATTACTTTTCAACAGAGACAAAAGAGAGCAGACAAATATGGCTAGTTACTGTTTCTACAAATCTCTTCACAAATTTAGTATGCCCTCTGCTAGGGTATATAAAGTTAAACTATTTATACACAAAAAAAGCTCTCAAATTTGGAACCCACCAGACAATGTATGAAACGTGAGCTGGCTGGAACTTACAAACAAACATATACTCACACTTACATATGGGGAGACATGCTTAGCTACCTGTGTGTGTTTGTACACCTGTCAGGTGAGACTCTTGTCTTTTTTTTTCGGTTGGTTCTGAAGCTGAAACCAATCCATCTAGCGCCTCTATCAGCATAACAATTAAGCTTAAATGACTTTTGCTTACTGGCCCAAAATGGGATTATTCACACTTGATTAGATGCATGTGAAAATGTTTGAAGACAAAATTGATTCAAAACTACGGACTACGTGACAAAAAGGCACACGCAGAGGTAGCCAAAAATAAATTCAGATCAGAAATACTTTAGGCATGTATGTATGCATGTATGAGTGTGAAGATGAGCAAACACTTTAGTGAACAATGG
This sequence comes from Lordiphosa fenestrarum, assembly GCA_035044985.1. Taxonomy (NCBI): domain Eukaryota; kingdom Metazoa; phylum Arthropoda; class Insecta; order Diptera; family Drosophilidae; genus Lordiphosa; species Lordiphosa fenestrarum. The sequence continues at coordinate 39,847 of JAWNNO010006358.1, read as the reverse complement.
CGCTAGCTTAAACAAAATATTTAAATATGTATGTAAAGCTTTCAGTGCATTTTTGTTGCCTGGGCCCTAGGGCTGGGCCTAACCAAAATATTTCCCACCTTAGTAGATACATAAGAAAAAAAAAATGAATTCAAATAGACGAAAAAAAAAACATAAATGAAAATAAATACACACCGAGCAGCAGGGCAGAGTGTGCGAGTGACTGAGACGGAGTGAGAAAGAGTGTGCTGGTGCGGAGTGAGCATAGCAACATACAAAGACAACAAAAAAAAGTTCATTGAACTATTTGTGAGCTTTTTGTGTGAGTGTGTGTTGGACATTGGTTTCTTTGGTTTTATTCGTGGATTATGGTATCATAGCACATAGCTTCTTCTTCAAAGGTTCGTTTTTTCAGGTGTCATGTGCTTCTATGGGGGTTTCAGTGGCTGTCTTTGGAGTTGAGTTATGCGAAGATTGTAATAATCAACTTGTATAATGAAATTAGAAGGGGTGATTCAAATATAATTAATTCACCATAAAACCACCCCAACAACGATCTTCAGATAATCCAGTGAGAAACCCATTAAAGAGTCCAGTTTGACAATTGTTTGACATACCAATACTCGCCCGTTGCACTTAATTAATTTATTTAAATTTCACTCCCAGCTAATCGACCTGCGCTTTTGTCATTACTTTATGGTCTAAGCCAGGGTCTGGCGACAACAAATGAACGTTATTATTATTGTTTTGTGTGTTTGCACAGTTTAGCACCGATTAATTGCTGCGTCGAAACAAGTATTACATTTTGTTATTTTTATTTTTGGAAACAAAGTCGGTAAATTGAGAAACAGGAATATGACGTGCATCCCATAACACAAATCTTCAAGTCATTTGCATATGGATCAATGATCAAATCTGAAGCTATACTTAATCTGAATATACAGACGCAGGTTTTTTCTGTACATTTTTGTATATTTCCAATACCATTTTTGTTGGCTTTGTCGTAATCCAATAGGTTTAGGCTTTGACTTGGGACTTAAAATCCCACAAGAATTTACTAGAGAGCAGGGGCGCAGCCAGCTTTCCTAAAAGGGGCGGAATTGTCTAAATTTAATTGTGCATTTAAATATTAAAAAGTTTGAAATTAAATGAGAAACAAAATGTAAGCAAATTTCGGAAAAATGAAATGTAAATGAAAACTTGTATGTTCATAAGCGATTTCGGTCGTAATTTAAACTATTTTTTTTATCATTTGGACGTGTAATTTATAATTTCCACAAGTATAAGTACAAAAATAGAGGAAAGTTAACTTCAGCTCGGCCGAAGTTTGTATACCCATGCAGCACGTTTTTAAAACTAATTTGAAGGACCTTTCTGACTCCACTTATCTATGACAGCCATACCATATAATTGTCCGATTTTGACAAATCTTAGTGGAATCATAGGAAAGCATAGCCAACTAAGAAATACAAAGTTTGGAGGCGTTTTCTTTGAAAACAAAAATGTTTTTCTCACCAAAAATAGTTTTTCTACCGATCGTACTTAATGCAGCTATAAACTATAACCATTCGATTTTGACAACAGTTTGAAGAATTGTATGAAAGCTTTTAAAATAAATTTATGCCAATTTTAAAGAGGCTTACATTAAAAACAATCAAGTTTTTCTTACTAAGACTATGGCAAGTATAGATGACCGATTTCGACCAAACTTGGCACAATCATGGAGAAGCATAGAAAACTAGTAAGTACGCTCTTTGGAGACGTTTGCATTGAAAACAAAAAAGCTGTTCTCACTAGAACTAGTTTTTCGACCGATTGTTCCTATGGCTATATGTTTTAGGCATCCGTTCCGGCCGGTTTCGACAAATGTGCAGCGTATTTGTACCATAAGACTTCGTGCTAAGTTTGGTCGAGATAGCTTTAAAACAGACGGAGAAGATAGCATAGAAACAGATACACTCAAAAACAAGAAGGATAGTCGGTCAAGCCCGAATATTCCATACTCTGTACCATCGAAATTATACACTCAGCATAAATGTTGATGCTTCTGTAGCAGCTTAAAGCAGCGCTGCTCCTGCGCTGCAGCAGCAAACAGTCATTTGATCATAACTCGACAATCGCTCATCCGATCTTCACCATTTCTTTGGCGGATCGATAAGTAATCCTGATAGCTCAATATGTCTAGATGGTTCGAACCATCTATCTTTAAATCTGTGGGAAATATGAATTTTTCCAAATTCCAAAAGAAACTTGATCTGCCAACAAGTATTCGACTTTTTGTCCCATACACATTAAACCTTTTCTTTCAATAATTTCATTTCATTCAATCATATTCTTAAATTAAGAAACAATTTCTTGGATGCCAGAAAATATTTTCTTAGTTTTAAAAAGTATTTTCTGCACTTTAGATAAGAAAACATACTTTCTTGGTATTATAATGGAAATGAAGGTAGGGCAGTTGAGGCAGGAGAAGAGGTAGGGACAGCACCAGGAGGCGCGGCTTAAACTCCTCTCTTAAATGTAATGTTGCTTATGTATTTTTTAAATTTTGTATTTTGTAATAATTTGTGTTTGACTTGAAATCGCACCATTTTTTATTCCGAATGGAGAGAATTTGTATTGGAGAACTACAAGCGGTGTTTGTTTTATATTTTGCAAAATTTTAGAATTTATTGTCAAATTAAATTTTTCTTTGTTTTAGGGCGAGTTTCTGAATTGTCTTTAGTAAATTCAATCGGTAGTCGCCCTATTTTAAGATATCGTGCAATGTGTTTCTTTTCTTAATTCAAGGGTAATTCTGCCCTTAAAAGAAAGTAAAAATATTTTGAAAAACTACCCCAAATATATGATAAATATCGATATGTTCCTAATATGTATTAAGAAATTGTTTTCGAAAAATTTGCCCTTTCTAAGTTTAGAAAAACACAGTCTAGAAAAAATTAATTTTCTCTTAAGTTGGAAAAAATTATAATTTTAGGGCGGATATCTAAAAACTAAAAAGTACATATTTTGAGTCTAGAGTTCCTGATCAGTATGGAATCTGACTATTTTAGCAAAGCTGACTACAATTATGAAGATATGAAGATTATGTACAAAATGTTAACTGAACAACTTGGATTATTTACTAGATTAGTGGTGGGCACGAGACTTGAGTTAGGGAACAGTCCAGCAACGGCAACAGAAAAACAAGTAAGTAAATCAGTACCAACAAAGACGAATGCAGTGTATAAATTTTGATAGCAGCTTAAAGCAGGGCTGCTGCAGCAAAACTTTCTTTTGCTTATAACTTGACTACCGGTCATCCGATCTTCACCAATCCTTAGACGGATCGATAAATAATCTTGATTATTAAATATGTTCAAAAGGTACGAACCTTCTATTGTTGTTTCGAGTCATTTCAAAGCTAGGAAATTCACTCCCGTATCTAAATCGGTTATTTTCATGGAAAATTCACGTTTTCATTTAAATTTCCAGTTATCCAACTTTTTTTTAAGAAATTATATAATTAAAGGAATATTTCAGAAACCTGCACCGTGCTCATATCATTTCAGAATTGATTTGTTTGCTTTATTTAACTTTAATCCGATTTCCTAATATGTAAATTAATTTTTGGATTATAACATGTGCCAGTTACGCAATCGTACGATGTTAATTTCAGTTTTAATTCGAATATTTAAATGCTTTTAAGGATATGCACGTATATGTACTATTGGGTTTGTATGCAGGTGGATGAGTACATACATACATATAGCTAGATCCAGTTTTAATTTTTTATTGGATTTCATTTCGATTTTTTGATAGCTTATCGCTGCCGCCAACGAGTTCGACTTGTAAATAAATATCACATAATTAATAATATTATAAATTAGCTCAAATTGTGTCTAACAATATAAAATATACAAATTTATGGCCACACATGCAAAAAGCCCAGGCCAGGCGGGGTCGCAAGTGCGAGTTTCGACTTTGATAACTGAATTAGCATTTGGCTTGCGTATTGTGAAGGTACACAAAAAAATGCAAGAGCGGGACTGGACATAAGCCTGGGTTTGGTTTTCCGCCAACTCTGGGGTTACTAAACATTAATCAGCAAATTATGTCAATTTGTGTGTAAACATTCAATCGAAGTCGCGTTGTCTGTGTTTATGTTGCAAATCGAATCAAAACGATTCCCCCGCCAATTACAAATATTGAATTGCAGTTGCAACCTCGCGTCAGCATTTGTTACTTGAGCTAAATTATAGCGCATGAAATACGGAAGTTGTTGACTGCAGTTGTTGTTGTAGTTGTTGTTTCTGCTGCATTTGTTGCTATTACGACATTGATGTTGACCTGCAGGAGTTTGATGTCCAAAAGGGCGTGCCAGCCCAATATTGTATGCTGTTAATTTTGATTTATTGCAAATCACCATTTAAGGCATTTTTTTACACTTAATGCTTCCTGTTGTCGCTGTGTGTGTGTGTTTGTGTGTGCAAGTACGACTATGACAAGCCCCAGTTCTCCAGATCGCTCTCATTGAGCTCGAGCATAGCGCGTGTTATTTGATATTGAACTTGGCTTTGAGTTTGGCACGAGTTCTGGCGCGTAAACTGGCTGATTTTTTTTTTACTTTTCGTATTATTCTAATTTATTAATTATTTGTTATGTTGTCAACGAGTGCGGCTCTCTGTAGGTGGTAATACCAGCAGCGGCGGCGGCGGCGGTGGTGTTGCTGTTTTGGCGTTGGCGGCGCATTTCGTGCATTAAACGCCTTTAAGCAATTTATTTGATTATTACCTTCGGTTATGCACAAGCGTCTAACTTTTAATGTAAAGCATTTGCTAAGCCGGTGAGGTGAGCATCAGACTGTATGATTATTGAGAGCTTTCTGGGTTTGTGCAGTGAAGCGGGTTAAGGCCTGAATTGCACCACCAGTTTAAAGAAATGGATCAGTGTAACAGGAATATATTTTTCTTGATATGTATATAAAGCGTGATTTTTTAGTAGCTTTCGGATTTTATAAAAAAATATTATATATAAAATTCAGAATAAAATTCAGAAAAATTAATGAAACCTTTATTTAAGTCGGAAGAACGATCTATATAATTGGACGTTTTAAGTTGATTTCATATACATGTTAACCGCGGTCCAATTTTGACATACTTTCTCCAACACATCAGCCGGTATGTTATGACTAAATTCTTCAATATTAGCTTCCAGTGCGTCAACTGTTGCGGGCTTGTCGTTGTATACGGCCAATTGACCGGCCCCAAACGTGAAATAAACTATTCACCAAACTCGCGTCTCAATTGGTCCATTTTTTCGGGTGCACCGTCCGTCTGTCAGTCTGTCCGTCTGTCCGTCTGTCTGTCCGTATGAACGCACAGATCTCAGAGATGGTAAGAGATAGAGGTTTGACATGTATGGGACATATGCTTCTTATGTCTGTAGGCAGATTAAGTTTATTTTCAATTTTGGCCACGCCCCCTCCCGCCCCCGCAATTTAGAAAAAAGTTATATCTCCCACAGTTTTAGATAGATGGCTTGTTCCTTCTGGACATATTTAGTTATTAGGATAACTTATCGATCCGCCAAAGAAAAGAAGAAGATCGGATGAACAGTTTTCGAGTTATGATCAAAAGACAAATTTTCTTGGTACAGAGTATGTTATAGTCGGGCTTGAACGACTTTCTTTCTTGTTTGGGATGCATTGGCAGTTCTTGCAATGCTTCTGTCTGCTCTTCACACTAAATACGGCCATTTTGTATCCATTCAACCAGAAATGATTTTTACTTTCTAAACCGAGCATGAATTTTAATAATAAAATAAAATAATCTGCAAGCTTTGTTCATGGTTAAATTATAGACCAAACTGAACATGTTTGACAGTAACTTGTGACATGAAAACAGCTGAGCTACCAAAAACTGTGTTGTCAAAAAGAAAGTTGTTAAAAAATCACCCTTTAGTAGCAAGGTAATAGCGATGAGATCCCAAACAGATGAAATTGTTTTTGAAGAGGGATTTTAAGTCTAGAGATTCAAAGTCGACTCACTTAGCATCAAACGTCTCAAGCCGATTAACCAAAACTCGACAACATGTACCAATTTAAATTTGACAGGTCAGGTCGAAATTGAAATCCGGAACAGACCTGTATATTAATTTTTATCAGAAGGTTATAACGCAAAACAAAATAGTTTATGTGGTTTCAGAATATAAACCAAAAATTAACAATTGTTAAGGATAAAAAATTCGATGTTCAAGGCCAAGGTTTTGGTTTGAGCCCAAGCTCTACCGAATTAAAATAGAATTTCATAATTTCTCTATTTTTGTTCACTTCTAGCCTTTACCAAAGAAACTTTCGGTCACCTTACAAATGTCAACTTAATTTAGATTGTAGTGTAGACTTATCGGCTTAACTTATTTTTTTGTATCTAATGTAAGTGTGACAAGTGATTGGATTTGTGATAATGCAACTATGTATTGATGCTATAAAGCGCATAGAAGGTGAGGTGGTTGCTAAGCTAGTATATTAGTGTGTTGGGAAAAGTTTTCTAGTGCAACGTCATACTCTACTTCCTGCTTTCTTTGGTCTTCTTGTTATTTTGTTGGGATGACACTTAGCCTTTTCACGTAATCACTTACATATTTATTGATTACATTTTCAATTTTGGGCATACGAGATGAGCCCATAAATCAGGCTGCTTCCGATAATGTACATAGACAGGGTCGACTGGAGTGCAGGTATCGGAATATAATCTCAGTTCTGGAAACTGATGACATTGCCCAAAAATTGGTTCGTGTTGCATGCAAAGAAGTGTTGTCAAGTTCCTCTCACCGTGCAACAGGTGGGTTGTTGCGACTCCGGTGCATTTAACAAGGACCAAAAGAAATCGGACTTACTCAAATAAAATTAAAAAAGGTGGAAGCTATAACTCAGATTAAAAGCAGATTATTAGAATTGCGTGGTATTTAGTTTAGTCAATATTATTCAAAGTGTTTTTTATATCACGCGTGAGGAGTCTTGAGGGGTGTTGAGGTCGAGCATGATTCGTGAGTGACGTTGAACGCTCCAACAATGTTGTGCTTGAATCGTTTGAGACGTGTTGTCATTCCACTTTCTTTGCTCTGACATATAGGTTAAAACTGTGGGGCGGAGAGTGGTATTTTCTTTAAGGCTAAATTCAGGTTTTAAAACTCCATTTTATATACGAAATAAATTGAGAAAATCCAACGGGAATGAACTATTTATTTATATGGCCCAAAGAGCTTAAAAGCTGAAATTCGTTTATATGCTAATAGTTTGCTTACAACGAATTTTCCCTCTTCGAACTTCTCCGGGATGTTTTATCCGCTTCCGAGTGCCTAAACAGAAGAAAAAAGATCCAAAAATGATCCATTTTGGAGGGATATGTCTTAAATATCCTTTTAATCATCCAACGGAGCTGAAAAATCATCCCAAGGATGATCCTCTTTCATATGCTTCGGATGACTTTCAGCTCCGTTGGATGATTAAAAGGATATTTAAGACATATCCTTCCCAAATGGATACGGGAATCATCCAATGGATACTTTTTCATATCCTTTTTTTCTCTGTGTGCACATCTGAACGAAGGTCCATAACAAATCTTCGATCTCTATGATAAGCGGTCTAGGCGGTGGATTAATAACACAGGTCGTCGAAAACGAACTATTTGTCTGACTTAAGAATCGGACAAGAATATTCTTATAGGATTTTAGGATTTAGGAACACGAATCTGGCCTCCAGAAGTGTCAACCAATTGAACCAAATCGTAAAAGCCTTGCATCAACAACATCGATCACCCCCCTTAAACTATCGAAAAACTCTCTGAGAAAAACGAAAAAAATGTTTGCAGGGATCTCACGTATAGCTCTAAGTACTGTAAGTAGGAATGGGTTGAAAGCAATTAGGAGTTCGCAGCTTTGATTTTAAAATGAATATCATGCTGCATTTTTCATATCGAAATTGTGACGCACAGCAGCTTCGCACTCGCATCTGGATCTGTGTGTGAACGACACATTTGCATAATGCTCACTCAAAATCCAGCTCAGTTTGATATACATTTTAGAATCAAATATCTTTGGTGATCTGTTTCAAAATTGATCATCGTCGTCTTCTAATGCGAGTGGTTGACCTTGACTCGGTGTTTAGAGTTTATTGTCCTTTCAATAGAACACGCTAAATAAAGCTACATTTAGCAACCAAGTACATACATATGAACATCTCCCCACGAACCGACCGACTGACTACGTGCATACTTAAATGTGGCTTTTGTTTTTTTTTTTTTTTGGTTTCTTCTCATTTTTGTTTATTTACTGCACTAATTTTGCGACGAACTAGTTTCGACAGCAGATTCCGATTCCTGAAATCCGAAAACAAAGTGCATATAAAAAATGTATTTAAATTTAGCTACAATCGCCGCCGTCTGCTCCTCCAACCCCTCCATCAGCTGACTCGATCTACGCGCGCGCGCCTGCTTAATTGCATCTGCATGGGAGGGGTGTTTTGGGGATGAGGGCTGCTGGACGTGAAGGTGGAGGCTTCTGGGGTTGTGAATGTGTTGGTGCGACTTTATGCAAATTAAACGAGTTCGCTGCCAAAATTATTGCTATCTGTGTTGATTTGTTGTTGCTGCCGTGGCGCCTGTATTTGCTTTTAATTATTTATTTGCATTTATGTGTTGTTGTATATGAAGGAGACCTGAAGAGCGAATCGTAGTCAGCCAGTGTAAGTAAGTAGTTTGGCTAGTCGCGGACCAAAACCAAACATGTTTCATGTTTTTTATTTTTGTATTTTGTGATTTTGGTTTTTGGGCGTTTTTGTGTGTGCTTTTTGTCGTTATTGATTAGTTAAATTGTTGTTAATTAGTTTGACTTTGAACTTGATTTAGAGCTTGTTTGGGACCGAAACGGGCAATGTGTCAATCGTAGTTGGTGGGCAAACATTTGGGTACAATTTCCGATCGAGTACAAAGAACGAATCTTACAACAGCCCGAGGGCAATCATGTGGTTTTGTCAACTTGAAGCTTGATGCTGACCAAGATCCAAAAGTCGATTTATTTTTATATTGAAATATTTCTATATGAAATAAGCGACATGCAGCTTTTTACGAATCTGGCCAACAAATGATGAGACTTGTGTATTTAAAATAAGTAATTTAAGAATGTTTTGGGATATGTTATGTGCATTTTGGACTACTTCAAAAAATATTAATATTTTTAGGATGTACAGTTACAGGTATTCTCAGTTACAGTTAATCTCGATATCCTGTTACTTTGAACAATAACCAAGTATTCTTCTTTAAAGTCTTCTACGAAGACGATTTATTAGCAGCATCTAAAACTCAACAAACAAGCGATTGATAGCTGGTTGGCAAAAGATGCAGGGATGCAAACCTCTCGAAAACATGCACTGGTTCGGTTCAGTGGTTCACAGTGGTGGGGGTGCCCTTATCAGCTCAATTGTTTCGCTTATAACTCCGGTGTTTTTTGTCCGATCTGAATGTACTTTTCAGAATAGATAGATATTGGGCCTAGCTTGATGTACACTAAACCACGAGGCTCTAACTTGCAAATTGTCAATCTGACTGTTTTTTAGGTCTAGGATGTGACGGTTTTTTGGGGATTAGAGCGTATGGCATACATCTACCTTCATGCAAAAATTTGTGGCTCTATCTCTTATAGACTCTGAGATCGACGCGTTCATACAGACAGACAGACGGACAGTCGGACATACGGACAGACGGACATGGCTTTATCGACTCGGCCAAGGGCGTAGCCAGGGGGGGGCAGGGGGGGGCCGTTGCCCCCCTTAAATAATTTCAATTGGCTTGTAAAAATTTACGGTTACTTTTTGGAAGTTTTTGGAGTTTTAAAGGCTGGAAAAATTGTTTTGGCCTCCCTTCGCCGAAAGCTGGCTACGCCCTTGGACTCGGCTGTTCACGCTGATCAAGAATATATATACCTTATGGGGTCAGAAATGTTTCCTTCTCCCTGTTACATACATTCGCACAACTTCATGATCCCCCTTTTCCCATTTTCAATGGGAACAGGGTATAAAAATATCATGATTACTGACGTACTGTGACTTTTCGCACACTTGGGAAATAGAATTCCTTTAAACTACTTGAATACCTATAAAATCCTTGCCCTTCGAAAACAGAGAATATCTGCTTCTTACATACCCTATTTATCATATTAAATGAGATAAAACTCTCCTGGCTAAGATTGAATTAAGGTTAAGAAGTCATACAGAAAATTAAATAATTTGACTTATAGGATTACATGTTGTAAAATGTGTGTCAAGTCATCCTTAAAGATTATATCGATGCGGCGTCGCGATTATCTTCAGAGAACTGAATCTTTCTTTGATCCTTTCAGTTCCTTTTGTTGTCACCCGTGCCATGGTCAAGAACTTTTGAAACTACCCCGCCGCTGAGAATACAGCATTTCCTTCATTGTTTTTGATTCGTCATTTGCCAGTGCTTCGCGTTAATTCCTGTATTACGTACTTAACACATTTGAACGACAATTAGTCATGTGGTGTTCCTTTGAGCTCATTTCCTACTTATTCAGCTGGCATTCAGATTCATTGAGGATTGATTGCTCTCACTTTTAATAAATGGAATTCCACGTAACTGGCACAGACTGTGCACCCTCTATTCAAGCCCAGAGTGTCCCCCCCACTCTAAGAAGAGCAAATTCATGATCATGACTAAGGTCAGATTCATCAACAAGCCGCATAAGCTAGACCCAATTTAGCAGGCAGAGCGGCAAGTGGACAACAAATGAAAATTCGCAAAGAAATTAAAAGCGAAATGGATTTGCTTGTACCGAAGCCGACGCCGGCAACAATAGCAACAACAACAACAACAATCGCACTTCCATAAACGCTACTCAAATGCACACCGAGGCCGGCACATTGTGTGGTTTTGGGTGTCCACTGCCGCAGATAACAAGCGAGGCGCTTCCATTTCCAAGGGTTTGCCTTGTCTGGCATCTCGGATTTGCAGCTCCACATTGAACTTGAGCTTCGACTCGCCAAATGCAATCAGGTGCAGCCAATTGTTGCCGGATCTGGGGGAGTCGGTTGTTGCAGTGATCTCACGTGCAATTTCTGTTTTTTTCGTCTGCATCCGCATCCGTCTAATGGGTGACAGCTCAAAATCGTGATATTTGATGTTTGTATCATTTGACATGATACGAGCATGCGCCATCTAATGGTCCAAGTGGAACGCCCGTAAAGTGTTGTTCATTATGACCTCCTGTTGTTGTTATTTTCTACAATGTAAGCGCTGGCGGCTCTTTAAAATATGCAGAGCCGCCGGTCGAGAGTAGGTACCTACAATTTGCCTTTTGCCCACTCCATCCAGCAGGTTGACCATGAGAACATGTTATTAAATTACTGTAATAATGTATTAAGTATGTAAGAATGCCACAAATGTTAATATGTAATAATAATTGTAATAGGTTGTCCAGAGACCGATCTACTCGACTTTGGTCTCACCCCAAGCGGCCATAGTTCTACGTACGCACTGTGATCCGATGCCCAATCACCGAGCAATTGACATTTTCATTCTCAATTCCATAAAAGTATTAATAATGCATGTACGTATGTGTTGAGAGTGTGCAATATGTTTTATATATGTACGGGCTGTCGATATTGGCAGCGATGATATACTTGCACCTATATTTACGTCAACTGAGGCTCGACTGGGCTGAGTTTTTAATACCGAACAGCAGCAGCAGAACGGGTCAGAACTGGCTTCAGAATTTAAAAGTGTGCCGAATATGTGCGGTTTTTTTTGGGTAGATTTTGTAACGATTCTCAATTGTATAATGTGGCCGAAAACAGCTGATGAATAAATTAAATATTTATTGTTACAAGTTCTGTCGGTTGGCAAAAGCAATGAACGTCTAATAGGGGGGGGGGGGACTAACAATAGCTTGATTAATTTAATAGATGGAGAAGTTCGATAATAAAAAGGATCTAAAAAATATACCGATCTTAGATTAAAAGTTTTTCATAAAAGTACTCCCTGAAATAAACCAACTAAAAGTTGAATCATGTTTTTAGTGATGAACTTAGGAGATTTGGCCTACAACATCATGTCGCGCACTACTTTTAAACATTAAAAGAAGCTAGAAGCCAAAAACTATTATGTATTAATAATCTATTAACTAATATTTAGTCGGAGTAAGTAGTTCAAAGATCTCTGAGACTCAAGGCACCCCAGCCCTATAGCTGGTTGATATAATTAAAGTTAATAGACGACTACACTATGAATACCTGCAGACTCGAGATTGGAAATTGAAGGTCATGAGAAACAGGGTTTCTTATAAAGTTTAGAAATGTCTTGTGTTGGTCAAACAAAATAAGAAAAACGAGAAAGCTAAGCTAACTTCGTCTGTACCGAAGTTTTTATTCCCTTGCAAGTGCTCGCTTAAGGGGTTACATAGGTTTCGTTGGGGAAAAAACGGCATATTTTAATAATTTTTATACCCGTTACTCGTAGAGTAAAAAGGGTATACTAAAGTCGTGCAAATGTATGTAACAGGCAGAAGGAAGCATCTCCGATATCATAAAGTATATATATTCTTCATCAGCATCAACAGCCGAGTCGATATAGCCATGTCCGTCTGTCCGTCCGTCCGTCCGTCCGTCTGTATGAACACCTAGATCTCAGAGACTAGAAGAGCTAGAGCAACCAAATTTTATACGTAAGCTAGTATTGTCTGTAGGCAGATCAAGTTTGTTTCAAATTTTGGCCACGCCCCCTCCCGCCCCCGCAATAAAAAATATTGAATAACTCCCACAATTTTTAAGATATCGTGCTCATATTTTGCAGTGTAGTCTATGTGGCCAATATCTACAATCTCACAAATTTTCAAAAGGATCGGATAATAAATGTTCGAGCTAAAAAAATGTTGCATACTTATCCGAGCTGAGCTGAGTAACGGGTATTTCGAAGTCGGGCAGGGCCGACTTTAACTTACGCTCTCGTTTAGTATAAAAACTGAATTATTTGGTTCTAACTTTTTATTGTCTTAAGGATAGACATTTAATGAGGAATCACTGAAATTTTTGAAGAAAAATATTAAAAGCCTTCGGGAACATAACTTCTAGGAGGATCATCTGAAGTGCAAATAAAAAATATATGTGTTTTCTTAAGACTTTAAGCTAAAACTTGGACGAAGGAAAAAACAATAAAGTGGACATTGGATTTTTTGCAGAGGTTTTAACGAAAAAAATTAAAAATTGACTAAAATTTCGCGGAATTTTTATTTTTTTGGAAATAGTTGTATCTGAACAAAAAAAAATCCTTCGTCCAATTCATGGCAAAAAGTATGTCAAAGACCTGTGCAAAGTTTCATCAAGATCGGTTGAGTATTTCTCGAGAAATCTTGTCAACCGACTTTCAAAACATTGTTTTGAGAAAAAAGCGTTTAAAGTTTTGAGTAACAATAAGACAGGGATACAAAATTATTTTTCTAACTTACATGGAGTCATCGATTCCTGGACCATAATATAAAGAACCTGCTGCAGCTTTAATGTCCAGAGCATCCTTTTGTTCCTGTATATGACGAATCCTAGCTTCACGAGTCTCACTTGAAGATTTTATCTCGGCGGCGCAGATACTGTTCTTTAGCAGTTCTTCAGGAGGCCGACATTTGTGGAAGGATTGAAGCTGGGGTACAGTGAGAAAAATATGACGTTTAAAAATAGTCACGAAAACTGTTCACGATTTTGCTGTTTTTTTTTCGCTTACAAAAAATTAGCGGTGGTCATGAAAATAGAAAAGTTTACATATAAATATACAACTTATACCATATTGTTATTTTCTGTGTAAATTCCATTAATCGAAAAAATACCACCACAGGGACGAGGAGGGCTAAAATGTTTGTGGCATATCGTGCACAAATGATTATGAATTTCGAAAAAGTGGGCTAAGCAGGCTATCGGGAAACTTGCATACATTCCTGCAGTATCTGAAAGTGGGTTTTGAAACATCAAGCTCAGTCACTGTAACCAAAGGACTGAGTTGGTAGAAGCAAGTTCCCCAAGAAAAAACTCTTTTATACATACTTTTTTAGGCTTTAAATTACTTTGATCTGGGGACACATCAACAACCTCCTTTTAGATTCTTGAAAACGTTTTTAATTTTTGTCCCAAATCTAAATTTCGGTATTGCTACATTATTGTTCAACATTAATTACTCTATTTATTTCTTTATGAACGTTTTTTATACCCTGCTCCCATTGAAAATGGGAAAAGGGGGATCATGAAGATGTGCGAATGTATGTAACAGGGAGAAGGAAAATTTTCCGACCCCATAAAGTATATATATTCTTGATCAGCATGAACAGCCGAGTCGATATAGCCATGTCCGTCTGTCCGTCTGTCCGTCTGTCCGTCCGTCCGTCTGTCCGTCTGTCTGTCTGTATGAACGCGTCGATCTCAGAGACTATAAGAGATAGAGCCACAAATTTTTGCACGAAGGTAGATTTATGCTGTACGCAGATCAAGTTTGTTTCAGATTTGAAAAATTCCACCCCGTCCCCCTTTTATCCCCAAAAAACCTAGACCTCCTCTAGAAATCCAAGACCTAAAAAGCCGTCAGATCCACAATTTTCAAGTTAGAGCCTCGTTAGTTAGTATACATCAAGCTAGGCTCAATATCTATCTATTCTGAAAAGTACAATCAGATCGGACCAAAAACACCGGAGTTATAAGCGAAACAGTTGAGCTGATAAAAGCAGCCCCCCAGTTGTTGATCAGGACTAGAAAAGTATTGCCTACATTTAGGATGACATCTTCAAAAATTCAAAAACAAATAAATGAAAATAAATGAACAGGGTATTTTGTGGTCGGGAAACTCGACTGCAGCGCCCTTACTTGTTATTTACTAAAATAACAAAAAACACATTTTTTGTATTTAATAAATTTAAAGTTTTATAGAAATAAACCATTCTTCGCCTGTTTTCTTTTTTGTTAAACATTGTAAGCCGATTGCAACTATTTGTGCAATGCGTTGCCAAGCACCTCAGTCGGTGCCTACTTACATTTGCATGCATTCATACATATGTATGTAGATATACGTAAATGAGATTGAAATTTTTGTTTCAGCTGTTGACTTCATGTGTTCAATGCACCCACCGCTGTTGCTGTTGTTGTTGTTGTTGGTGTTGCTGCTGCTTATTCCTGTTGTTTTTGTAGTCGGTTAAGGCAAGTTCTGTGCGTTGCAGTTTTGTTTACTTTTGATTTTGTCGTATTTTTTGATTAAGTGCAAGGCACATGCATACATACACACATATATATAGCTAAGGCTGGCAAGTTTGTAGTATACATATATAAAATTTCATTATCTGGCAACTGTTGTTGCCCTTTGCAGTGCCGTTGCTGCTGCTACGGCGACTGCTGCTGCTGAAGTTCAACGCCAAGAATGTCACATTGAAAGAGGTCAATCACCAGCGCCTTGTCATGTCATTCATGTAATTGAAAACAATTTATTTTATTTGCTAACTATATTACGATTTTATTTAATTAACCGCCAAAGCAGGAAGCTGCTAGTCGAATATATAGGTACCTGCCTACACTCAGAGAAAAAAGAAGAAGTATTTTGTTCTTGAAGCAAGGTCAATCCAAAGACCCTAGAACTGCAAGATGTGTACCGGCCTGACAAGTGAAATTTACAATGTGGACCTACGATTTTACATATGTGTGCTGTGTGTGTGCAAAATTTGTTCGGCAGACTTCGCGCTTGCACAGCATAACCACTGACGGTTGGTGGGAGGTAAAACCCATTTCTTTTCAACCCGTCCCGTCCAGTCCCGATTCCAAATCCATATATTGAGTTCTATCTTATCCCTAATTTTTACTAGTACTTCGTTCGGAGTCGAACCGCAAATTTTGAGAAGTCGGAACCGAACCTGAGCCGGAACAAATAGTTTTTTGCCGGTCCAACCCTAAGCCAGAACCGGAGCAAAAATAAATTTAGAAGGTTTCGGCGATTACTTATTTTGAGAGAAGTTTGTATTAAAGACTCTGCACGCCTAAAGTCATCAGAGTTAGATTGGGTTAAAATTGGTGTAAATTGTTGCATGCAGACAATTTTTCATTTTATTGACTTCTACTTAAACAGCTGCTTTGAAAATCTCAGAAGTCAGTGTCAAAGCAAAATCAAAGAACCGAAATTTGAAATGCAGATCAGCAGTCAATGCTTTGAAAGTTTTTCATTTGATCGGCTGCGACTTTCCGAATTATTGTAATTCTAATTCAATATTAAAAAAATCTGATAAATAACAGAAACCCAAACCTCTTCCCAGCACACAGATTCTAGAATCTCCTACAAAAAAAAAATAATACCTTATTAAAGTGTTTAGAAAAAAATACTCACATTTTAAATTTAGTCCCTATATTCACTTTTATAGCCAAAAGGAATAAATGAATGGGAGTATATTTGATTCTTGACCATCTTCAGCTTCGGATGAAGATGAAATGGAATCTTTTGATAAAATCGGTAAGCGACTTTATTTCTACTTTTTACGGAATT
Organism: Lordiphosa fenestrarum; assembly: GCA_035044985.1. Lineage (NCBI taxonomy): Eukaryota > Metazoa > Arthropoda > Insecta > Diptera > Drosophilidae > Lordiphosa > Lordiphosa fenestrarum. Next base: position 23,321 of record JAWNNO010006358.1, on the reverse strand, counting down.
CAAAGATTGATTCAAAATACTAATGTTTGAAAGTTTTGGGAAAACTGTCCCTGAAAATGACTTTAAAGTGTCGCACTTGTTGTATTCGCTGTTCCTGCAATACAAGTATCAGTCGACCGAGCTTTTAAGGATTAAGGATTAAGACCCATGACTCTAGACTTCCATGATTAAAATGTTTAATTTTTTTTTAAATTTACATCAATTTTTTCTAAATTAGCGCAAAATAATAACAATGAGTGGATTTCGGCACAGCACTGAACCTTGGTTCAGCGACCCTCTGAACCCGCTACGTGAACCTGAACCCAAAAGTTTCGCGGGTTCGAACCCCAGAGTGAACCCCTCCCGATTTTTAGGAGGTTTGCGGCATGCTATTTGGGTTTTCACTGTAACTGTTTTAACAACTCACGCGTGATTCGTAACATGTGGCAACGCCAAAGATGCTTAGTAAGGCTTGCCATTTAACTGAATAGATTAACAAACGGACAGCTGTGTGAAATGTGTTTCGCAAATGAAGTCCATTTTATGGTCGTCATAATCGAGACACCGAACAGGCTAATCAAGCGCCATTTTTACTTTATTGGACATTAGTGCCTTCTCTCGTGTGCGAAGATTGCATACCGTAGATAATATTGCTGCTGTGTCGGCCAGTGTCAATGAAGCTCGTAATACGTCAAATCGTTGTTGTTTTCAATAAATGCCTGTAGGATTTTACGTAAGAACCTTGGCATGAAAGCATACAAAGTACAGCTGTTTCGTAAACTAATGGGGTGTGATTTTCCTCAAGGTCGTTTGTTTGCTGGACGCACCTAGAAAAGTTGAATAAAGATCTCCTTTTTTTGTCTCCAGCGACTTTTTGGCTCAACAAGCAGAAATGACAACTTTGGTCGCAGCGTCACCAAAAGATAAGTCTTTGACAACAATGCATGATTCCTATTAAGAACCATAATCATGATAAATTGGCCTTAATCTCTAATCCTATCCAGATCAGTAAAATAAATAGGCCTCTCCCTGTACTCTCTTGCCCTAATTATTTGTTGCTTTGCTCTATCATTTCCATTGCGTGGAGGTAAAATGAAATATATTCTTAGAAATACTTTAAGAATATCTAAATGGTTATGTTTTGCACTTTAAGACGAATTCATACTTCATTAAGTTTACACTTTCAATTCTATAACACAACGATTGCAAATTTCCCAAATTCCATCCTAACCAATCCATAAAACTCTCACATTCGCTTATTTTTTCCTAGTGTACTTACACACACATCTCTTCAGCTGCTGATTTGTTCGCATTTTTGCATGACTGGCCGAGCATTCGCGCAGAAAAGTATGGGTTGCAAATAAAAAGCGCATAATAGGCGTTTAAATGCAATTTTCTGAGCAAAACGTTCAGACGAAATATCAAAAATGGAATTATATGTTTAGAATGAAATATGTGGAGGGACAGCGGCGGCGGCAGCAGCAGCAAAAACTATATATAAAAAACCGCACACAGAAGTCCTTTCCTTTTCTAACAGAAATATTTGGGTAGACTCTTCAGAGAGACAGACAGTGTCCAAGTCAGAGTCAGACTTGGGCTTTTTTTTTCTTCCTTCGGTTGGCTGCTGCTCTGCTCAATAATTTTGTGAGGGTGCCGCCAGTATTTTTTCTCGGTTTTCTTTGTTTGAAATAGATTATTGGCAATACATACAAATATTTATTTCGTCTGCGGACATGGCGTCGTGCAAAAGTTCAAGGATTTTATGGCCCGGGTACAGTGAACCCACGGGTCTTGGACCAAACGGCAGCCGGAAATATCAAATTCACTTTAATTATGCCACAAAACAAATTAATAAGTTTGATGAAAAGTGAAACACAATGGCCGCACACAGATGTCACCTCCGCCTGTCACCGAAAACTAGTCCGCTGTTCTGAAATCAATATCCGCCTGGTCCAAGTGTGCGCTCTAATGACCCGGAGGCGTGGCCCGTGCGAAAGGGGTAACCCGAGTAGGCCAAAGAAAGCTAGGCGCGTGCCGCCCTGCCCTGCCCTGCCCTGCCCTGCCCCTCCGGCAGCTGCCGCAAATGAAAGTGAACTACGACTCAACGTTGCTAGAAGTCAACATGACCCGCCGCCGCCTCAGATCTTCAGCTCTGAATGCTGCTGATGGCACTCTGATTGATCTTGCGACTGCGTGCCAAGGAATTCCTAAGAATATCTGCGCCGCAAAAAACGCCGCTCCATGCAGCACGCAAAAAAAGGGTGGAATACAATATAATAATAACAAGCAGCAGGCAGGAGGAGCACACACACATCTCGTATTATTTAATTTGGAGGAGTTTTTTGATTTTTTTATACGCTGTGTGTATCAATGAATCGGAATGAAATGCGAATGTCTCGATCGCGTGCGGCAACATTTGCACCAGTTCTTTTTTTTTGTTTCTGGGTTGTCCTGGTTCTACGTTTTGATTTGTGTTTCGGTTGTTACCGGCTTTTGATTATGCTTTCGGTTTTTTGTGTAATCTTGGGGGTTGTGTCTTGTGTTTAGGCTTTTAATGCGATATAAATACGTTTAACCCTTGGTTGGCCATTGGTGTTGCCCGCCATCAGGACTCATTCCGTATTTGCCATGGAGTTATAGATAACAAGAAAGAAAGTCGGTCAGACGGACCATAACCTAAGTACTTTGTGCCTCTCAAAGTTTTAAGGTGTGTGTAACTCGACAGTCGTTGATTTGATCTTTAACATTACTTCCATGGATCGACAAATAATTCTGACTACTAAATTTGTCTAGAAGGTATGAGAATACACAAATTGTGGAGGATATGAGGCTTTTTGCAAATTGCGTCTTGATAAATATTGAAAAATAACTTACGTGTCGAACCTGTATCCCTTACCATCTCTGAGATCTGTGTCTTCATACGGACAGACAGACACACAGACGGACATGGCTATTGATGCTGATCATGAGTCGCAAGACCAAACGATGTCCGTTTGCGTCTTAGATTTAGGCACACCATGTTTTTCACATGGTTATACGTGGCGTGGCTTGTTGGCTAAAGACGGACTAACTAAAAATTTATCAATTGCTCTACAAAATTATCATTGATTTCAGTGTTTTTTTATCTACTTTATTATAACAAATAGAGAAAAGTAAACTTTGGCTCGGCCGAAGTTTGTATACCCTTGCAGCAGGCTTTTCTAACTAATTTGAAGGACATTTCCACTGAAAATGCACAAGATTTCTCACTAAGACTACTTTTCTGACTCTATTTTTCTATGACAGCTATACTATATAGATGTCCGATTTCGACCAAATCAGGGGAAAGTATAGGCAACTAAGAAATACAAAGTTTGGAGGCGTTTTCTTGGAAAACAAAAAAGTTTTTCTCATGAAAACTAGTTTCTCGACCGATCTTTCCTATGGCAGCTATAACCTCATCCGATTTTGACAAAACTTTAAGAAATTGTGTGAAAGCTTATACAATAAATATATGGCAATTTTTAAGAGGCTTACATTGAAAACAAAAAAGTTTGTCTTACTAAGAATATTTTTCTAACCTTACTTTTCCATGGCACCTATACTATATAGATGTCCGATTTCGACCAAACTTGGAAAAATCATGGAAAAACATAGAAAATTAGTTGAAATGAAAACAACAAAGTTTTTCTTACTAAAACTAGTTTCTCGGCCGCTCATTCCTATGGCAGCTATATACTGTAGTCAGCGTATATGTACTACAAGACTTCGTCAAAAGTCTGAGTCGGAGGAGATAGCATAGAAACAGACGGACAAGGCTAAATCAACTCAGCTCGCCATGCTGATCAAGAATATATATACTTCCTGTGGTCGAAAATGTTTCATTATAGACGTTACAAACATCTGGACAATTTTAATATACCCTCTGCAAGGGTAAAAAGAAGTATGGTCCAATCATGCCACCGGCCCATAATCCACACCAAACAGTTCATTTTTCGGGATACATTGGCAGTTCTTGCAATGCTCTGGCTGTTCTTCACACCAAATAAATTTGTTAACGTTTGAACTCAATTTTCCGATCAAAAAAAACTTTCTTAACCGAGCAAGAATTGCAAGAATCTGCAAGCGTTGTTCGTTTGTAAATCGATTCCCGTAAAAATTAAAGAACAAACTGAACATGTTTGATAGTAAAATGTGACAAACTTTGTATTTAAGAGTGTTGCCAAAAAGAAAGTACTAAAATATCACCCCTTAGTTCGTTTTTTCTACGCTTGTTAATATTATCTGTGAATCTGCCAAAGAAATTTTCAAGATCGGTTGAGCGATTGTCGAGATCTAATAAAACTAACAATTATGCTAGACAGCACGAGCTGCATCGCCGATGGGCAGCACTTCGCAAACTCCTTAACACTTCTGTGACATCCAACTTAAAATTGATCATATATACGATATTTGTGAATGATTTTCTTAATTTCTTTTATTTTAAAGTATATTTTTTTAAGATCGGAACAATTTCATGTTAAATTTGTCAACGTTCGGTGAAAAATAGAACACAACTGTTAAAAAATATTCAATTTGCCATCTTTACATTGATGGCCTAATAACTGGGAGAATTACCGCAAGTATCCACAAAAAAAACGACGAATCTTTAATTTTATTGCGTCACCAATTCTCAGGGATTTCTCGACAACTCCATCGAATGATGCACAGGCAGATTATATGATTCTAAAATTTGGAATAGAAGATTTCATCTTGTCGCTGTTGGATACTAAAAGGCGGAAAATGAAATTTCGAGATTTGCTTTTTGTAGTCAATCGACTGATGAAAACAAAACAAATCCAATAATAATTAGGTAACCAAACCGATGGAGGACACCACAACTGTACCACTGAACCGAACCATCTCTTCATTTCTGGTTTTAAGCTTTACCCGAAAGCGCTCTAAGGGGTTGGGTTTGGTTAAAGTAAAATAAAAAAAATGAAAATCCATCTGAATCCAATAGCTTCCAACTAATTACTGACCACTCAGGGCTTTCACTGTGTTCCACACGTTTTTGTTGTGGGTTAATCCGGTCCACTTGTTTCTACTCAAAAGCATACCAACTAAAAAATAATACAATAATTTTCAATGCTTTTTTGATCGCATATATTTTTGATGACTAATACGCATGCAAGTTCCAAGAAATTCGCCGGGGGGCTTCACCACACACAAACGTACATACATATCGAATAGTTTTGGGCGCAGGCTTCTTGGCTTGGCTCGCATGCCAAATTGCAACTTAATTATAAATTGCAACAAAAAGAGGCAACACAAAACAAAAATAAAACAAAACAAAAAAAACAAATCCAAAGCTCCAACCAGTCACAGTCAGTCAGCTAATTTAACTGTTAGTTTCACACACACACACACACAAGCACGCTTGAAAACATCAATGAAAATGCCATGAAAATCCATGAAAAATCTTCCGCGTTTGTGTAATGCAGGAAGATTTTTGCATGATGTTTGCTTTTGTTTTTGCTTTAGATACTACATATGTATATATATTGGGTTTTTTTCTTGTGAAATTTCACAAGGCACACGGCAAAGTTGGAACGGCAAAGAACTGACTGGCAGACTGACAGGGAAATTCATTAAATTTCTCCAATTTTCTGCGGGGGAAATCCTAACAAACATAAAAACCAAACAAAACAAACATAAAAACACACAGATCCGGTGAGAGAGAGCGAAAGCCCGCGTGCTTCCATTTGAAAGAAAGCAGCGAGAGCAATAAAAACTTGAACGCGTCACAACCCCCAACCCAGTGTCTACTCTCAGTGGGGCCAGTGGAGACGGCAGACAGCGTGCGAAAGTGAAATCGAACCTTTGCTGCCGGCGCAGCAGCCGGTTTCAAAGTTTACGAGGGGCGCGACTGGTGACTGGGGCGGGCGGACAAGTGCGTCCGACCGAGCGCGACTTCAATTAATAACAAAAATATCATTTTTGTAAAAGTTTCGGATTTATTTTTAAAGACGACGCTGAATGAAAATCCGTTTTGATGTTAATTTCGTTTTCGTGGTTCGGCCATTGAACTTTGTCCGACTGGACTCTCGTCACGAAAATTTTGCGCACACGTAAGCCACAATGACGTTGGATGGGCGGGGTGGGTGCGTTGGCCAGCCTCCCAAAAAGCAGCTGCATTCACTTGGGAAGAGTTTAAGGTCCGATCTGTCAGAAGTATTACACAAATTTTTCACTGTTTAGCAACAATCTTAATCAGAAGCTATGATTTTTACAACAACTGAAGTCGGATTGGGCTCATGGGTGAACCTCTAGTGCTTTAGCTTTGATCCAAATTTGAGCAGAGAAGGACGGAATCGCTCCAACTGTAAAAGGTAAAAAGAATTAATCTCACAGTATTTTAAAATTGTAATTTTTGTGATTCTCTTAAATATGTCAGTGTTTTATAAGAAGTTAGGAAACTATTTCGCAATAAGAAGGCAACAGGTAAGTCAGATCCTGCCTCATTGCATCCCCAGAGTGCTTCTGAGACTGCGGAGCAATCGCACAGCACATAAAAGCACGGCACGATAAACATGTCAAAGGGCAGTCCACGTTCAGATCTGCAGAAACTCTGGAGCAGGCGAGCAATCGACGCCAGCAATTTGCTGTGCACGTTGCAACCCATAGAGCTACTGAGACTGCGCAACAATCTTAATTGCAGAACAATAAACAAGTGTGGCAACAGGCCAGTTTAAGATCTGCATTCAAAGACGACCAACAAACTAAAGCTTTTTCCAACACTTCGTAAAGTTTGCTTGCCGACTTGGGAATTGCAATCAAAGTTCACAGAGTTCTGGAAACCGTAAGTTTTTCATATTTCCGAATATTTGAAACTTGAGCTTTTCGGAATTATTTTCGAAGTCATAAAGTTTTCCAAAAAGTATTATATAACTTAAGCATATATTGACACAAGAAGCATGCTTTCGATGCCATCAATTGTAAATTCCAATCAATTTGAAGTCAATTCAAAAACAAGACTCTATCAGACGCTTGTCTATCTTGAAAAGGCGTCAAACTGACACAGCCATTTGCAGAGTGAGCCAACAGATCAGCTGTTAATCGGGCGACTTACTGACCCGCCGGCTTGGAATTGGCCCTGTCTTGATGGGCAGTCTATGCTACCATCGCAACGTTGACCACAGCAAACCGCAACCAGTTGCAGTCGCCAATTGCAGGCAGCTTTAATGTGTAATTTGAATAAATGATTTATAATGAAAACACTTTAGTGGCTCGCGCGTCGTATACGTAATATGGAGCAGAGTAATTGATATATGGCGCTAATTGCGCTTGACGCCCATTTGTGGTGCTGCGGTGCGAGCTGAGCGCCGCTTTATCAGCTACGTCTGAGGATTCCTGGGTAGCCATGGTTAGCCATGTCGCGACACAGTGTCAGCTGCAAAAGCCAACGCCGCTTATTAACTAATTAAAGTTGCATATTTCTTGAGATGTTAAAAATTGATTTGCATTCCGTGGCACTAGATTATGAGAAATTACATTGGGATTTCTAAGAACAAAGTAAGTTATCATGGAAAGTTTTTTTTTTTTAAATGGGGTACTAAAATCTTGTTTTCTTAATTGAAGAAGAACCACACATCATCTTAGTTTCTTCCTAGAAGTGTGGTTTATAGGTGCAAGAATATTATTATGTTTTGCAAATAAACAAGAGGGAAAGCGTGTGAAGCCCGACTTTGACATAATCCTCCCAAAGTTTGTATTTATCAGACAAAGTGTTAAGGTGACCAAAATGCTGCCCAGCATAAATGTTTGTTTTTGCTATAACTCGACTTTATTCATTCAGATCGTTGAATAATACTGATTACGAAATCTATCCGGATAGCGGTTAAAGCCCCCTTGAGTTCAGGAATAAGATAACGCAAAGAGCTGAGCTCAGAATACTGGTATCACTCAAGTAATGAATATTGATACTCAAATTTCATCGGTTGTCGATCAATCACTGCCTAATACAGAATGCCGTAGAAATACTAGTTTATCTGAAAGAGCCGAAGAAGTTGATTCATGCTATAATTATATCAAGAAAAAAAACTTGCTGATATAAAATCAAACTAGCTGTTGGACTTGATATAAAATTTGCTTTCGAAATGATAAAACCAATCTTTGCTGCTGATCAGAGTCCTCCTCAAAGTTCCCATAATGTTAGGATATTTAAAAGGTTGCGTTTTGTGGGGCAAACTTCGCTGGCTTAAAATTTAAAATGAATCGTAAACATTTTTTTCCAACATTACAAACAAATCACTCTCAGCTACAAGGTCCAGTATATTAAGGAGTTGGTGGTGATTTTTGACCATTTTCGTGTACTGAACACGAATCTCTTTTCGAAAATGATCCGTCAAATCTAGATTTTTGATAATTCAAGTTTAAAGCTCGTTATATGGGAAAGACTTTTGTGGTTCTGCGATTTTTAAAAAGGAAGATATACCACTTTGAGCGCATTTAGCGCCGGTAGATGTGCAATGCATCCTGGATCGGAAAAAAATTGGAAAGACTGAAAAGATTAAATGTGAGTGACATAACCATAATAGAAATATATTACACACATGGGAGTAATCAAATAATGAAAAAAAAAGTCCGTATCTAATGTTACTAAAAAGCAAAGAAACACCATTAAACATTGGCTAACAGAACTCTCCTCAAATTGGTTCACTTCATAATCAAACTCATCAAAATGTCACTATTTAGTCAACAATTTGAAACCACTGTGTTTTCTGATACTGAGACTTTCCGAATTTTCAAACTATCATAAAAATGCGTCTGTTTCAAATTAATTCTTTTGCGTATCAAACGAATATGTCAAGTATAAAATTAATTAGTAAAATATCAATTTGATACAATATAGGATTATATTGATGAAAACAAATACGGGTTTTAGTTTTAATTAAAGACAAGACATCAATTTGATACTGATACCAACATTTTTTGGTATCTACTGAGACGATTAATCTGTCTATTGATCGACCCTTTGTGGTTCATCTCAGTAACTGCTCCAATAAACCAGCTGATTTTGTCAGGCCGTGTATTTTGCTGTTCCTTGAGAGTCAAAGCTGAATATTTACAACAAATTTCGACGATTTAGTAGAATAGAACAATGTAGCATAACTCATATAATTGCCAATTATGTCCAATTAGAAAGATATTACAACTTAAGCCATATGCTGTTTTCAGTTTAATTATTGATTGTATATAGCCTTTGTTTCAATATCTTTTTTGACATAGGCTGACCGCATCATTTAATCATAATAACTTCTTGGCATACGCCCTTACGCCAGTTTATGTATCGAAAGCTTGCATAACTCGGGAAATATTCGATTTCAAAGTTTTTATCCAAATGTTAAAATAAATCAAATCAAAAATAACCGTACTTGTCAACTCATTATGATATTATTTTTAATAAAACTTACAAATTTATTTTGTATTCTTAATTTAAAAAAATAGAGGAAAACTCTTCGGCTCTTCCGAAGTTTGTATACCCTTGCAGCACGCTTTTCTGACTAATTTGGATGACATTTCACTATGAATACTTTTCAGACTTTTTTTTTGTATGACAGCTATACTATATAGATGTACGACCTTGGCTAAATTTAGTGGAATAATGGGAATGCATAGCAAACTAAGAAATACAAAGTTTGGGGGCGTTTTCTTTAAAAACAAAAAAGTTTTTCTTGATAAAACTAGTTTTTCGACCGATCATTCCTTTGGCAGCTATATGCCATAGTCATCCGATCCTGCCGGTTCCGATACATGTGCAGCGTATTTGTACTACAAGACTTCGTGCAAAGTTTCGTGATGATAGCTTTCAAACAGACGAAGGAAAACGCATAGAAACAGACGGACATATCGACCCAGCTCAACATGCTGATGAGAATATACTTACTTTATGTGGTCGGAGTAGCTTCCTTCTATGCGTTACCAACATCTGAGCAAGTTTAATATACTGTCTGTAAGTGTAAAAAAATAAGACGAAGTCAAGCAGAGTATGAATCGATCGATTATTAACATAGGTTTCGAATATGATATGCGGAATGAAAGACGAACAAATGGTATAAGAATAGAATCTTCCCATTAACAACTTTTCCTGCCTTGAAAAGGACGGGCTTGCTGATGCCACGTTCACTTTGAATTGTATCACATTTATTAACAAGAAAGAAAGTCGGTCAAGCCCGACTATAACATACTCTGTACCAAGAAATTTTGTCTTTTGATCATAACTCGAAAACCGTTCATCCGATCTTCTTCATTCCTTTGGCGGATCGATAAGTTATCCTAATAACTAAATATGTCCAGAAGGAACAAGCCATCTATCTTCAAAACTGTGGGAGATATGACGTTTTTTCTAAATTGCGGGGGCGGGAGGGGGCGTGGCCAAAATTGAAAATAAACTTGATCTGCCTGCAGACATAAGAAGCATATGTCCCATACACGTCAAACCTCTATCTCTTACCATCTCTGAGATCTGTGCGTTCATACGGACAGACAGACGGACAGACGGACATGGCTATATCGACTCGGCTGTTGATGCTGATCAAGAATATATATACTTTATGGGGTCGGAGATGCTTCCTTCTGGATGTTACATACTTTTGCACAAACTTATAATACTCTATGTACCTACGGTACAGAGTATAAAAATTGTATACCTTCGCTTGAAAAAATCGTGGAATTTCTTGGAATTGTTTTTATTTTTTAATTCAGAAATAATACTTTAAGATTACATAAAAGTGAGACAAATCAAACAAAAAGAATCCTCACAAAGCGTGCTTAAAAAGTGTCAATTTATGCAATTTAAGATCAAAATATCAAATAAAAAAATATACGTAATGGACCATTGCCGAAAACAGATCCGGGTTAAGCACGAGAAATTATCTTAAGTCACCTCCAACCCTTCAATATACTAGACCTTTTCCTAGAGTAATTTTTTTATTCTTGAATTAAGAACAGTCGCTGGCACTTTAGTTGTTTGCGATGCAATAAAAATATCTGTCCTACTTTTCTTTGGTTTTTGGCCACCTGGGCTATTGGAATAAAAAGTTGCGCAAAAAGATTTGCCAGCAAAGATCCCTAGTGTATCATTGGCTGCACGTCTGAAACAAGATTTCAAGTTATTGCTTCCGGGGTTCAGCCATGTTCAAATTTTCCGCCAAAATTCATAACTTAAACCAATGTTAATAAGATTAGAATAGTTTTATTACATATACACACATAAATTTGTAATTTCTTTTTTATAAATTTAAAAAAATCCTGGGCTAAGTTTTGTAGTCCCAAACACAGTTGAATAGTTGTGAAACCAAGTTTTGTGTGTTAAATCACTACAAACATACATACATACATACATACATATATGGTGTATAATTCTTGTAAGTTGTGCGTTTGGCTTTGTAAACTGTTATACAAAAGGATCACCTGGCTTAAAGGTGAAATGGTTCAGCTTATCGTTGGGTTATTTCACATTTGAGGGCGCGAGGCATTTGCTATCTTCTAAGTGTGTCCAGTTACAGTTGAGTTTGGCGCAAGGAAATCTTAATACAAATGTGGGAGGGTGGGGGGAAGGAATGTTGCTTCAACTATAAAATTTGATTGAGCTAATTAGAAAGCGTCGTTGAGCTCCACAACTGACAATCTCAGTTCCGCCAAGGGCGGCGGTAGCTACTGCGTTCGCGCCACCAAATCCAAGCCGCCTTCCTCCTCCATTTTGCACAGAAACTTGATGACCCGATGGTGCGGTTCCGATTGCCGTGCCATATCAATCAGAGCCAGCAGCTTCTTGATGCCGATGCACACTCGCTTGCCGGCCATATTCCGGCCTATATTTTGCACTTCCTCGGGACTAAAAAGATCCGTATGATCGAGCACGGCCATTATGTGCTCGGGACTGGACAGATTAGACACATGCAAAGTGGAGGTAAAGGCCGGTAGCATTTCCATCTCTTGCAAAACCTCCCGTCGACTGGAGGTGCAGAGAATCAGCAGCTTACGTCCCTTGGGTGGCTGTTTCTTAAGCAAAACCAGCAGGGCCTGCAGTGTGAGATTAGAGTAGCGTGGCCCTATTGAACCATAGTCCAACAGGCGCTCCACATTGTCCACCACAATACAGCTAAGCGTCGAGCGATAGGCATCATCAAAGATTTTGCGTATGTGCAGGCATTTGGCGGATTCGGTAAAGCCCACCATGTCCTCCGGGGAGCAGACCTTCACAAAGGGGAAGTCACTTAATTTGGCCAAGTTGGCGGCCAGCGCTGACTTGCCCGAATTGGGAGCTCCCTCGATTAACAAGGACACCAGGCCAGAGCTTTCGTTGGCCTTAGCCTGTTGCACATAGAGCAGGCCGTCCTCCAGCAGATTGGTAACCGGTTGACCCCAGTTGATAATGCCACGCGCCAGCATATTCTCCAGCATTTCCAGGGCAGTACCAAAGGCGGGTTTGATGTCATTCTCCAAGGCATGCAAGAAGTCCGAGCGTGTGACTTTGAGTTTCTCCATGGCCTCGGGATCCACATGCACCTTGGAGTCGGCTTTGATCAAACGGTTCATGGCGGTGGACTGAGCGGCACGCACCAGCCCCTCCAGTTCGGCACCACTGAAATTCTTGGTCCTGGAGGCAATCTCATGATTGTCCACATCTGTGGCTATTTTGTTGAACTCGCGCATACGCTTGGTGTGTATATTCAGAATCTGCACACGTCCCTGCTCATTGGGCAGACTAATCTCCATTTGCACCTCCAGCCGACCAGGTCTAAGCAGAGCCTCGTCAATCATATCCCTCCGATTAGTCATGCCAATGACTAGAATGTTGTTCAGCTGCTCCACGCCATCAATCTTGGCCAGCAGCTGATTAACCACGGTGTCATGGACGCCACTGTTGCCCGCCACCGAACCGCGAGCCTTGCAAATGGCATCAATCTCATCGAAAATGATGATATGCAGTCCACTGTTTGGTCCCAGCCGCTTCTCCTCCTCCTCCGCGTCGGCAAACAGTCGACGTATATTTGCCTCTGACTCTCCCACATATTTGTCCAGTATCTGCGGGCCATTTACAATCTTGGGTTCGCGTGCATTCAGCATGGTGCCTATCTGCCGGGCCATTAGGGTCTTACCGGTGCCGGGTGGTCCATAGAGCAGTATGCCCTTGACATGCTTAATGCCCAGCTGTTCCACTAGTTCGGGTGGAAACACACGCGAGGCAAAGGCACGCCTGAATATAGCATTAAACTCCTTGTCCAGGCCGCCAATACCCATTTTGCCAAAGTCCCAGTCCGGATTGATAATCGATTGCCGTACTATCTTGCCCTTGGATCTGCCCTGCAGATTTAACACAGAGTTCTCGGCCTTCTCGAACTGCACCACAGTGTTGCCCAAAATGCGGCCAAAGCGCACATTCCGTGTCTTGGGCTCCTTGCCATCGCCCACCGTGCGAGGATCCACCGCCTCCAGCGTCTTGACCGCCAGGCCCAGAAACTTTTTATCCTTAAACTGAAAGACCAGCGTTTGGCCCACCGTCAGCGCCATACCCGAGAATTGCATGATGAACTCCTTGGCCATTTCGTCCGAGTCATACGGCTCCTGCGTAGTGGTCTTCTTTTGCAGAAAGTCCGTCTCAAAGGACACCATGGTTATAATATCCGAGCTGGCATCGAAGCGATAGGGCCTGACATCGATCTCCTGGTTAATGGACAGCGTGGCCCACTTGCGCTGCACCAGGGAGAAGCCCACATGACCACGTGGCAGCTCTGCAATCTTTTCCAGCGCGAAAATATAATGCTGACCAGGTCCCGGCGAGATGTCCACATATCTGAAACGACAACAACAAGTTAGGAGACGCGTCATCATTCCCCCACCTGCCGCCCCCTCATTGCGCACTTGACTTCCTCGGTGAAATCGGCCATATGCACAATGGCCTTGTTGGTCAGCGATAGCTCATCGGTGGGACACTTCATGGCCTTCATTCTATACGCCAGTTCGCCAGCCATTTTCAAGAGTTGTACAAGTTTTTCCTTTTTTTTTAATAATATTTTCCACTCTGACTCAGAATGCAACAACAGCTGTGTGCGGGGCAGCACTGCAGTGAATCGTTACTTGGCCCGGGCACATCTCTAATTGTTAGTGCTGCGCGTGTTGGTTCAATTAAGTGGTTCATTTCTAGAGATGAGCAAAACGTTCATCCACACATCTTGGACTAGGAGTCGGTCAGACTGAAATCTATTAAAAATAAAGATGGATACAATTTTTGCTTGCCTCAACTCGCTTCTTTATTATTGCACTGGTTCCGCTTGGCTATTAGAACCACATTTTCCAGGGTCACCTCCTTGGGCACATAAAACTTGAGCTCTGCCTCGTAGCCCTGCGTCCTTAGATGCTCCAGACGTCCATGATCCAGCACACGTTTACACTGATAACCAATTTGTTCCCGTTCTTCGCGGCTTAATCTTTGACTGGTTGGTTCCAGCGGCTCCTCCGGCGCCGCCTCGGCCAGAGCCTTGCGACGTTCTCTACTAAGTCCCGTGCCGCAGACGGCCCAACTGACCATTTTGGTCATGATGACAAACTCACGCGGATTGATGCCCGCCTGCTGGAGCCAAGCCTTGCCCACATAGGAACGCCAGGAGCAGCGATGATGACAGCACAGAGCAATGAGTATGTAATCCGTGTGGACATTTCCCTCGCCCATGGCACAGCGCAATGTCAGATCCGTGGCCGCTCCGCACAAATGTTTCGAAAGGGCCACATTCCGCTTGGTTTGCCTCAATTCCGGCAGCTCCGACATCTTCAGATCGGCTATATCGGCACGAATGCGTTGCACCATTTGTTTGTTGGCCACTTTGTTGTCCTTTTTGTGGCGCAGCGACAAGCGATCCACCAGCACCACCTGAGAATGCGTCAAATCGGCGGATTCCAAAGCGGTGGCCAGATAGTAGGCCAGCTGTCCCTTGCCGGCGCCAAACTCTATGAAGCTGGTGTGATCGCCCAGCTGCTGGTCGTGCTCCAATATGCCCAGCAGGGCAGATGTCTGTACCAGATGCTTGCGCGATTCCTGTCCATACTCCTCGTGGCTGAGCGGCTCCTCCAGCGAGGAATGCTGTAACTGCAGTTGTTCTATGCCATTCGCTATGTGTTTGTCATACAGTTGCTTCACCTTGTCAATGACTCCATAGAACTCTGCATCCTCCAGCTCGTGTAGTTTCAGCCGGTTGAACAGTTCGTGCTCGGTGGGATTTTCAAGTTCGTCGCCTGCATTGATGTCCTTGCTGATGTAGGGCAAGGAGCTGACCTGATCGCGGGCATTACAAATGGTGAGATGTTTGGCCAGTTTGCGTTTAAAAATGGTGTGCTTGGCATCCAATGGACAGGGAATCCTTTCCTCGTGACTTTCGCTGGCGGTGGTTGTTGTAGCCGGGGCATGTGCACCGCAGTAGACGCTGCCCTTGTTGGCTGTCATTTTGCAGTGCCGTTTCTTGCGTGGCACCCAATAGGCACAGGTGGCCGGCTCAGCCTCCTTCTCGGAGGTCATCTTGGGTTTCTTGGCAGTTGCCATGGAACTATGATTGACAGTGTTAGGTAGTGGCTGTGGCAACCTGTAGAAGAGGTTCATTTGAACTAGTTCACAAAGGTAGACACAGTCAGCATGGTAAGTTGTCTTACACTACGTATAACGCATAACGCACCTCCATGATGCAACTATATAAGGTGAGGCCACGCCAGTGAGAGTTCGCTGCAAAGTACCCCGACGTTCAGTGCTGAGCGTACACTTGAAGCGTAAGGTTGTCCGCGGATGTCGATTTTTTGTTTGTTTTGTTTATGTATTTGGGGGTGGTTTTTTTGCGCTGTAGCAAAAAATGAATACATACTTAGCTGTGTGCATTTTTTGTTGTTGTGGCCAAGGCCATGATCATGATGCAACAAAAAGTGTATCACACAAATATTTGTTTAATTTGTATATAAATAATAAATAACACAATACAATTGAAAAAGGTTATATTGTTTTTTTTTTTAATTTTATGCACCAAACATAGAGGTAACAAAATGTTATAGAATCTCTCTTTTTGTACATAATTTTGCATCGCCGAAATGCCCATATCCCAATTTTAGTACGAAGCTGATAAATACAAATAATTATTTTTTATTAACATTACTAATGTTTAAATGGTTTTAATTAATATTTACACTAGTATTGGATTGTTTCCTAAAATGTATTTTTCTTCTGACAATTGATTGAGAGATCGCATTTGTTGTTACACACACAGACACACCCGCATACATAAAGTGCGTCCATGTGCGCCACTCACTCTCGCTCTGCCACTCGCTCTCCCACTCTCTCTCCCAATCTCTCTCGCAGCTTTAGCCAGTACGCCGCACACTGGCGTGGCCTCACCTTATATAGTTGCATCATGACGCACTCCTAGTGCAACAAGGGTTTAAGAAGTGTTTGAACCTCCGCACTGAACTTTAGTAGAAATTTATAATAAAAATCCTTGAAAAAACCTACAGTATAACAGAAACTGACCAGGTCTACAAAATGCTCATTCAAAAATGTCATTATAATGACAGCAATATTCCAGGATTTAGTTTAGCACAATAAATCAGATAAATACCCTTAGAAACAAGTTCCGTTTGTAGTTACATTCTAGTGTGAAGGGCCCCTGATTGCAAACTAGTTCAGTGTATTTCGCTTATCAGCAAACGGTCACTCTAAACGCTAAGCACAGAAAAAAGCCGCGCGGCCAAACGTTTTACCACTAAAAACATTAAATAAAGTAAGAAATAACAACGAAAAGACTTAAACTAGCAATTAATCAACTGCCAGAAGCGATTTAACATGTAAGTTTTAACTTTAAAGCAAAGCCAGACCTTAAAATTTAACATTGGCGGCATTTTGTTTTTCTTGGTTGTTGTTGTTGTTGCTGACTTTACTGTTTACAGGGCCCTCGTCAAACCCAAATCTGAACTGACGCCAGAGGAGTTGGCCCGCCAGGAGGAGGAGGAATTCAATACCGGTCCTCTCTCCGTGCTCACGCAATCCGTGAAGAACAACACACAGGTCCTCATCAATTGTCGCAACAACAAGAAGTTGCTGGGCCGTGTCAAGGCCTTCGATCGCCACTGCAACATGGTGCTGGAGAATGTCAAAGAGATGTGGACAGAGCTGCCGCGCACGGGCAAAGGCAAAAAGAAGGTCAAACCCGTCAACAAGGATCGCTTCATCTCGAAAATGTTTCTGCGAGGCGACTCAGTGATCCTGGTGCTGCGCAATCCCCTGGCCACAGCTGCAGGCAAATAGATCTAAAGTCACATTCATCTCTACATTTAATAAAACAAAAATTTACAATTCAATTCTCGGAGAGCTGTTTGTGCAACAGGGGCACATAGTCATCATATTGCGCCTGATAGAAATTCCCGGCTATGGGCTGACCCAGCTGATGCTTTTCGGCAAACTTGGCGGCACTGAACATGGGTCTGTCCCGGCGGGATTTGTTGCTGACATGCGGCTCATTGAACTCAAGTTTGCCCGGCTGCTTGTACACCAGGAAAACATAGCGATGCAGTCCTGTACCCTGGGGTGGGCCTGAGCCAATATAGTCAGCTAGTACTTCTCCACGGGCCACATCTTGACCGGGTATGTTGACCACCACCCAATGTTTGAACTCTCTAAATTTTGGTTCTTGACGACTGGGTGCATCGGGATCGGTTAAAATTAGAGTGTAAAAGTCTTCGGGCTTGGCGTCAGTCCACTCCACCAGTGGCTGATCCTTGACCAGTGTGGGCGCTAGTTCTACTCCCTCCTTGGCCACGAGTCCATTGCTGTAGGTAACCTTTGAACGGAAAGTTTTTCAGAGTTAACTTTCATAACAGACTTTTCCATGTCAAATCACACCTTGAGGAACTGGTTTGGTGCTTGCGATATTACATCGGGCACTACGCCATGCGTTTTGAAGACCTCCTCCACAGAGTTGGATTGGACCGCAAGAAAGCAGGAGATGATGAGTAAAAGTCCAATCATTTTGGTTTAGAAGTAAGGCAAAGCTGACAGAGAATTCGATCTGCTCTCGAACGAGACCTGTCAATGACTGAAACCAGTTTGCCATGACGCTGCTTTTTAAAGACGCAGCAGCTCGCAAAGCTTTTTTTTTCATACCCTCTACCAAAGGTTTATAAATGAGCATAATAAGTTTTGCGCTCGTGGAGACACCAAAATAAGCAATTAAAACTCTAAGCCGGTAACGAGAAAGATTGAATCAATATTTGCATTTTTAAGAAATGGTTGCTGAAAATCAAAAATCCTGCAACACAAACAGTGCACCGTGATCTTTTTCTAAATGGAAATAAAACTGCAAAAACCTCTTTAACCGATAAAGTGGAGCGAAACTATCACACCTTATGTTTGGGTACGTACCAGCACCGAAAGCCATATACGATTCTGTTGGCATTTAAGAAAACTAGACAAAAATATAGTTTTGATTTGAATCAAATACTTTTGCTTGTGTAATTCAAACTGCTTAACCGATTTGTAACTTGATTTAATAGAAAGTTTCTGACTCGCGATGTTCAAAAGAATTTACTTATTCAGCCATGCTACTAATTTCGCTTTCGTTGTTGTACGTTTTGAAACCGAAAATGAAATGGTTTCATGATTCTTATCTTGATGATATTTCACAACTCTTACCCTAAATTCGATTAATATTCAATGCTGATTTTGGAAGGGAATAAGACTGCATTCTAATCCCAAATCACCTGTAGATCAGTCAAATCTCCATATTAAAACGGCCAAGCCGAGTTTCTCCCACTTTCTTGGCTTAATTTTTAAGCAAGAGAAAGAGACCTACTGGCTATCGCCAAATCCATAGTTTGCGTATCTTTTTCGTGGTTAGTTACTTCACAGCTGGCGCCAACAGCTACTGAAGGTGCCCGGGTGTGTAAGTTTTTAAAGAAACAATTTTGTCAATACATGTCTCGAGGCCGGATAAAAACCACGACCTCTTGAGCAACCAGCCCATTGTCCACTAAAACTAGATGTTCCGCGATTGTTTATAAGGACTACAAGTTGTTTGGCAAGAACGGGTATGGAAAATTGATGGTAACAATCTTAGCAGTAGGACCAAAAAAAAAAAAAAGACAAGAAAGAAAGTCGGTCAAGCCCGACTATAACATACACTGCACCAACGAGTTTATACGCTCAGCATACATTTCGATGCTGCAGTAGCAGCTGAAGGAGCGTTGCAGCAGCGAACAGTCTTTTGATCATAGCTCTACAGCCATTCATTCGATCTTCACCATTCCTTTGGCGGATCGATAAGTAATCCTGATTACTGAATATGTCTAGAAATTACGAACCAACATCAAGCTGTGGGAGATATACAGTTTTTTCTAAATTGCAGTGGTGGAAGGGGGCGTGCAGGCATAAGAAGCATATGTCCCATACATGTCAAACCTCTATCTCTTACCATCTCTGAGATCTGTGCGTTCATACGGACAGACAGACTGACATGGCTATATCGACTCGGCTGTTGATGCTGATCAAGAATATATATACTTTATGGGGTCGGAGATGTTTCTTTCTGGCTGTGACATACTTTTGCACATAGTACTTTTTAGCAAGACTTAGGAAACGAGCCAGCTGTAATCCCTTAGTACGTTCTTCAAGGCATCCCACAGAGCTAACTTTATCAGCTTAAGTAGAGATTTAAAGGAGAATGGGGAAAGCGCCCCACACTCCTTGAAAAAAGAAACCTAATCCACTACCCATATAAAGGGTGTTTTTTAAGCTATTATCTTTTTGGCAACACTGGTTTAAACAGCTCACGCATGTTTCGTGTTTTGTTTCACTGTCAAACATCTTCAGTTTGGTCTATAATTTAACCATGAATCGTCTTACAAACGAACAACGCTTGCAAATTATTGAATTTTATTATCAAAATGCGTGCTCTGTTAAGAAAGTTCATCGCGCGCTTAAATTGTGTTCAGCGACGAAGCTCATTTTTGGCTCAATGGGTACGTAAATAAGCAGAATTGTCGATTTTGGAGTGAATATCAGCCAGAAGCATTGCAAGAGCTACCAATGCATTCAGAAAAAAATGGCATCATTGGACCGTACTTCTTCAAAAATGATGCCAATCGTAACATAACTGTGAATGGTGAGCGCTACCGTGAGATGATATCCAACTTTTTTTCGACCAAAATGCAAGAGCTTGACTTCCATTACATGTGGTTTCAACAAGACGGTGCCACATGCCACACAGCACGCGCAACCATGGACTCATTGAGAGGCGAGTTCGGTGAACTTTGTATTTCACGTTCGGGACCGGTCAGTTGGCCGCCTAGATCGTGCGATTTAACGCCTTTAGACTATTTTTTGAGGGGCTATGTTAAAGCTCATGTCAATTGACGCATTTGAAGACAACATTGAAGCATTTATTCGTGAGATACCGGCCGAAATGTTGGAAAGAGTATGCTGAAATTAGACTAAGCGGATGGACCATTTGAGGCGCAGTCACGGTCAACATTTGCATTAAATAATCTTCAAACATTAAATTATATGGACCGTACTATCGATTCAAATAAAGATTTTGTAAACGGGGGTTTTTCGGTTTTTTCTGTTTATTTCACTATGTACAATTTGTCCGAGCTTCGCACGTCCGGCACCAACGGTCGTCGATCAATTAATGTGGCCGTGCTCGGCTCGCTTAAAAATACCTTATAATTAGATATCATGCTTATCGATATACTTACACATATTTACATATTGGCGGTTATTTCAAACAATTTGTCCAAAGACTACATTCGGCCAATCTGACTACTAGATCGCCCTCGATCTCAACAGGATTCAATAGTTTTCGTACAGCAACGCATCCACGGTTTAAGCCTAGCGGGTTCTAATATCCCTTTGTACGGGATCTGCGTAAGCTGACATTCATCGACATCGGTGACCTCATAACGGTCGTTGGGCAACACGCGGCTGATTTTATAGGGGCCACGGTATTTCGGTGCAAGCTTCTTGCAAGAACCTGCGGTAGTGTCGACATTGCGAATAGCGACGAAATCGTTTACTTTGTATTGCAGAGGGGCATGATGTCTTAGTGCATACCTCCTTTCATTCTGCTCTTGGGCATGTCTCATTTTGAGGTCGGCTTCTTTCCTAACGGATTCGAAGTCACATCGACTTTCAGAATTCAACTTTTCTTCGAGATACTCGGTCAACTCATCAACGACTGGACCACGTTGATCACATCCAAACAGCAACACACACGGGGACTTACCCGTGCTTCTTTGAACCGAATTGTTCAATGCAAATTCTACTCGATTAACTAATTTGTACCAGTCAGATTGATTAAGGGGTTCCGACAATTTGCCTAACATCGGCGTCAATATTCTATTGACTCGTTCGATCTGCCCATTTGCTTGAGGTGCGGCGGTGGCGACTTTTATATGCGCGATACTACGATCGGTCAAGAATTCAGCGAATTCGAAAGATGTAAAGCAGGTACCACGATCGGATATTATTCTACGGGGCCGGCTGTAATACTCGAAATATTTCTTCAAGGAATCGATTGCTTCACGGGTACTTGTCGAATTCACTGGGTACAACTTAACATGTTTTGTAAAAGCGTCAATAATGGCAAGCAGATGCTTTCTTTTCGAAGTAATGCTTGGTAACGGTCCTAAATGATCGATGTGTATCGTATCAAACGGAATTGCCGCTTTCGGTATACTATGCAAAGTACGATGATGTATACTTCTAGGGACGGAGTGCAAAATGCACGGCAAACAATTTCGAATGTAAAGGTCCACTTTGCTCCTCATGGACGGGAACCAATACTTGGCTCTAAGGTCGTCTACACACTTATCACCAGAGAGGTGGCCTAACTTTTCGTGGCACATTCGAATCAGTTGGTTCTGTAGAAATTCAGGGGCATACAAAAGGAATTTGTATCCATCGACCCGTCTATACACCATGCCATCTATTAGCTCGAAAACATCATCAGATGCACTCTCCAATTTGTCACGAAGCTTGCTTATCTCAGGATCTCTCATTTGCTCCGTATGCAGAAGCAAATCTATATCGTTCGGGGTCGCGCCAACAACTCCTACAAGACTTTCGGCGGAATGGCTTAAGGGACAATCGTTTTCCGACGAGGATGAATTCGGAGAACTCACAGACTCATTCGAATTTATCGGCTCCGCGGATCTAATGCAAGGATCGACAAGACTATCCATCTCGGACTCTAATAGTTCGGTCTGCCTGCTTAAAGCATCTACATGGGGCATACTAGATCCGGGTCGGTGTGCTTTCGAATAGTTATAATTCTTCCTAGTTCTAACGACCACCGAGCGATGCGGGGATGTATGGATTTCTTATCCAAGGTTTGCACTAGAGAATTGCAATCGGTCACGATTAAGAACGGACGGTGCTGTAAATAAACACGGAATCGGCGTAGTGCATAGATAATGGCCAAGGTTTCCAGTTCGAAACTATGGTAACGGGACTCGGCAGCGGTGGTTTTCCGAGAATAAAAGAATACAGGGTGCATCTTTCCCATCAGCCTGCCTTTGCATAAGCACGCACCAAATCCATGGGAACTAGCATCGGTATGCAATTCGGTTTCGTAAAGGGGATTATACAAGGAGAGGACTGGCGGATTTGATAAGGCGGTTTTCAGAGTCATAAACGCTTCCTTTTCAAGCTTTCTCATGGGAAATGGACCACCATTTTTAAGAAGTTCTGTCATTGGCTTGGCAATGCGAGAAAACGACGGAACAAATTTACGGAAGTACGAGAATAAACCCAAACATGAGTGCAGGGCTTTACAATTGAGGGGTTCGGGGTATTCTAGTATTGCTTTTATGTGAGCACTATTAGGCAATATGCCCTTGGAGCTGACATCGTATCCCAAATAATCAATTCGCTTCTGGAGGAATATACTTTTCTTGTAACTGATCAGCAGGTAGTTCTCAGTAAGGCGGTTTAACAGTTTTGCCAAAAGCTCAAAATGTTCTTCTAGGGTTCGGGTAGCAAGGATGATATCGTCCATGTACACAACAACCTGACGGTTCCGGACCATGTCACAGAGAGTATTAGAAATGAATCGCTGGAATACAGCAGGTCCATTCTTCAAACCGAAGGGCATTCTTAGGTATTCGAAATGTCCATCGGGTGTTACGAAAGCGGTATACTTGATTGAATCTTCATCCATTCCTATTTGATGGAATCCGTTCTTCAAATCAAGCACGGAAAATACAGTCTTTCCCTCCAAGTATTCCAAACAGTCTTCTATAAGCGGCAATGGGAAGTTGTCGCGCACGGTTACTTTATTTATCCCACGGTA